>CM044001.1:83280370-83740370 GCA_024085815.1 Flaveria linearis
TGATCTTTGATAGACAAGTATGCTTAAAGACCTGAGTATGTAGGAACTTGTGTATGATCTATATTATCTTCTATTAAGAAACTCATATCACATGTTTATATTATTTACATGCTAAAAAATAGGGTTGCGTAATCAGCAATTCAAACTACTGTTATCCCAACAATCTCCCACCGGCCTTTTTTTGATAATCACAAAAATATGTGACTTGTGGTAAATTTGACAATAGAAGTTAATCATGTTAACATGAAATATACCTATAGTGACAAGTTCTCTTCTTTATCTCTCAAGTCATATTTTTTCTTATTCAAGTCTTATTTCTTAAACCACACCTTTCTTTCTAATTCTCTTTGTCAAGTCACATCATCTTTCTTTAATCTGATATGAAAAATCATGACCGCTATGAAGAACAATTTCAAAATTGCAAAATCTTGCCAAGAGACTTCGATTGAAGGACATAACTTGGATCGAGATGTAGACGAATGTGAAGATGAAGATGATGGTTCAAATCACGATGGTCAATATGATGGTTATAATCCCGACTGATTGAAGATCAGAATTTCGCTATTGATTGAATCCTTCATTGTGAAGAACATGATCATGGTGGTGACTTATGATCTTTAGTTTGGTATGATGATGATTAGGGATGAATAATTGGGTGCAACTTTGTAATTTTGATTTTTTAACAATCCAATTCCATTAACAAATTTACAAATCAAACAAAACCCTCTACCTTCAAAAAGTGAATATTATTAAAAGTTTCCTAATGGATTTATATGAATATATTAATTAATTATAAGGATTGGAAAAACCAGTTCACTTTAAAACAACAATAGAACTCATCAAATTCATTGCATTTAAATGGTATTAAAAATGGTATTAAAAAGGGAAATTCTGCACACACCGCGTTTTCCTGGGGAAACACACCGCGTTTTCCTGGGGAAAACCGATTCAAACGGTCACGGCTAGGCCTCCCCGTGACCGTTTGATCGGGTGTGAGACCTAACTGTCACGGTGCGGCCTAACCGTGACAGTTAGATCTGGGGATCCGTTGCCCAATGATTGGGTATGTAATTAATGGGGAATTGATTAGGGTTAAGAGGCTATATGTCACGGTTTGGCCAAACCATGACATATTGCCCTTATTTTTTATATTTTTTTAATCATATCACTTTGTTTTTATTTTTATTTTATCACTCGTTTAACCTAATCGTAACTCACAAGTTTGTGTTTTGTGTTTATTAATAATTTATCTTATTACAAGTATTTATTTATTATTAATGCGACGGTTTTGTGTTTAATTTGTTTACGAGTTTGTAAAAATCGGTTGTCATTATACAGACATATTGTATATATTTTCTAAATTTGAGTAATCATACTAGTTTGTTTTTATTTTTATTTTATCATACGGTTAACCTAATCGTAACATACGTGTTTGTGTTTTGTGTTTATTATTAATTTATCATATTACAATTAATTTTTGTGTTTAATTATTTATTAAACAAGTTGGTTGTTATTATTTTATCACATGGTTAACCTAATCGTAAAAATCAGTTGTTATCAAACATATACAATTAACATTATCAACATTACAAATATAAAACAAACAAACAAATAAACACAACCAAACAAACACAACCAAATATACAAGTCATAATAACTGAAACTGCATATATATATATATATACAACGAGTTTTTACATACAAAAATAAATAAATACAAACAACATACCTATCTAATCCATCATCTCCGGATCGCTGCCCTGACCAGACCCGCCGTGCCAGATGGGCCAGCACCGTCATGGTCTAACCGCCTCGGTGGCTGTGACAACAACGGCGTACCCGAGGCGGCATAGTCCGCGACCATATGCTGGATGACCCAGTCCATCATATCCTGCAGCCTCGTGGTCATATCCTCCAGCCTCGTGACCCTGTCTCGTGTGTCCTGAAGCATATCAAGAACCTGAGCAGGCACTCGCACGGCATGGTACACGCACTGAGGATGCTGGGGCGGGTCCTGGTCATGTGGCGGGGGAATGGGCTGATCCTCCTCGCCGCCAAGGGGCTCGTGGGCATCCTGAAGGTGGACCTCAGCCCCCGCCAGCTCGGGGGGGTCCACCAACGGCTCGGGCACCCATGGCACGAGCTCATGGTATCTATTGAGCAGGTGCCAACTGCCGTCGGGGAACCTCCGAACGATCCTCATCCCAGTGGCGGTGGTCCGGCCGGCCACGCGCACAGGAGTCGGAGGTAGTGGGAGCTGGGACATGGCATGCGCGTACCCCAAGCCCCGAGCGATCCGGGAAACGATGTTCCCGCCCACCAACGCCCCTCGCGACTGCCGGTGATAATAACTAGCAAACTAATCAGCAAGGGCATGCGCGAGGTGGTAGTGTCGGTGTGTGAGTACACACCGAAGAAAGAAAAGGTCGGCGGCGTTGACCCTGTCGGTCCCCGCCCAACGACCAGCGACGGACGTGGCGATGAGTCGGTGAATGTATCTATACAGAGGGTCTCGTATATGAGAGGACCTCGTATCACCACCGTACGGTCCGTCGCCAATGGCAGGCCACTAGACCTGATCGGAGTCGTCGGCTCCGCGGATCAAGGCCGTGGTGTACATCGGCTGTCGGACCTCCACCTCCGTGTAGAGGCCACTGACGACAGCGAACCGCGTAAGTGACATGCGGTGGAGGGACCCGAACAACCGGAAAGCAACCTCGGCGGTGCACGACCGTCCGCTATGTCGTCCTCGTCCAGCTCCACAAGTCCCTGCTCACGTGGACGGAATGTGAAGGTGCAGTAGAACTCCACGGTCAGCTCTCGATGGGCAGGGTCGCCCATCCGGAACAGCTGCTCCCACGGGCCGTCCTCGCCGATAATCTTAAAAAAACGGTCGCGCTCTCCAACGAGCTGTAAGAAGTCCTCCGACAGGACGGTCCCCGGTGCCGGCAATCGTGCTCTCAGGGTCCTGAACCGCTCGTACGGTGTAGTCCCCTGCTCGAACTGCAGTGTCGGGCAGTCATCAACGCCGGGGATAAAAGCATCGTTGGCATCTATATCTGCGAAAAAAAAACGTATTTATCATTATTTACAATGTTTATAAAATTAATGGTTGACGGTGAATTATTATTATTATATTATTGGTATTATTATTACTATTACTATAATTATTATTACTATTATTATTATTACTATTATTATTATTATTATTATTATTACTATTAGTATTATTATTATTACTATTACTATTATATTATTACTATTACAATTATTATTATTACAATTATTATTATTACTATTATTATTGTTATTATTATTATTATTTATTACAATTAATATTATAACTATTATTATTATTATTATTTACTATTTCTATTATTATTATTTCTATTATTACTATTACTATTATAACTATTATTATTATTATTATTATTATTTACTACTATTATTATTATTATTATTACTACTACTACTATTACTATTATAACTATTATTATTATTATTATTATTTAACTATTATTATTATTATTTATTATTACTATTACTATTATAACTATTATTATTATTATTATTTAACTATTATTATTATTATTATTATTTATTACTATTACTATTATAACTATTATTATTATTATTATTTACTATTTCTATTATTATTTCTATTATTTCTATTACTATTATAACTATTATTATTATTATTATTATTTACTATTATTATTATTACTATTATTATTATTATTACTATTATTATTATTGTTATTATTACTATTACTATTATTATTATAACTATTATTATTATTATTATTTATTATTATTTCTAATAATAATAATAAACCGTCGACAAACTACGCTACACATACGAGAAAACTTATGAAATCTATAAGGGAAAACCTATCAAATCTATTCGGGAAAACCTATCAAATCTATCTAGGAAAATTTGTAAAACCGTGAATTCTCCCAAGAAACAATCAAACCACGAACTCAATCAAGTGAATGCGGAATGTAAACTTGATTGGATTGAAAGAAGAATCGAATTGATCACAAATGATATTGTATTGAACAAAAACAACCTATTATAGGTCTTGTGCGAATTCACACAGTACAATGGTGAAATATGATCAAAAGCTTAATTACAAAACGAAAACTAAGCTATTTATACTAAACAGGCAGTTCTCGCGCGACAGGCTTGTCGCGCGGCTAATCATTTCGCGTGAAAGCCCTTCTCGCGTGGAGTCAGTTGTCGCGTGAATGCAGCTTTCGCTTGTTATCTTTAGTTTTGGAGTTTGTTGTTTTGCCGAGCCTTATATTGTCTTCTACAATCTCCCCCTAGGCTCGGTGAAACAGCTTCAGTCCAAATCAACATTTGCTCTCTTGTAATTGCCTGAATAAGCATACCATTTGTTTCGAAGGATTCGATCCGTCATCCAGACATACTGGCAAAATAGAAAGTAAACTGACTCATCAGCTGAAATGGGACAGTGTAGTAGCTTGATCAAGTCGTCTTTGCCAAATTTCATTAAGTTAGCTGGATCAATGATTCTAAATGATCTGTCAGTACATCTGATCACAGCATGACCTGAATCCTCCTCACATCTCCAAGAAAGTAATTGCTTTAAAGAATTTGGGGGAACAGGAGCATGAACTGGAACCTTCCTTTTCTTTTAAGAATTTTCATAATGAGATCATATAGTTCTTTATCAAGTCAAGACTCTGTCCAGCTTTATTTAAAATAAACTGGTTAAGTTGATTGTCAATATATTTTATCCTTTTTAAAACTTGTACTTCAGGTTTTACTCAGAAACATAAGGAGTGATACATATCATGTTTTGTTTGATTTAATATCATTCAGTGGATCCCACAATCAGAACTTCTGTAAAATATTTATTATCCTTCAAGACACTGTCGAGATTTCAAGTCACCCCAAATTGACTTAAACCATGCATTGTTGATCAGTGATACCATTTATTTATTCCTAAAATATAACTATTTGAGCATAACTAGCCTGAGAAATATCTCTTAATCACGAAATATTAACAAGTTTAAGGACTTACTAACAGCCATCCGGACTTACGTCTGCCCTCTCAAGATGTTTAGGACTTACAAGCCATCCGGACTTACATGCCCCATCTTTTGATTTTGCCTTCCATAATCAGAAAATATTCTCAAAATAGAAAATATATACCATATAGTATGTATGTCTTTAGACATATCTTTTGATTTGTTGTGCTTCTTGGCATCTTATATCCTATATGGCCTTTTGGCATCTTTTTGCTCAATTATTTACTCAACTATTTTCTTTTTGTCTTTTTATTTCTTTTTGTTTTTTTGTATTTTCTCTTATATATATATAGTTATGATAATAACTGAATCAAACAAATACAGGTTTGAGTATGACAAGATTATAACTCTCAGTCTGTGTTAGAACATTTTTGATATTGTCACAGAATCCTGATATGTTCCCCACTAATTCATATCTCTTTAATTCAAGTATAATCACTCATTTTATGATCTTTTCATTTCTGAAAGCAAAGCCTATTGACACATCAAACATAATCCAAGTCTATTCGTATTTAAGCCTTTGAAAGTACTTAGACTCCTTTTGAACTATGTAAAATCATTTCTCATTTAATCATGAAAATTCATTTTATTGATCCAATCTTGACTCCCCCTAAGACCAAAAATATTTTTCAAAGCTTATTTTCAAATTTCTCCGTTATATGACTGAACATTTTGAAGTAGAGATAAATTTCCAGTCATATGTTTTGAACAACCGCTGTCTTCATGCCATAAGCTTTCTATGATCTTTTGCGGTCGTTCCTGCATAAGTGAAAATTACCTAGTCTTTGGTACCCAAATCAAACAAGACTTGAGCACATTCTGTGTTGCTTTCAGGCAAAATGATTTGAGATTGTTGTATTTGCCTTACATATCAAAATTATCTTTAACGCTTCTCAATTGAATTTTGTTTCTTAAATCATTATTCAAATGCTTGTTCTTTTCGACATCATTAGCATATACAAATTTTGTTTTAGATGGTTTTGAAAATTTTCCATGAGTGAAAAACAATTTTCTGTTGTGAGCAAAAGAATTATGAAATCGTTGTTTGCTTAGTGATTTTTGTCGAAAAGGACAATTATTTGCAAGATGATTTATATTTCCACACTGATAACATTTCCTTTGTTATGTGTAGAAAACAAACTGTGGATGACAATTATGGAAATTGTCATAAAAACCAAAGTCAGATTGACTTTTTGGTTTAACATTCTGCACAGTCTCTAGAATCCTTGCTTCATTTGATAATTGGTTGTTCATCTTTTGCAAATTCGAGGATATTGTTGAATTATGACCACTTTTGATATGAGATTTAGCAGCTGTGACTTTTGGAACTGATGTTGCTGGAATAGGACCAGTCTTAGAATTTGCTGGAGTAGGGCCAGGCTTTGATATACGAATTGGTGTTGGAGAAGGACCAGGCTTTGATATGCGAATTGGTGCTGGAGAAGGACCAGGCTTTTGAATTTTCAGATTGAATGCAGAAAGATCATTCACTTGCAAATCTGGGCTACAAATATCTTGATTCACAAGGTTAGCATTATAATGAAGTTTATTTTTAAAGAATCGAAAATTCGTTTCTTTAAAAATATGTTCTTCATTTTCAATTAAACCTTTAGAAACAAATCTACTTTTAAAGTCCTTTTCAATTTTTTCTTTCTGATTTACCCTCTGATTTGCATTCAAATTACATTTATTATTTGATTTAGTCTCATTCAATCAACAGTCTTTTCATATCCTGACAAAGTTTGATTACAACCAGATCTTAAAACATTTACATTCTTATTTTTCAAACTGTCATTCTCATTTTCTTTCTCACTATCACTTTCCCATTCTTCAACCAACCCGTCTACCTTCACATGATCTGCACAAAAATTTTCAGTTGATTGTTTAGGTTTTGTTATTATGATAGGATCAACAGAAAGATTTACTTTAACTGAAGGTTTTAATTCTAAGGATAGAGAGAAACCTATCCCATAGCTCATATCAGACTCAGAAATGACATCAGATGAAGGTAAACATGAATAATCATGATTAATTGGAGGAGCAATGTTTGAAAATCCAACACCGCATTTTCCTCCTTTTATCTTCTGTGTCATTTGTGACTTGATAATCCCTTCAACCATAGTTGATGAAAGTTCAAATTTTTCAACAGTTAATTTAGCTGAGGCTAGTTCACTGTTGAGCCTATTAATTTCTAAGGCGAGTTCATTATTTCTATTTGTCAAATCATTATTTGTCCATTTATTATCATGAAGATTTAATTGTAAATTGTATATTGTACTATTTAAACCTTCAAGTTTTTCTTTGAAAATCTTTTCATTTGATTTGTGTTTTCGAGCTTGATATTGAAGTTTTTCAACTTCCATTATCAAGTTCTCATTATGAACTCTATACCTTTGAACTTTCTCAACACAGGAATTTGTGCATAAACCATCATATACCTTTTGTTCAGAACTTTCTCCTTCAGTCTCTTCACCCTTCTTAACCATAAAGGCCTTCATGACAGCAGCTTGTTCTTCCACTGGAGCAACTTCAACAGTCTTTTGATCTTTACATTGGTTTTTGACTGGAGGCTCAACAGTGTACTCTTCAACTGCTATCCTTTTCTCAGCAACCTGCTCATCCTGTTCTTTCGTCTTAACTTTCTCTTCACAGTTACCTTATTCTTTCTTTTCTTCAACTTCTTCCTTCTCTTCTACAACTTCCACTTTCTCTTCTTCAACTTCCACCTTCTCCTCTTCTTTCTCAGCAAACAAACCTTCTATTAGATCATCAGAAACAAACTCAGCAAATAAATTCTCCTCTTCTTCAGGTTCAGTAACAATCTTGGCAATGAATGCAGTAGACAATGTCAGATCAAGAGCATCCATTTGATCTGACCAGTCATATTCAGCATTAGTTTGTGAAACCAACACTTTGTTATCACCTGAAGAACTTGCTTTGTCTTTCTTTGATTCAATCTCTACTGTCACCATTCTTTTTAAACCTTCAGCTTGACCCTTCTTGGGTTCAGTACATTCTCTAGCAAAATGACCTGGTTTGTCACAATTGTAACATCTCATGTTGGACTTGTCAAAGCCAATTTTACTAGAGTTGTTTACCCCAAACATCTTTCTCCCAGTACGTCTAGCAAAGTTTTTCGCCCTGTATACCACCATGGCCATCTGATACTTGATGTCATTTTCCTCAATATCATCAGGATTAACTTGTTGAAGATCATCAACCAAGACATTAGGAGCAGTGAGTCTACCAGCCATGAAAGCTTCATAGCTTGACATGAATGTAGTGAATAGGGCAAGATGTTCCTCAGCAATCTAGACCGTCGGCTTTGAAGGATTTGTGGTAGCAACATAAGCATGTTGACCACTTTGAGGAGCTTGAGTTTGAGGGATTTGTTGATAGATGATGGGGAATAGTGTTGAGCAGCTGGAACTTGAATTTGAGGATTTATTACAGGTTGCATATAAGAAGATGCTGAACTTCCAGTTTGTTGTTGCTGACACATTTGGGTATAACTGACATAGTAATTAGGATTACTAGCCATTTTAGCATAAAGAGCAGTTCCTTCAGCACCCAGAGAACTTAGATGATTAGCAGCTCGCTGCTTATCGTCCATATCATATGACTTGATAGTTGAAATGAGATCAGTCAACGGAAGAGTATACAAGTCTTTGGTTCTCTTGATCAGTGTACAGTTGTTGTTCCAACTGTATGAAAGTGAGTTCAGCAGCTTCTTGTTCACCGTGATTGGTTCCAGAGTAATTCCAGCACTCTTCATTTTAGTTACCAGTCTAACAAACCTGGCAATCTGAACTTCCAACTCTTCACCCACAATATGATTAAACATGTTGAATTCTTGATTCAACATATCCTTTTTGCTTTCCCTCGTATCTTTATTGCCCATAATCTGAGTTTCAAGTGCATCCCATAACACCTTTGAACCTCTGAACTCTTTGAACTTATGTGAAATTTCAGTAGTCAATGCCATAGTAATGGCAGCATAAGCTTTATCGTCAAGCTCTAACCTCTTCATGTCATCTTCGTCCCATAAATGTTCTGGTTTCTTGACCATTTCCCCTTTGTCATTCTTGTACATGGGAATATACGGACCATACTGAATCGACCTCCACATCTTAGGTTCCTTGTAAATAACATGATTTTCAAACCGGTAAGCCCAATCAGCATAATCTCTTCGCAGAGAAGTCTAGGTGGCTTGTTACAAGTACCAATTTCAGTATCAAGATGAAGAGAAGCAGTAAGATGCTTTAGATTCGGTGTTGTTGAAGACATGTTAATCAGAAAGTCAAAAATCAGACTTTTCGTGCGAGAGAAGCTATCGTGCGAAAACAGTTTTCGCACGACCCAAATATTTCGCGTGAGATTTTAATTCGAGCGAAATTTCACTTTACCCTTAAAGCGAAATCGCGTGAAAAGTGATATAACTGCCTGTGCGAAAACTGATACTTTCGCATGCGAAAATTCCCAGTTTCGTGCACAGTCAATTCACCAACTGTTTGTTCAAGCGTAAGTCACCTCCAATTCACTGAACATGTCTGATTATACTCATTTTAGTCCAATTTTAATGAATTTAGTTTAATTTTAAACTTAATTATGATTAAAATTCAACAAAAGTCCACTAAATCAGTCCAAATCAGTCCAAATACTCAAAATTTGAGCAGCATAACATCTCCATAGCTGAATCTCACGTAATCAATGATGAATATCACCAGAAAAGAGTAGAAATCAATCCAAAACTTCTTCAAATCGTGGTTCTAGAGCCTAATGCTCTGATACCAATTGTAAAACCGTGAATTCTCCCAAGAAACAATCAAACCACGAACTCAATCAAGTGAATGCGGAATGTAAACTTGATTGGATTGAAAGAAGAATCGAATTGATCACAAATGATATTGTATTGAACAAAAACAACCTATTACAGGTCTTGTGCGAATTCACACAGTACAATGGTGAAATATGATCAAAAGCTTAATTACAAAATGAAAACTAAGCTATTTATACTAAACAGGCAGTTCTCGCGCGACAGGCTTGTCGCGCGGCCAATCATTTCGCGTGAAAGCCCTTCTCGCGTGAAGTCAGTTGTCGCGTGAATGCAGCTTTCGCTTGTTATCTTTAGTTTTGGAGTTTGTTTTTTTGCCGAGCCTTATATCGTCTTTCACATCTATCAAATCTATGTTTACCTCTATGGTTTAAAGTTGTAAATTATGTACCGAAAACGATAATGTAGCGGCGGTGGTGGTGCGACGACGGTGTTGCAGCGGCAGTGGTGCAACGGCGGTGGTGGTGCGCAGATGGTGGTGCAGCGGCGGTAGTGGTGCGTAGATGGTGGTGAGCGGCGATGGTGGTGAGCGGCGGTGGTGGTGAGCGGCGGTGGTGGTGGGAGGTGGTGAATGAGCGGCGGTGGTGGTGGAAGATGGTGAGCGGCGGTGGTGGTGGTGGTGGAAGGTGGTGTCATGGGGAGGGCTCGCGGTGACGGTTTGTAGGCGGTGGTGGTGAAATGTTTGTGATTGTGGTGGTGAAATGGTTGTGGTTGTGGTGAATGTGTGGTGAAATGGGGGTGTGCGAACGGTTGAAGATGAAACCAGTAACCACGAGGTCACGGTTTGGCCTCCACGTGACCTCTTACAGACACGAGGTCACAGTTTGGCCTCTACGTCACCTCTTACACACACGGTGCTCGAGGGGCAGGTGCACTAATCGAGGGGAAATCAGATTCAAAAAATATCTCAAGAGGTCACGGTTTGGCCTCCACGTGACCTCTTGCTTTTTTTGTATTATTATTATTATTATTATTGTTATTATTATTATTATTATTATTATTATTATTATTATTATTATTATTATTATTATTATTATTATTAACCGTTATCTTTTATTTTCTGGATACACAAAAATACTATTATTATTATTATTATTAACCTTAAAATTATTACTATTAAACTTTTTATTTATATTAGAGTATATTATTATTATTATTGTTATTATTATTATTTATCATTATTGTTATTATTATTAGAGTTTATTTTGTAGTTTCTGTATATACAAAATAATACTATTATTATTATTATTATCAACTTTAAAATTATTACTATTAAACTTTTTATTTATATTAGAGTATATTATTATTATTATTGTTATTATTATTATTTATCATTATTGTTATTATTATTAGAGTTTATTTTGTAGTTTCTGGATATACAAAATAATACTATTATTATTATTATTATCAACTTTAAAATTATTACTATTAAACTTTTTATTTATATTAGAGTATATTGTTGCATTGCTCTAGCTTCTTTAGAGGTTATTACTTCTTTGTAGCTCAACACATGTATTCCATTTCCTAGTACCATGGCCAAAATGAACTCCTGCTTCCATCATCTCTTCTAAATTAATGTTCCAATATCATCTTGTCATTTCTCCCCACACTGCCTCCCCCTTTTGAAAAAAAGCGAAGAGGTACACTGAAATAAATAATTGTTCCGATGGAACCTTCTCTTCTACCGTAGATTGGCGTAGATACACAGCCCAAGCCATTATTCTTTTCTATTTGTTCTTTTTTTGATTACTATTACCAAATCAATTGACTGCACCTAAAAACCAACGGATCCTTTTAAAAGATAAAAGAAAGTAAAAGATAAAAGAAAGGGGTGAATCCGTTCTTAGGTATCATTAAATCCCAAAAATCCTAAAAAAATGATTGTTCTTGTGTATCATGAAAATTCTTTGAAAGGCAAGAATCAAATAATTTTCTATTGTCACCATTGATATCGACACATCTGACGTTATTATTATTAGAATTTATTATGTATGTTTGAACATTGGTTTACAAAATATAAGGTGTATATATGTTGATATGTTCCTGATAAGATTGTTTAGGATATCATTAAAACGTCACGGTTTGTTCACGTACGCATGTTTGTATGTACGTTTACGAAGTGTATTTGTTCTTATTTTATATATATGTTGATGTGTGTGCATGTTCATGAAAAAAATATACGATTCGATATACGTAAATGATTATAAACGGTTAATGTGTGGGATTAGCATACCACAAACGGTCACGGTTAGACCATACCGTGACCTCTTTTGTCAACAACATGTGACGGTTAGGTCACCACGTCACACTTTGTTTTCCATATCTTTCAGCGAACCACTCCCGTCCCGACCGGTTAAGACGGTAGGGCAACAGGGGAGTGGTGTGGGCTCGAAACCCACTACCACCGGTTCAACGAGGTATTTTTTATAAAATTATTTAATTAGTAAAATTTTTAAAAATTAGGCAAACGGTCACGGTTTGCCCTAACCGTGACCTTTTGCCAAGCCCTAACCGTGACCTTTTACAAGTGCCATGCGCCCGAACAAGTGCCATGCGCCCGAAAAGAGGTCACGGTTAGACCTAACCCTGACCGTTGCCAAACCCTAAACGTCACGGTTTGGTCAAACCGTGACAGTTTATCCTCCTATTTGATTTAGTGTTTTATTATTATTACTATTATTATTAATATTAATATTATTATTATTATTATTATTATTATTATTATTATTATTATTATTATTATTATTATTATTGTTATTATTATTATTTATCATTATTGTTATTATTATTAGAGTTTATTTTATAGTTTCTGGATACATAAAATAATACTATTATTATTATTATTATTAACTTTAAAATTATTACTATTATTATTTCTTCTATTATTATTATTATTATTATTTCTATTATTATTATTATTATTATCATTATTATTATTATTTCTATTATTACTATTATTTTTATCATCATCATCATCATCATCATCAAATAAATGGATCTTCATTAATATGATAAAGTATCAGATAATGATAACTTACAGGAGGCATTGGTGCCTCTTTGACGATCCGTTGTTCTAACGTAATTATTTATACGATCCTCATACATATTTTGCCATTCTAGTGCTTTTTGATATGCAAATCTCGGCCAATGATAGCTCACACTGGGCATTGGGTAATCCCCTTCCAATTCTATGCAAAGAAAGTGATCTTGGTTAATATGAGCAAGTGTGACAACTTGATAGGTGAATAATGGCTCTGGGGCTGTTCTCAGTGGGAACCATGTCTGGCTGCCAAATGAAGAAATAAGATGCACAATACAACTGAATGTTTCCGCAATTACGAGTCCATGGGCCGGAAAAGTTAGCCAATGGGTATCGGGTGCGGGTTGAGTCGTGCCAAACCAATTTAAGCTATTACGAACAGAATCATAATAGCCAGGCATCTCGCGGTTCAAATTGCTCCGCCAATACCATATGTTTCTGTCCATCTCCGACAATATTTGACGCCTAACCCATTCCCATTCATTTTGCTTTTTCCCTAAAGCCACCGCGATCGCCCGAAAGCCACAGTTACCATCAGGCCGGACATCTTTTATAGTCGAAACGTACCGGTGAATCCACTGGGGCAGCTGATCCTTAAACTTCATAACTTTTATCACGTCTTTTGGTTTCAGTATTAAAGGAAACCATAGGGCAGCTCCCATAATCGGTACATTTGAAGCAGCCTTTGCCTGATTAGAATGGTCGTTGGGCATTTTAAACTGAGGGTATATGAGCTATGCCTCGCCGGTCAGGCATAGTTTGTTGTGAGGAAGTATAGGAGCTGTGTCTAGCAGCCTCATACTGTGATGTATTGGAGTCCGCTCTTCTTTGTTGCTCCTTAATATTTGGACGACCACATCGGTCATGACGCACCCCAGGTTCTTTAAGTTTTGACTTGCTCTTAAACAAAGAGTCAAATACTTTGTTAAACATTTTTTTCTTTACTTGAGGATTGGGAGACGACAAAACCTTTTGTTTCAAGTCATCAAATTTCACATCGTAGTCGGGTTCAGGTGGCGCGACGTACGCTGGCTCGAAATCAAGCTTCCTCTAGTGTGAATCTACCGCATCGAGTGGAATACTTGTGACTGGATTTTAAGGTTAAATTATTAGTGAAAAATATGCAAACGTGTGACAACAATAAAAAATGTATTATGAAAAATATAACCATCTCGGATGTATATCTCCAAACGACAAGCACATGGCAAGCCCATGGACGTGAACAACTGGTGTCCACATAAACCCCCAGACTCCTGAATCATTTCTATTTTCGTCAACTCTGATTCAAGGAGGCTAAGGCAAAAAACGGATACTTTATAATGTAATTTTGAAAACAATGACAGTCGATGGTCTTTTTTAATCTTCATACGGGACACCTCGAATGTTTTACGAATTTCAATCTCTTGGCCGCGCACGAGGTCACAAACATATCCGACAAGTGTGAGCAACGTATTATTGGTCCCTGTGATGTAACTCTTGAAGTTGGCAGGTTGGCCCTCAACCCTATTAGTTGTAAATTCACCAAAGTTAAGGCGATCGTACATCCAACAAGTAACAATTTTCTCTTTGTACGGCACCAACCAATTATTCCAAATATATTCCCATACCTCTGAAATAAATAACAAATTTTATAAAATGAACAAATAAATTATTAGAGTAAAAATAACTATGAAATTCTTACCACGTTTACCATCTTCATTTAACTTTTCTTCCATCTTCCTGCAATTGTAATCGTACAATGCCTCTGTGGGAGACGAACACAAGGTCTTCCACCAGTATGAAAAATCCTTCCACATGTCGGTTTTGAAAAGGATATTCCATCGTCTTTTGATATTCTCCATAACGTGTCACCTGTATAGGTTTTTAGTAGCACTCGGGAACACTGTGTCACACGCGCTCATCAGGGCCAGGTCCCTGTCTGTGACAATAACGCGGGGCTCAACACACGCATCGAGCATATCTCTAATCCGCTCCAGTACCCATGTGAAGTTGTCCTGCCGTTCCCTCGATATAAATGCATACGCAATACAAAACAATTTCGACGTCGACGTAACGCCAATAACCTGAACAAACGGAATGTTGTACATGTTGGTCTTATACGTCGTGTCTATCAACATCACGTGCGGGAATGCGCGTCACATTTTATACGAAGTAGGATGACAAAAGAAAACATCTTCCACGGCCTTAGTAGTTGCATTCGTTCGTGTTTCATACACGAACTCTTTAGATTGTAGCAGGTTTTCAAGTTCCTGCATTGGTGTCATGCCTTTTCTCCCCTCAGCCCTAAACTTCGACGTCAGATTGTATATGTCTTGAACAACACAGACGCTGTAGGGAAAGTGCTCCCTTACGGCTGAATGGATATGTCACGGCCGCACGTGTTGTCTGTGCAACTTCTCGACAAGATTAATTTCTTCGGCGGTCATATTCCTAAGATGCGTGTGGCCCTCCTCGTACACAACAGGATCATGGTTGCGCGTCTCGTTTCTCACCTCTAACATCCAACTGTCACTCTTTCCTACATACTTCCCTACGAGTTTAAAGGGACATCCTTTCTTTATGCTCCCAGTACGTCTACTTGTGCCAGTGAATTTAGGTTCACCACTACGATTGCATAATAGTTCCACATCCTTTTTTCATGACCGACCCGCCACAATGACGCACCCATGCTCGCGTCCTCATCTTAGCCCACTTCTCCAAGTCCTCACGAGAATCAAAATACTGAAAAAATGATAAAGCTATACATAAAAACAATATATAAAACAAATAAAAAATAAAATAAACAAAAGAATAAAAACTCTTAGTACTTTATCGGTTTCATAAGAAACCGTAGCCTTTCTTATCCGATCCTCATCCCCATCATGCTCCGCGGTGTCCCCATGGTTTTCTTTGAGGTGAACCGAACCGTCACTCTCATCTGTGTCATTCCCATTAAAAGTATCCGACACATGTGTAATTTCTAGTTCTGATTGGTGCGGGGGATGTCCGTAATCCAGCTCTGTTTGTGAGTGGTACGTGTTCGGGGCATGCCCGTAAGAATTGCAAGGGGGATATCTGTACCCTTCACCGTAACCTATCGGTCCAAATAAAAAGTTGTACGCCTCTTGAGCAAATGTGTTCGACGGGTTGGTTTCCTCCTCCCCCCACGGAGGGTGACTCCCGTATACGTAATATTCCTAAAAAAGATAATGGTTAGATATTTCAAATAATAAGTTATAATAAAACATATACTAGTTCAAGCTGGTTCGAATCTTCAATATGTGGCATCTCATTCAAATCTGGAAGCTTCGGCTTTTGATAATGATCTCCCGAACCAGACATTGTTTTCGAATTAACGTGCTTTTGGAATGACGAAGGATGAAAAATCTCGAGTGTTGGATGAATGAAAGCTCAAATAGCTTATGATGAAAAAATTTCGAGTGGTGGATTAAACGGCGAGTGTTGAAAGGTGAAAGGTATTTAAGGTGAAAATCTGGTGCACAAACCGTCACGGTTTGGCCTCCACGTGATGGTTCGTGGCGCGAATCCCGGCCCTTTTGTCAACATCACGGTCTACCTCGTACCTTAAACCGAACCTCGTACCCTAGAGGTCACGGTTAGGCCAAACCGTGACGGTTTGGTGACCGGTTTTTCAACTTTTCCAGACCATTTGTCGTTTTGTTGTCACGTGGTGTCGGAAGACAGACACAGAAACCGTGACCGAAAGACCTTGCGGTCACGGTTAGGCATCAAAACGTGACCTCGAACCCTAACCGTGACCGTTTGGCCCGGCCTACCCCAAAAACCCCTACGGTGTCCCCATTAGGACCCATTAAAAATGGTATTAAAACAATGTTCCTTTTGTCCTACATGTCCTCCAACAAACAATACTGTTTAGTTTACTAGGGAACATAAGTCCTATGGCAGATTTTTTATTAATATATGCTCATAAAAGTGATGGATATCCATCTATTATTTTCTAAAAAAGTTTAGAAGTCAGACTATGTATTTCAGCAACTCGGGTGCAGTCCGATCTTTCCAATGAATACTTCTCAAAGTTTCCAAAAAATGCTAGACGACATATATAGAGACATGTAACGTTTGTAGGTTGACTGATATAGGAACATCTATCCTTTCCAAAGTGGATCTAAGACTAGAACGTGATAACATGTCTATTTCATGAATTCTAAGTTATTGAATATACTCTCATGCACGGGCGGAACTACCCTATCCGGACCGGGGTCAAGTGACCCCATTGATTTTTGAACCCGTAGTGTTACGTATAATACCGAATTTTTTAGTGAACCCATAGTTTTACAGGGAGTGAACCCATTAGTATATTAAAATTGGTAAAATAACACAAAACTACTTGCTAGTTCGCTGGTAATTGGGTTTGGCGCGCGCGACTAAGGCAGGGAGTGGTCGCGAGTTCGAGTCCTCCTCCCAGCAGTTTTTTTTTTTTTTCCCCTTCTAAATTTACTTGAAATTACTAAACTACCCTTCTTCTCAAATAAAACCCTAACCCTTAATTTTTCCCCCCAACTCCCATCCGCCCATCCCAATTCCCCTCTCCATCGACAGATCGACTCATCCCCCAATCGGCCTCTCCTGCTCTCCATCGACTCATCCCCCAATCGGCCTCTCCTGCTCTCCATCGAGTCATCCCCCAGTGGCGCGCGCTGCTTGGTTGCTTGGCTGCTTGGCTGTGACCCCCAATCGGCCCCTCTCCGGCTCTCCATCGACTGCCAAGCTTGGCTGCTTGGCGAGTTCGAGTCTCCATCGAAGTTCGGTCACCCTCAATCGGCCCCTCATCCATCAATTGTCCATTATTCTTCATAACAGTAAGTTTCTAACTTCAAACTATTTAAGTTTATTTGCTTAATTGTTTGTTGTTAGACATAACTTAACTTGTTTGTTGTTAGCCTTTAGAATTTAGAAACTTGTTTGTTGTTAGCCTTTAGAATTTAGAAACTTGTTTGTTGTTAGCCATTAATTCTTCAAAACAGTAGGTTTCTATATGGTTTACTTAACTTGTTTGTTGTTAGCCTTTAGGATTTAGAAACTTTTAAGTTTATATGATATTAGGTTTATCACAATTTGGGTATGAATGTATGATATTAGTAATTTAGGTTTATCACAATTTGGGTATGATATTAGTAATTTAGTTTATATAATATACTTTATGTGATATAATTTGGTATTTTATCATCTTAGTAATTTAGTTTATCACAATTTGTATAAATTAGGGACATGGACCGCTATGTTGTTAACATTTTGTATGTACTTTAATTACATTCCGACCCGAACCGACCCGAACCGACCCGACCCGACCCGAAAAATTTTATATTATCTTGTTACAAAACGAGTCACCGAAAATAGTGACCCCACTAGGAAAATTTCCTGGTTCCGCCACTGCTCTCATGTTTCTTAACTTCATGTAAGCATCACATCATCCATTTCACTTATTTCACTTTAACTTACCCTGGTGAAATGGTCTCACACCCTTTTACACCACATGTACAATAAACGTTTGAGCAAGATAATTGTTCGTTTAGTTTTTAGTAGGGATGCTAAGCGGAGCTTGTTCGTGGATTGGCGGGTCTAACCTGGCACGACCTGAAAATTTTAGACGAATCCAAACACGACCCGATCGAACCCAAAAATTGAGTCAGACATGTCACGCCCAACCGACACAAGAATTCACTATTGACACAAACACGAAGCGTTTGACTCGAATTTCTAAAATTTATATGTTTTTATCACATATAAATACTTTAAAATTACTATTTTACAACAAAAATAAAAATAATTATAAAACAATTTTTATAGTTAAGTATTACGTCAATTTCTATTTTTAACTCTGAATTATGCAATAAACACGCATGAAATTTATTTTATGACACAAAAGATATATAAAACAATTAAATAAAGAAATTTTGTTAACAGGTCAACCTGTGAACCCGACCCGTTTAGCTAAATAGGTTCACGGGTTCGACCTGAATTTAACTCGCACCTATTTATAGTAAACCCAAACCTGTAAATTTGTATCGTGTCAGAAACTCACACCTTTACTTTTGAGACCATATATGATACAATTTATGGGCACTAATCTTATTAAATAATTACTAAAATATTCTCATCCTTATAAATTTATTATCTATAATAAAAAATGTTTTGAGATGTCATCTCCCAACATATCAAATTTTCTCATACTTATTTTTCTGTCTTTCTCTTCTAAAAAATAATAATAGTATATATAGTAATTATAGTATTTAAAACATTTTCAAATAAAAACAGATATTCTAGAAATAAAAAACTAGATTTTTTAATTAAAAAACACACTTCATAAAATGTATAATATACAATAATTTTCTTAACCAAATATCTTTTTTAAAATAGGCACTTTTCTAAAACCGTTTTTTTTAGTTTTACAAGGGGGTAGGTTTATTGTATAAAAGGTATTTAACCTAAAACATTTAAGAAGAATTGTAAGCTTGACACGTGTACTTCTATTGTTTTAGAAAATAGGTCATTTTAGTTATTGTGTCATATATATCAGCTCATTATGTTATATACGCTCATTGTGTCACATATGTTTATTTTGTCATATATTTTACATCATTTGTTATATGTATTTATATCATTGTATTTTATGTTTTATATTATTTTGTGTTACTATTATTATTGGTTCTATAGATTATAAAAACTTGTTATCTATTATTATGTTTTACAATTACAAGTGCACAATAATATACATTCAACAATGTATTTGTCAAAACTTATAGTGTTAAAAATAATACAATATGTTATTTTTATCATTGCCTTTATACATTATATAAATTTATTGTTATGTATATTGTGTTTTACAATTAAAAGTACACAATGATGTTATTTTACTAATATATTTGTCAAAACTCATAATGTTAAAGATTACACAACGATGATAAAAAAAACATAATGAACCTTGTCTTATTTTGTTGTCGTTTTTAATATATAAGATTATTTAGTTGTTAGTTTATTATTATGTTTTATATATTAGAGATACTACAACGATGTTATTTCATTATTATACTATTTAAATTTATTATTTTAGAAAAACTTAATCATTATAAAAATAATAATAAAACTGCACTAAAAGAGACAATGATTATATATGAGCTTAAAAATGTAAAAAAATTTATTAAATTTTTATATCAAAATACTGTACTCGTTTTGAAGATTTAAAAATGCTCATTTTATGGTGTAATTTTAATAAAAATAATATCATACATCAAAGTTATGAATGTTAAAAAAATGAAGGAACTTGTAAAAAGTCAAGAAAAATGGATATTATTAAACTACTCTTTAACAATTTGTTTTTCTCTATAAATTGATCTGAACAATTGATTAAAAAGATAGATGATTAAGATTATTTTTAACATTTTAGTTTTATAACCGTTTGTATTAGAATATTTTCCTTAAGGATGATTCTTTTTTTAAATGAATTTTTTTATAAAAAATAAAATGTTCTATAAGTCAATTAAAAAATACAATATTATAAAATAAAAGTTTAAAATGAGATTATTATTGTTTTTACTTGAAGTACTTAATTATACGTAACACAATATACATCTTATTTAAAATATTCTTTTGTAACTTTTTATATTATATTACAAACTATTAATATTTTATTTATTCATTTGTGTAATACACGAGGCACTATACTAATATCAAACATATATTTCTTTAAAAGAAATAGATATTCGTACGACATAACACATCATTTAAAAAACACAAACAGAAGATATATGATCCAAATTGTAACTCACTTATTATCAATAATAATCCTTATAAATAGTTTGACAAATAACATGCCTAACATTCACTTTGTTTCCAAAAGCATTACAACGCCAAGGAAGAATTAACCCCAATCACCTCTAATTACGTGACATATGAAGTGTCAAATGACGAGGCATATAGATTGAAATTTTTTCAGTAAGCTTAACTTTAATGATTCAAAGTGTGATTTATTAGCTAATAATAAATTATGGTGTCTCTTTAACAAATGTGACTTCTAAATTTTAGTTTCTTTGCAAAGGGCATTCCCACTCCTAACATTTTTTGTGTGTCGTCGTTTAAATATTTATTTTTCATTTACAAACATGAAATATATTTAGGAAGATATGTGGAATATTATTAAATTTAAGAAAACCGTATCGTAGGTTAGGGTGTTCACTATCCGAATCAAAAGCTAAAAATACAATAATTTCATACTTTGAGTCATGAAACCAAAACTGCTACAACTAATTATGATCTATAAATAGAAAACAATTGTTATAATTCAATTATTTTATTTATAAAGTCATAAAATTTCTCAAATTTCTGGTCCAGAGTTTACAATTATGGTATGTTGAGCTTATTAGATGTAAAATGCGGTATGTGAAGCTTATCGGATATAAAAACATTTGATCTCTATAGTAATAAATAAAAATAAATTTAATCATTTGTATTTTTTTAAAAGATCATCATAACAATTTTCTTACATCTTATTCATATTAAATAACTCTATATTCTATTAAATAATAAGTAAATATTTATACGTTTTTAGATAAAAAACAGAGTTCTTATAATATTAAAAGAATGTTACGAAACACATCATGTTATTCTAAATTATTAAAAATTTTGTATATGTATAATACAATTGACTAGCACTTTAGTTCCTATAATTGAAAAATTGCATGTTTAATCCTAAGTTTTGAATAAAACGTAACGCTTTTCGTTCCTAACTCTAACTGTCATTAAAATGTTCTGTTAAGTGAGTGTGAAATTAACTTTGTTCCCCTTTCTCAAAAATGGATAATTTACAATTCAAAACATAAGAAACCCCCCAACCATTCTTCCTCCTCTCTAGAACAACAAACCACCATCATACACCTCGCACCCACCACCACCCACCCACCCCATGCGGTAGCCACCACCACCCACCCACCCCATCTAGTAGCCACCACCACCACTACATCCATCCATGTCCGACAACCACCACTACCCATACCAACCTCCTCCATTTGAAGCCACAACCTATACCAACCTCCTCCACCTTTCTTCTTCTTCCTAACCACCACCACACACTCCCATCTTCACCTCCATCTTTTTTTCTTCTTCTTCTTCTTCCTGTACCAAGAAGTGAAAGGGGATTGGCATTTCAGGTCCGATTGTGAAACTTGATCACAAAGAAGTCGTATGTGAAAGTGGCTCAACAGAACTGGAGTAGCATGGTGGTGACTTGAGTTATATGGGTGGTGATATTGTGTTGGTACTAGAGTCGAATGGTGGTGCCCGACTAGTATGGTGGTGACCAGAGTTGTCATCAGAAAAGCTAAGAGAAGGAGGAGAAGGAGGACGACGACGAAGAAGAAGAAGTGGAAGAATATGAAGGTATTTGTGAGAGGTGGTCGCAGGTGCTGTTGGAGGTGGTTGCAGGTCGCAGGAGAGTTCACTGGAATAAACATACTTCGCCCGAGAAGATGGCCAGATTACTGTAAAATGGGTCGGGAGTGTTTTGGTAATTTAACTATATAAAAGAAGGGTGTTTAAGTAATTTTATAATTTTGATTTGAGTAAATTTCGGTTTTGGTCCCTGTGGTTTAACCATTTTAACCATTTCAGTTCAAAAAGAATCTTTGATCATATCATGCCCTGTGGTTTCATTTTTGTAACAGTTTTGGCAGTGGTGCAAGGGGAGGAAGGGGGTGTGGGGGTTAGGGTTCCGATTTTAGGATGGTGGGAGTGTTGGGGTTGGGTTTAGGTTGGATTTGATTTAAGTTTTTTATTTTTTTTATTTTTTTTGTTTTAAAAAATTACAACAGTTATCCTAATCTAATATAATTTACATAACTAGCCCTTCAAATGTAAAATGACCAAAGTACCCTCACATTTAACTGTAAAAACTAACAGAGTTAGCGTCAGGGACCAAAACCATTACAAAAATGAAACCACAGGGCATGATATGATCAAAGATTCCTTTTTGGACTGAAATGGTTAAATGGTTAACCACAGGGACCAAAACCGAAATTTACTCTTTTGATTTTTTTTGATTTTTATTTCAAGGGTAAAATAGTCTTTTTTTTAAATTTTAACGAAAAAAATTACGGCCGTTTAACCTAGGGACTAAAAGTATTACGTTTTCTCAAACCTTAGGGGTAAATATTTAATTTTTCTATCCTACGAATGAAAGGTAAAACTTGAGGAAATCTCAAGGACGATCCGTGTAGTTTACTCAATATAATTTTTTCCTAAAACAGTGAACCTTATTAAAATATTAAATAATTTATAATTAGTATTTTTTTAAATAAAAGTTTTACAAAATGACTATTATAAGAAAAAGAATTCTTCAAAAGATAATAAAACAGAACTAAAACCAAAGTTTTAAAAAACGAGGTGTTTATAAAAAAAAATGTCATTGTGCTAAAAACATGTTTTATTAAATAAAATAGCCAAAAAATTATAAAAAGGAAAATTAAAAAATACAATAATTTTTATTACTTTTTCTTATCTCTCAAGTTATCATTTTATAGTTCCTAAATCTTCATTAACTATTAATATTTTTTATTCAACACATGTAATACATTTGATTTTTGTAAAAAAATAACATTATACTCAAAACAACAGTGCTTCATAAATGAAATCTTTAAAAAAAATCTTTTTTATAAAACGATAGTCTGAAAATGATATTATCGTTTTATTAGTTAAAGAAGTTAAGTATACGTATATTTTATCTTAATATATCATTTTATAGTTGTTAGATCTTTATTAATAAATATTTAATATTTTCATAATGTTAACAAAAAAAGTTATTTTTGTAAATTTGGTACGTTGTGCTTCTTAGATGTTAAGGAAATAAATCTATCATATTTAAGTAGCAGATAAGTAAACATTTATTAAACAAGATAGGGTTTTAGTAAAACTATATATAATCTGAAAATACTAAGAAGTATTCTTGGCTTGAATGTGTTTTTTAATAAGATGTCATTTTGGTTATTTGTCAAATATGTTAGGCTATTGTGTCAAATATGTAAGTTATTGTGTTAAATATTATATATCATCTGTTATATGCATTTATTATTGTGTTTTATGTTATTAATCATTTTATGTTATTTTTATTGTTATTATTTTTTATATATTGTATAAATATGCTATTATTGTATTATAATGTTTTACAATTATAAGTACAGAATGATTGTTTTTTATATATTGAGACATTTTATCATATGTTTTTTGTTTTACATAATTTTATACTATTTTGTCATTTTTTTGATTTATTATTTAATTAATCATTTTTTTATCATTGTCTTTTACTAGAAGTACACACCAATACTTTTTTTTCACTATTATCATTTTTCGAATTTATCTTTTCAAAAAAACGCTATATTTTTCAGAAACACATAATAATGAACGAAAAGACTCAATAAACTATAATAAAAACACAACGGTGAGAATAAATCATGCGTTGAAAAACATAATTTTATTTATTTATTTATATAGTTATACAGTACTTGTTTAAGAGATAAGTAACCTCATTTTTATGGTGTAATTTTTATAAAAAAATAATATCGTATAAAATGCTAAGATCGTTTAAAATGTGGAGGAACTTGAGAAAAAATTAATAAAAGTGGTCATGCCTAAAGTACCACATTAACAATTTTTTTTCTACAGTTTAATATCAACCATTGATTAAGTACTTGATGATTAATGTTGGATCAAGAAGAAGGCTGGTGCAACCAAAACCAAATCACTTAAACTATTTTGGTGCAACTAATAAAGGACTTCCGATGCTAAGTATGGAACTTCCGAAGGAAAAAGAGTTCTTCCGAAGAAAGTGTAATTTCAACTTCTGAAGAGACAAAGTATTCACTTCCGAAGAGACAATCTTCTTCCGGAGACAAAGTATTCACTTCCGAATATCAAGACTTAGAAGAAAAAATCAGAAGATAACTTTCGAAGAATGAAGAAAAGAAGAAGTCTTCAAGCCTCGGAAGAAGTAGTCTCTTCCGAAGTATAAGTGGCTTCGGAAGAACAAGTTCTTCCGAAGCCAACTAACCTTCGGAAGACAGTACTATGAACCAGTGGAGATAAGTATGGTCCTCCTGACACTGCTACAGACCTTTGATATACTGCATGACGTTTTCTTAAAAGGGATGTAGTTGACCATACTTTATTCCACTGTTCACCTTTATTAGTTAGTACAGTTACTAACTTTAGTTAGTAACAAAAGGTAAGTCATGGATATATCATGACTACCATATCTTAGATAATACTTTATCTAAGATACCTTAACTCTAGCATTAGTATATTCTTTAGTCATAGGTTCCCAGCTGGTGTTAAAGTATAACCGGCTGTAGGTAGTATTATATATAGTTTCTTATTGTAACTCATAAGGATAAGCTTGTAAGAGTCTTGTAACACTTTGAGTTGAGAAGTAATATATATAAGTACCTTGAAAATTATATCTTCGTGCTCTTTATTACTTAGTATATTATTATCAGCTCTTAGAAAAGACTCTGCTTCATCTAATCTGAGTGTAGTATAAGTGAGTTGGAGAGAAAAACCAAGTTTTATTGATAAAACCGATCCTGCAATTGGTATCAGAGCTTCTTAGGCTCTTGATTGTGAGATCTTACCATCCTAATCAACCTGTTTTTCACTCCTCATTACACCACACTCTAAATGGCCCTCAACAAGTCTGAAGTAGAAATGGGGACGATGACTAAAGCACCCATCATCACCCCTGAAAACGTCAGGTCATGGAGCAGACGCATGGAAGGCTTCATCAGATATCAAGATAGCAAGACGTGACAGTCTATTGTCAATGGCCCATATAAACCCAAGGTGGCTGCACCCGGAAGAAACGGTGCCATGATAGAGAAAGCCGTTGAAGATTACTCTGATGAATACCGAAGAGGATGGACATTGACAGCAATGCAATGACTATTCTCATGACTGCAATACCCAACTCCATTATGGTGGGGTTTGAGTATAGCAAGTCAGCAAAAAAATTGTTTGATGCACTTGCTCAGATGTACTCCTGTTCTAATGACTCCAAAAAGGACTCACTAAAGCAGCAGTTTGAGAACTTCACCTACATTGATGGAGAGACTCTCAGCCAGCAATACTTCAGGTACATGGATCTCATTTCTTCTCTTCAGTCTGTGGGAATCACTCCTGAACTTAGAGACCTCACTAGAAGTTCATGAGTGCACTCCCCAATGAGTGGACGTTCTACTGTGTCTCTATCAAGAGAATAGAAAAACTGAACACTCTCACCATGGCCGAACTCTACAAGATTCTTGATGGATACCGTTTGGAGATGGAAAGCAAAAAGGGTCATCAGACAAGCAGATCCTCGAGTCTTTTTGCCAGCAATGCCTTGATGGCTGCTGAAGGCTCAGGACCCTCCCAACCTCAACAATTCCTAACATACAATCAGCAGACATCTTGTTCTTCTGGACCTTACATTACATTTCCTGAGACTCCACGGTCTCAATAGGCTCAGCATAGTTCTTTTAAGGACAGCTGTGCCTTTGTCTCAGGAAGTGGACACTCGTGTGACCATCAATACTGCTTTGATGATCTAGAGTGCTTCAGTCCAGATGATGTGGAATATGTGGACATAGTCCAACAAATGGCTCTCTTAACCTACAGAGCAAAGAAGTTCTTCAAGAGAACTGGAAAGCAATTCCCTCAGAACCTAACTAATAACATGTTTGGGTTTGACAAAACTAAGGCCAAATGTTACAACTGTAACTAACTTGGCCATTTTGCAAGAGAATGCAAAGCTCCCAAGTCAAATCCGGGAACTCCACAAGCCTCCACACATCCTTCTGCATCAAAGCACACTGGAAAGTCAACAGAAACAGCTGCAATGGCTCAAGAAGTTGACTGGAGCTTTATGGTACATGATGTGACTTCTGCTCAAGCACTCATGGCTGGAACAGATGACAGTAAGGTATATGAACATCTTTGTACTTTTGCATGTATTGCTAAGGTTAAATTGTATCAGGGCTACAATATGGAGATTAAGTCTGATATTGAGTCTCTAAATGTTTTAAAATCTTATTTTAAAAGGGCTGAATCTGACTATCAAAGAAAAATTGAGGAGTTGGAGAAAACTGTGTCCTTATTAAAACATAAACATTCAAACTAGAAGACTTAAATAAAGGATTTATTATCCAAATTGTATGAGGCTCAAGCCCAGCTTGTCACTGTCGAGGCTCAAGCTAGGAAGTATGCTATTTCTGAGCAGAACTTCCAAGCTATTATTGCATCATACTCCCACTCCAAAGTTTGTTATCAAAACAAAGGAGGATTTGGGACCAATGAAATTGCTCCACCACACTCTTATGAGTCCATAAGACAACCAAGGTGTGGTACTGAAGAGCAGGAGGTCCCATCTGTTGATCGTTCTTCACCTGAGTTGAAGAATGATGCAATAATAGAAAACACCACAGGGAAGGAACAGGTAAACCAACCCACTCCTACCAGTGATGATCAAATCCTGACCACCAAAGCCAGAAGAAGTAGAGGCAAAGCAGCAAGAAGAACTGCAAAGAAAGTGGCTGAGTCTAAGCTGATGATTGACCCAAAACAAAAGGGCGTATTCATCTCTGCTGGATTCCAGGTGGTAGGTAACTCTGATTCAGGAAAGGAGTGTAATACCAACACTCCTGTCCTACCAAAGGATCAGAAGTTAAAGGGAAAGGTTGCTGATGAAGAGAAAAGGAACAAGAAACAGCAATCCTCAAGTTCCCAGAAGATTAACATTGCATGCATAATATGTGGACTGCAAAACCACATGGCCAAAGATTGTTACTACAATATTGCTAGCATACATTATGCAAATAATGTTAAAAGAGAAGGAGTCAGGGAAGGTTTCTCGTTTGGACCTTATCAAATGGTCCAGACCATGAAAAAGGGAAGGTTGGATTCCGAAGCAAGGTTGCTTTCGGAAGAAAGTCATTCTTTCGAAGGGAAAATGGTTTCGGAAGTTAAAGCTGCTAAAAATCAAAAGAACAAAAGAATTCCCTTGAAACCATCCCAGAAGAAGACTACTTTGAAAGAAAAGGTGGAGAAGGCTTCTTCCGAAAAGAAAGAAGATTCGGAAGAATGTCATGCTGCAAAAGCTTCAACAAGCTCATTTTCTATGATCAACTAAAGGATGGATTGGAAGATCAAGAAAGATGCTGCAGCCCAAACCTCTTCTTCAACAACATTCATTGAACCCTCATGCTTAACTTTTGGTTCAATCATGTCAATATCATTGGATGAACCCAAGACCAACAAGGCTTGGGTTTCTAATCAAAACTAATTATCTCATCTTATGTGCAGGAACATCCATATGACAAAAATAACAATGTTTGGATTGTTGATAGTGGATGCTCCAGACACATGACAGTGAACAAATATATCCTTCAACAATTTTAACATTATGATGGAGGTCCTGTCCAGTTTGGAGGTGAGGCCGGAGGGTATATTTCTGGCAGAGGGAGTATATCCAATGGAAAATTAAACGTTGACACAGTTCACTTTGTCAAATAGCTTGAGCACAATCTGCTAAGTGTTTCTCAGTTCTGTGATCAAAAGCATCAAATGCTTTTCACAGAACATGAGTGCATTATCCTCAAACCTGGGATGACAATTCCTAAGGAATTGGTGCTTCTTAGATCTCCCAGGAAAGGAGATATGTACAAGCTAGATATGAACAATGCTTTCCCACTGGGTGAAGTATCATGCTTTCTTTCCAAAGCAAATAGTGATGAGTCAACTCTTTGGCATAAACATATGTGTCATGTAAATTTTAAGACAATGAATAAATTGGCTAAAAATAACTTGGTACATAGTATGCCTAAAAAGGAGTTTTTCTGTAAAGACAACTTTGTTGCTTGTCTGAAAGGGAAGCAACATAGGGCATCTCACAAATCGAAAGAAGTTAACTCAATCACTTCTCCATTACACTTATTGCACATGGATCTTTTCGGACCCACAAGTATAATGAGCATTGGAAGGAAATCATATTGCCTTGTGATAGTTGATGATTTACATGGGCATTCTTCCTAAGAACTAAAGATGAAACTGCTGAAACTCTAAAATCTTTTATTCTTAAGATAAAAAATCAAATTGATCACAAGGTAAAAGTAATCAGAAGTGATCAAGGGACTGAGTTTAAGAATCAAGTTCTTGACTTATTTTGTAACTCAAAAGGGATTGCCAGACAATATAGTGCTTCTAGAACTCCTCAACAAAATGGTGTTGTTGAGAGGAGGAACAGGACACTTATTGAGGATGCAAGAACCATGTTGGCTGATTCAAAGCTGCCTCTAACTTTCTGGGCAGAGGCAGTCAGCACTGCATGCTATGTGCAGAACAAAGTTCTCATTGTCAATCCCCATGGAAAAACCCCTTATAAGTTATGGAACAAGAGACCACCATTCATTGGCTTTCTAAGGTCCTTTGGCAGCAGGTGTACCATACTTAACACAAAAGACAATTTAGCAAAGTTTGCTGAAAAGTCAGATGATGCTATCTTTGTTAGATACTCTTCAAGCTCCAAAGCTTATAGAGTATACAATATTAAGAATCAACAATTTGAGGAATCTTCCAATATAGTTGTAAATGAGCACACTCCTTGTGTTAGGGGGAATGGCCCTGATCATATTTTTGACTTAGAATTGTTTCCAAACTATTCTAAACCATCTTATGAGAATGTTTCAGCTGGAACAAGTGCTCAAAATGAATCTGATGCTAACCAACTGTTTGAGCTGCCCAGACCTCTTCCAAATTCTCCAAGGGATACAAATAATCAAGCTACCACTATTGATAGATCAGATAGTGTAACTGTCCCAAGGAATAGTGAAGCTAAAACCAATGGTTCACTTACTGATCCTTAAAATTCACTAGGTGACACTGTACAACACCAAGCTGATAGAAGTAGCATCTTGAAGGAACAGGAAACTGTTGATGCTGCTCCACAGTCAACAAATGATAGTGTTTCTCATTCATTCAATCAGTCCTCATTGAATAAGTTTGAACAGTAACTGGACGAAGTGTTCTAGCTTTTAAGCAAAATATGTCTAATCTGGACTTATCTTTGCAACTGGAAGTGATTCCTTGACTAAGGATTCATAACACTCATCCAACTGAAAATATCATAGGGTATGTCACTGAAGGCGTGAGAACAAGAGGACAGACTCATCATGGGAATGTCTGTTTGTACTCCTGCTTCTTGTCTCAAATGGAACCCAAGAAGGTAGAAGATGCCTTGAAAGATAGCAGCTGGATTGAATCATGCAAGAGGAGCTGCTTCAATTCAAAGGAAAAAAGGTTTGGAACCTATGTCCGCTACCATCTGGTCAAGTACCTATAGGCACTAAATGGGTTTTCAGAAACAAGAGAGATGATAGAGGTGTGGTTATCAAGAACAAGGCAAGACTGGTAGTTCAAGGTACCCTTAAGAGGAAGGAATCGATTATACTGATGTCTTTGCACTTGTTGCAAGACTTGAGGCAGTTAGGATCTTCCTTGCTTATGCTGCATCCAAGAATTTCACTGTCTACCAACTTGATGTCAAGTGTGCCTTTCTATATGGGGACATAGATAGAGAAGTCTACGTGTGCTAGCCTCCAGGATTTAAGACCCACGGCACCCCAACTATGTGTGCAAATTGGATAAAGCTCTATATGGGCTGCACCAAGCACCTAGGCTGTGGTATGAGACTTTATCTCAATTTCTCCTAAAAAATAGTTACACCAGAGGTACCATTGATAAGGCTCTCTTTATAAAAAAAGTCTGGAAAAGATATCCTGCTTGTTCAAGTCTATGTCGATGACATCATATTTGGCTCCTCAAATGACCAAATGTGTAAAGACTTTGAAAGCATCATGAAGAAGAAGTTTGAGATGAGTTCTATAGGAAAAATGGACTTTTTTCTTGGAATTCAGGTGAAACAATTGAAGGAAGGGTTTTTCATCAATCAATCTAAGTATGTCAAAGACATCCTAGAACGATTTGACATGAAAGACAGTAAGCCGGCCAAGACACCCATACCCAGAAACCATAACCTCTGTCCTAACTCTGAGGGGGAGGATACTGATCAATATCATTATAGAGCAATTATTGGTTCTCTGATGTATCTCATAGCAAGTAGACCTGATATCATGTTTGCAACTTGCATTTGTGCAAGATATCAGGCTGCTCCAAAGGTGTCTCACCTAGCTGCTGCTAAGAGGATCCTTAGATACCTCAAAGGAGCACCTAAACTAGGTCTCTGGTATCCAAGGAACAACAATTTCAATCTCTATGGATACTTTGATAGTGACCATGGTGGCTACAACATTGATAAGAAATCAACATTAGGGGGATGTCAATTTCTTGGTGGAAGGATTATTTCATGGCAATGCAAAAAGCAATCCTGTGTATCTACATCAACTACTGAAGTTGAATACATTGCTGCTGCAAGTTGCTGTGCTCAGCTGCTGTGGATTCAGAACCAGATGTTAGACTATGGATTCAACTTTATGAGCACTCCTATCCACATTGACAATAACAGTGCTATCTCCATCACTGAAAATCCTGTGAAGCACTCCAAGACAAAGCATATTGATATCAGGTATCATTTCATTAGAGATATTCATGAGAAAAATCTAATTAAGCTAATCAAAGTTGACTCAAATGAACAATATGCTGACTTGTTCACCAAAGCCTTTGATGAACAGAGATTTAATTATCTCATTACAGCCATTGGGATGATAAACATTGAATAGTTTATCTTTTTTGGAAAACCTTTTCGAATATGTAATATAATATGTCAATGCAATCTATGCCCTGTTACAAAATGTCTCTCTCTGAAATTTTCACCAAGTCTAAATCCTTCCGAAGAGGAATTAACCTTCGAAAGATATTTTCCTATCTTCTGAGGCAAGTTCTTTTAGGATAATTTTTCTTCTCGGAAAAAGTTTTAGTCTCGAAAGAAGCGATTGATTACATATCAGATCTACTTCAGATACTTATTAAAACTCTCCATTATGAAAGCAATCTTTACTCTCGGAAGTAGAATTTACTCTCAGAAGTAGTGTTTACTCTAGGAAATACAATTCTACATTCGGAAGTAAGAAGTTGCCTTCGAAAGATAAATTATCTTCGAAAATGATTTATACCCGGAAGAAAGACCTTACTGTACAACGAAAATCTTTTAGGCCCCACTTTGTAAAAGGTAATGATTGTGTTAATGATGTCAGAATATTTAAATAAAAATTGACCTTACCGCTTCATTTTCATCCTCTTCCCAAAATCTTACTGCCCTAAAAATTTCCCTCACTTTCAATTTACCCAAGCTCAAACTCATCTTCCCACAACTTTCTCCAATGGCACTTAACCCTCAGCACAATCAGGACGCATTACTTGATTCTTCCAGAGATGTTGACTTCTCTGATATCATTTCCTTTCTTACCCAATCTTCTTACTACACCGCTTTGACTGTTAACCCTACCGTTTACTCAAATCATATGGCGGAATTCTGGGAAAATAGTAGGATTGAAACCGTGAATGGGGCTCGAGTAATAAGGTCGAGCATCTATGGGCAGGAGTTAGTCATTACTGAACAACTCATCAGGGAGCATCTCGAGCTTCATGATAAAGGTGCACCCATAGAGTTCCCCAAAACATATTTGAAGAACACTACATCCAAATGGATATGGCGGAGATGTTAGTAGGTCTACAGTTTACAAGTTTAATTTCTCTTACAACTGGAAATTCGTGCTGCATATCGTTCTTCACTGCTTATCCAACAAATCTGGGGGTTGGGATCAAATCCTATACGAACTAGGGGGCCTTGTTCATGGAATGGTGAGAGGACTTCGCTTCAATTATTCAAGATTTGTGCTGACCAATCTCATGGGAAACTTTCAGCGGGCGACATTCTTCGTGTATCCCAGGTTTCTCCAGCATTTAATCAACTGTGAGTTGGAACAGAGTAAGCTTGTCTGTGCAACTGCTCTGACTGTTCCTCAAATGAAGCCGACCATCTTTAAAATTTTGGAAAGTGTCCACCAATTTCACAGGAAGACATACTGCTTTGCTTCCAGGTATGGCTGAGCAAATAGCTCCTGGTGACATCCCTGTTAACCCCACAGGTAATGAAACCACACCAGCACCTACTCTCACACTGCCAAAGCTTCATTCTCACCCCATCAAATTAACATACCAAAAACGCCCCAAACGAACCCTTTTTCAATCTACTCTGATTGAACAAGACCCTTCTGTTCAATCCAAAAGGACTAGAGTGGAACTATGGGCTCCCACTCAGTCTGAGGTCTGACCATCCTTCATAATTGACCTCAATATGGGCTTTGAGTTTCCTCAGTCTCAAACCCATGAGCCCGACCCCAAGCTGATAACCCTCAGAGTGAGTCTCTACACTCCCCTAAGAAGCCACAAAGGGACAGCCCTACCATAGGCTTAATACCTTTAGACATTGACCAAGGTCCCATGTCACTAGGTTTTCCTTCTATATCCTTTACTGACCTTCTGTTGAGAACTGATGAAGAGATTACGTCTCTTCATGGCAATGAAGTTGATCCACAACACTCTTTTAAGGATCAACAGAGCCTTGAGAGACCTCTTATCTCTAGCCCCCATCAGCAAGCCATTACTGAGGTGAGTCCCACTGATGTGGAGGGGACTCATGCAGATTCAGCTGCCACTACTGAAGTTGCCTCAATGGACCTTCAGGATAGTGGTAACATCTCTGAGACTGAATCTGCGGCAACCATGCCTATTGATGACTCTAAAAGAGACATCACTACGCAAGGGAAACAAGGGTGCCAAGAAACCACATCTAGTGGTGAGGCTGAACGTACTAGGTATGCTACCTCATCTCCCTATGATTCTTCAAAAGAAGATGAGGGAAGACTGCAACTCACCCTTAAAGACCTACTGTCTAAAGTCTCAATCCTTGAATCAAAAGTTAGAACTTTAGAGGATAGGTCTGCCACTCAGCAACTTGAGATTAAAAGTCTCAAGGCCCAAATAGCTGAGAAACAGATCGAGAGGTCTGTTAGGCACGTACCTATTCAGGTCTCCTTGAGCTCTTCCTCTAGCTCATCTAGCTCTCAAGATAATGCTACAATAAAGGGGGAGAGTGTTAAGAGACAAACATTTAAGGAACCACAGAGCTAAACTTCAACTTCTTTGGCTCTCACTACAACTATCTTTCCTGAGCCATCTCAATCCATACTGCAAATAGACCCAAGGATGCTTAGAGATCTCTGTAGACTCTTTACACAAATTCTATTATGATCTTCTCTAGAACAGCCTATTCCTGATATGACTATGATATACTTTGGAGCTGAAGAGCTGCAGAGGCTAAGTGCACCTTCTACCACTATGGAAGAAGTTGGTCAATCTAAGGTCCAAATGGAACCTGAGATTAAATTCAAAGGGGAAATGAGGACTGATGGCCTAACAACTGAAAAAGTTGGGACAGATAGTGCACTCCCTCAAACTTCCGAAGCTGAAGTCAAAGCCTCGGAATAATAATCTGAATCTTCCGAAGCTGAAATAGAAGCTGTGGAAGCACTGTTTTCTTTGTCCAAGGATCTAATCATCATATATGCAATTCTTGAGCTTACATCTGATGTGACTAGTGAGGACTTTCTTAACCAACCCTCAGCTCAGACAACTTCACTACCTCCATCTCAATCTGAACCCTCCATCCAAGAACCATCAAAGTCAAGCACTTCCAAAGTTGATAAAGGAAAGAAGAAAATGACTGCGGAAGAGCTTGAGGAGGAGGAGAAGATTGAAAAACTTAGAAGAAAAGGTAGACTTCCAACTGAGAAGTTGCTAGCTGGTAGTTCCAAAGCAGCTGCAGCCAATCAGGAGGAAGTCAATATCAAAAGGAAAGAAGAGATTATTGACAAGCTCATAATGCTTGGAAAGCCAATGAATACATACTCTTGCTACAATTAGAGGAGTTAGTAGAGCTAGAAAAGGCAACCAGACTACAGATTGAACAAAAGAAAAAAGCAGCAAGGTTGGCCTTAGAGGAGGAAAGAGAGAGAAAATAGAGGGAAGCTGAACTGTAGCTCTAGAGGGAAAGGATATCCTTCCTAACCTCCAGAGGTTTCTCTCTTCAAGAACTATATCCATATGATAATGATACGATCCTATGGTTCTTCAACAAGGAGCAGGACCAAATGGAGAAAGAGAGAAAGAAAGCTGCAAGAGAAAGATTAAAGGAGAAGAAGAAGAAAGAAGAAGAAGATAGGGTCACTGCTACCAAGAAGATAGGTGAAAAAGCATGGATGAAAGACTATCTCCGGGATCATGGCTTCTCTGGCAGGCAGGTGGGACCTATGTCTGAAAAGACACTCTAACGAATTATCAGCGAAATCAAGGCTGACATTTGTATGGGAAAAAGAAAGGAGATGTATAGAAGGGTACAGGGGATGACCTTCAAACCAACCACTCAACCTTAACCTGAACCAATTCCCTCACCTGTCACCATCAAATCTGAACTCTACACACCTGAGCCTACACCAGTACCCATATCAGCTTCATCACCACAACCACCCAAACTACCTGTCCTCCAACCCAAAACACTCACAAGAACCACAACACCACATCCTACCCAACAAACTTCCAAACCATCCCCTCAGCTTTCTAAACATCTTACTTTAGAAGAGTTTAAGGAAATCAAGATGAAGCTCATCAACTGCTCAACCCTGAGCGACATCTTTTGTGAGGGAGACTCTGTCAATCTGACTTATGTTGATGGATCTTCATGTTCTCACTAGAAATCAATTCCTTGATCTGCCTAGAAGAACACTGGACCAAGCTTCTATACTTCTTGGTCTTAACTCTGATTCCTTAAATGATGAAGAGAAGAAATTAAGAAGAAAGCTGGTGACTCTACTGGATACAAGGGGAGGGAATAAAATTCCTAGTCAACCCCTCGTGCCTATAAAGAAAATCATCCAGTAGAAGTTTAATGAAGCCTCTGACAACTTTGTTATGGAGAGAGAGAGAATGGAGAGAGCAATAGGCTGAATGCCTCCTCTCTGCTACATTCCAGCAGATTCGACATTGCTGAATTAGCAGAGAAACCATTCTCCAATCCCTCTGGCTCTGACACTGTTGCTCACATCAGAAATCATCTTAGCAGCCTTCATCTTGCTGAGCTAACCGCAAAAGCAAGAATTGAAGAGGAGCTGAAGCTGAGAGAGAAGGAAGCCAAGGAGAGGTCAACCATCACAGGCAAAGAGTTTTTACAGATCATGGAAGGGCCTAAATTGGAACCAATAGTTAGATGGGACTATGACTATAGTTCCCATCAACTAACTCTTTTCAGAGGGACCCAACAGAAGGTGCATATCATTCAAGGAGATAGACTGGATCTTCTGTCCACGAAAGATGTGTACAAGCTTCTTAGCACCACTTCCGGGAAGAACAAAGACACTGATAAGTATCTGCTTTCCCTGGTGCTAAAAGTTTTGAGAAGCAGGAACAAGTGAAGTTTTGGTAGCATCAGCCTAGGGGGAGTCTGTTAGATTAAGAAGAAGGCTGGTGCAACCAAAACCAAATCACTTAGACTATTTTGGTGCAACTAATAAAGGACTTCCAAAGCTAAGTATGGAACTTCCAAAGGAAAAAGAGTTCTTCTGAGGAAAGTGTAATATCAACTTCCGAAGAGACAAAGTATTTACTTCCGAAGAGACACTCTTCTTCCGGAGACAAAGTATTCACTTTCGAAGATCAAGACTTAGAAGAAAAGATCAGAAGATAACTTTCAAAGTATGAAGAAAAGAAGAAGTCCTCAAGCCACGAAAGAAGTAGCCTCTTTCGAAGTATAGGTGGCTTTGGAAGAACAAGTTCTTCCGAAGGCAACTAACCTTCGGAAGACAGTACTATGAACCAGTGGACATAAGTATGGTCCTCCTGACACTCTACTGCAGACCTCTGATATACTGCATCACATTTTCTCAAAAGCCATGTAGTTGACCATACTTTATTCCACTGTTCACCTTTATTAGTTAGTATAGTTATTAACTTTAGTTAGTAACAAAAGGTAAGTCATGGACATGTCATGACTACCATATCTTAGATAATACTTTATCTAAGATACCTTAACTGTAGCATTGTAGTATATGCTTTAGTCATAGGTTCCTAGCTGGTATCAAAGTATAACCGGCCATAGGTAGTATTATATATAGTTTTTCATTGTAACTCATAAGGATAAGCTTGTAAGAGTCTTGTAACACTTTGAGTTGAGAAGTAATATATACAAGTAACTTGAAAATTATATCTTCGTGCTCTTTATTACTTAGTATATTATTATCAACTCTTAGAAAAGACTCTACTTCATCTAATCTGAGTGTAGTATAAGTGAGTTGGAGAGAAAAACCAAGTTTTATTGATAAAACCGATCCTGCAATTAACAATCACGATTTAGCAAATGGGCCTTTAGTAATTTACAAATTAGTATGCGTTGGGTACTACTTGGGATGCGTATAGTACTACTATGAACTTTTATTTACAAACCACTAAAGCAGATAAGGTGTCTTGCTTACTCTTCCTATCTTATCATCTGATCACCAATACCGCAAAAATGATGCTTTTCCACCTTTGCTTTATGAACAAAGCAACCACTAATGAGGGTTCCATTTGGTCTATACTGTCATCTTCTTCTCTCACAACACCGTCAGGTGAAGGGTGGTTATTCAAATCAAAGATCCCTTGATAGGGTTGTGTATGAACCATTTAAGGAGGTGAAGAAAAAGCTTAATTTGGTCCATACCATCCCTAAATATTCTCTTGCTTGCCAAAATATATTAACACATATGAAACTTTCATTAATGAACATATTAAGTGATTCTTTTTTTCCCTTAATTTAAAGATTGATCTGTTAAAATTTGGGTTTTTACGGACTTCGTATTTGTTTAGTATACGAATATTATCCATTGGAATCACTTGTATGAAATTATAGTTTGAATATTATTAGAAGTTAACCTAATTTAGACCAAACTACCCATCAAGTGTATGATAAATATCTCATGAGAAACAACGTCTTACATTATTTCTCAGTACAGGTGTATCTTAAGTGTTTTAGGATATATTCAATTGAAAACCAATTGGCTAGAATGCAAAATTTTCACCATAAAAGTAGTGGAACAAACACAAGATCTACTTATACATAATTAATGATCAATAAAGTTTTCTCGCTTGATAGGTTTATGTTTAAACCATGTAGGGAGGAAAAGAAAGAACTTCATGGTGGTCCTTTATAGGCTCCTATGATTTGATAAAAGATTTTATAAAATAAATGTTTTTGTTTTATTTGATTGGTGTTAGCGGCAGAATCATAATATTTTGGTCGGTGGGTCATCATGGGTTCTCTTCTCTACTTTAATTAAAAGGTCAAACTCCCCTTATTCTTATAGATCATTATGTTAAACATAAATCTAACAGTCACATCCTCAAAATCCACTGGCAAGGTTCTACTGCGAGTCGCTTGACAAACAAGGATCTGAGACACATTCATAACAAACGACACCATGTGTGATTTAAAATGCGTGTTAGACCTTAAAGCATAGTAAAACATGGTTTTCAATGTAATCAATGTAAAAGTGTAAACATTTGTAAAACCATGAGTAAACTATGCTTAAGACAAAGCGCCCAACTAAAAGTAGTAAATACAATGCTCATAGGTGTAAATTAATAAATATGTTTCAGCGTTTGCACAAAAAGTGAAGGAAAAGGGGAAGAGTGTTAGGACCGTGTACGTACGGAGTACTAACTGATTCAACGTGTAACGTAATCAAATAGTGCGGAATCCTTTTTGATTGGCAATCCAATCAGTGAGAACGAAAACCCAAATCAATCTAACGATAGATCAACGTTAAGAATGATTAGAAAACGATCCGGGACGAACTATGAACTTGGATGGACGAGATAGAATTCTCTGGATGGGTAGGGTATGAAAGACTTTGAAGTGTTACATTTTTCCACGAATTATGTGGTATTTATATGTTTCAGTGTACATACGACTGAGCCATTAGCATGGTCCAGTCATGCGACTGAGCCAACAATTTGTTCATACGCACCGATTGAACCATACACTTGGTCCAATCGTGCGATAGAGCCAGACTCATGACTCAGTCGTGCGACTGACCCTATCACCTGGTTCAGTCATGTGACTGGTCCATAAGCATGGTCCATTAGCATGAATAACCATAAGACTAAGTCAAACACATTCCTGAATTATTATTAACTCAGAACTGTGACTTACTACTACAAACCCATACATAATATTCATTCAAGCATGTAATTATAAATGATATAAGAATAAGATACATTCAGTAGCAAATATACATTCAAACACATGTCATATTACCAAAATATCTATGTATTACACATATGTAAGATTGAAAGACATAAACATTTAAGTACAATGAACTAGGGACATCATGTATCAATAAACTACCCCTTGGACCTCCTAGTTCACTCTATTGTCTAACATTCTTCACACAATCAGCAAACTTCTTCAGCTTTTCTTCTTTTGCGACCCTAGCATGGATTTCGAATGCAAAACACAGCCTGATGATATGCTGGAATTGAAGAGCTTGCACTATGTCCAGAATATCATAGAATAATGGCCATTTGTATAATGTGTATACATCGTCCTCAAACAAGTTTGTAAGCCACATAGGGTCAAACACCCTAATTGTCTTAATATTTCCTTGCCCATCCAATACAATCACTACTTCACCTGTCTTCCAGTCATAATACCACCATTTGAAGTGAGACGTGAAGTCTTGTGGCATTCTTCTTAATGGAATCCTTGTCATAGTCCGGGGAGGTCTCCACTTCAGAACGACTTTTGGTCTTCCTGAAATGGGATCAATATCAGTTTTGCTCAAGAACCTCCTTGGTTGTTGAGGTTTGAAGTTCACCCACTTAGCATGATATTCTTTCCTTAAAGCCCTTTCAAACCATCCTGACATCTTTCTTGGGTCAGCATACAATAGATCTAAACTTGCTAATCTATTTTGCTCAAAACCCGGTAAAGTTTTCAGATCATGAGGATGTCTGAAGTACTTTATCCCCTTTTCTCTTTTGATGGCATTCTGTTTCGTTGGTTCATGCTGGTTCCTCATTTGAGCTAGACAAGCAGCCCACTCAGCTTTTCTCTGCTCAACATCGGCATCCTCAGCTTGAGCTGTCTTCTCCGTCGATTCTTTCTCAGTATCCTTCTCGTTTACTTTGTTGAAGGTTTCACTGTCAAACATCTCACCTAAATCAGGTAAGGCATCTCCGTCTTTATTAGTATACTAAGGGTAGTAGTTAGATGTAACATCTTCAATCTTCACCTCATCTACACCATGTAGTTCCTCATCGCTGATAACGTCTACTTCTGGTGCGTCTTTGATGATCTCATCGGGGTCTAGCCTAAACATTTCTGCAATCTGTTCATCTGATAGGTCATGAATGATCTCCCCTTCTTCTGGTGTATAACTCATGATCTCCTAACAATCCCTTGCAAATCAAGAATCATGGTAAACTGCGTCTTGATTTGCTGGATGGGTGCAACATCGTGTTCATCGATCTGGTGAGATTTATCTGCTAGATAGAGTTATCAACACAATAAAGTTTAATAAACATCATTGCATTTCATATAACTTGAGATTCATTTTCATTAATTTAAATACATTGCAATACATATGATTTCAAATTACACAAACATGTTAATCATTACTTGTATCTTTTTCTTGATGATCTTTTTCTTGAGGAGCTGCGGATGAGGCTCCCTGATCTTGGTTCCTTTTGTTCTTCTCTCCTTATCAGATTGCTGAGAAGTTGGAGCTTTGCCTTCACCCTCAGGTTGATCTTCATCTTCATTTTCATCCTTTTCCTTCTCTTCATCCGTGTCATTAGTGTCACCCTCATCATTATCATCATCATCAGAATCATCATCACTGGAGTCGTCATCATCATCATCTCCGTCACCTTTGATCTTCAAGGGATCTTCCTTCCTTCCTTTCAGTCTCAGCATAATCTTCTTGTTCTTCTTTTCTAAATCATCAATCTTCTTAGTGGATGCTAACAACAACTGATTCTGAGATTGAAGAGCCTTATGTGCTCAAACCAAGGCACGCTCATGAGCATCATTTCTCTCAGTCAGTTTGGCAATCTGTTGTCCTTGAGCTGCAATAACTGACATCAGTTGGTTGATCTGGGTGGACTTGAGATTATCAGCAGCGAGCAGCTAGAGTACTAACCTATTAAGTCTAGCCAGTTGTTCCTCCAGACCAGCGGTGGGTAAAGGGGAACTCTGAAGAGGGGGAACTTGATGGGTTGAGGTGCCAGCTTGTACGATGGATGGGTTGGTTGTAGAGGTTGTGTGTACAAGTGTGGTAATGGGTATGGTTTGAGGAATTGTGGTTGTGGTTCTTTTGGGTGAGGCTGGTAAGGTTTGTGTAGTGGTGAGTGAGATGGTGGTAGTGGGTGGGACTGTGGTAGTAGCACTGGATGTAGCTGGAGAGGTTTCTGAGGGCAAGGAGGAGCTCATCAGCACTAGTCTCTGGCGCTTACCCTTTTTATGGGAAGGCCTAGCCATTCTCTTCCTTCTATAGCCAAAGGGAGTCGCAGGTTCCTTTCCTTTTAAGGTAGACTGATCAGGTGTGTAAGATGGATCAGCCTCCTCTGTATCTATCCCAGCTGATTTCCACTGTCACACACCCATCGTCTCTTTACCTCTGTCAGTGGTGACCCATTTACTTCCTACCTGCCTAACTAGAGGCTCCTCCTTTGAGTCTCCATCCTCCTCCTCTGAGTCTCCATCCTCCAGCAGCAGATGATCCACCCTGCTGAGTAAGTGGTTCTGCGGTGAATGTCTCAGCAGGTCAGGATTAGTGTGATGCTTCACCACCACCACCTTGACCTTTATCATGGTCATTATCATCATCATCATCATCATCCTGATCATCATCAGGAATCACTACGTTCTCTATATCAGAATCACTGTCCTCATGACGCCATCTCTTTCCCTTAGGTGCAACATAGTCTATTCTTGCCAGATGCCTAAACAATCATCACACTGGGGGCTCCTGTGGCTTCCCCCTGTAGACTTTCATCCTTCCCAGTGTCGTGTCATCCATCACCTCCAGAATGATCTCGTCGTCTTTATGCTTTGGCAGGTTGGGAAGGTTCTCATCGATCATCATCTGGAGAAAGCTTGGATACATGCAGAAGCTTTCCTTCCCTTTCATCTCAATGTTCTCCCTCATGTAGTTGAAGAACATCTTAAAGAAGCTGAACAGATGGTTTAGAACTAGTAACATAAATGCATTCTGGATCTGATCACTGAGCTCATTGAAGCCACCTTGACGTGAAGCAATGCACTTGAGAGTCACATGTGCTAAGTACTTGAAGGGTGGGCACATGTTACTCTTGTTAAGTACTCCGGCATTGATGTCACCGGAGTACCTAATCCTCAGGAAACATCCATGCACTACAAGGGGATGTAGTTTCGTCAGATGATCCCCATCATCTCCCAAGCCCAATACCTTACGTATATCGTCTTCACCAATATCAATGGCCTCTCTGAAAATTGAGCTCCGAATTCGGTAAGGCTCACTAGAGCGGTCTACCACAGTATTCTCCTAGAATGCTTGCTGTAAGGATCTGTATAGTGTGCATGCTGTAGAAATAGCTCTGTGAATCCTGGATCGCTTTAGGAATTCGATAATTCCTACGAACTCGGCGACGTTCCTTGACGTTGTGTTCAGATAAGCACAGATGTTATGCTTGATGCTTATCGTCCACCGCTCTGCCATTTCACTGTAACACAAGAGACAAACACCCGTTCAACACGTTAGATCAGTTTAACACATAAGATTACTTGACTTTGAAACAGATCATATGCAACTGGTTCAATTGTATGATTGAACAATATGAATGAACTCAGTCGTATGAATGAGCATACGACTGAGCTTAATCGCATATTTAGACATCCGATTGACCTATTTGTGCCACTGAATTCCTGATTGGTTCAATCGTGCGATTGAATCATGATAATGGTTCAATCGTGCGATTGAAGTTCTTCCTGTAAGGCCCCGTTCCCGGGAACCTCACAGTTGGTCTTTCATCGCGTATATTTAAATAAAACAATGCAGCGGAAACATTCAAGATAAACTTTTCTTTTTACTAAAAGTACTTTTGCCATTTAATACAACGTACGTCATTTACAAAACATCTAATGTTGCATTACATCACAAAAGCACTATTACAAAAGATTTCATCTTTTCTGTGTACAAAATGGTCATAAACAGTGACCTCTAATATAAGAACATAAATATTTTTCATCATAAAGAATATTCCTTAAGTACTCCCGTACATCGGAAGTCTTAAGGAAACTCTTGACACTCTCATGCAACATACTTTGTTGCATGTATTATGCACCCCCACTTCCAGTGCGGGTAGCATTATCAAAAGGAGAATGACATCCCAAAAGAGTTGAGTAGCCGCCTCGTGCCATCCTCAGCAACCCTACCTGCCAACTGGAAACACATAAAAAGTCAGCGTTGCTGAGTGAGTTCTAGTTTTATAGGTAGTATATAAAAATACTCTTTTCTGTATTATACTATACGGTACTGTATATGCGAGCACGCATCAACTGTATGAACAAGTAACGTTCGTTCTCTGTACGATATGCCTTGTCTGTAAACTTTATCTTTATGTTTCGCTTTCTATGTGGACCAGTGAGCGATACCCTAACTATGTGCGCCATGGGAAACGGATGACGGGCCATCTATATACCCCGAAAGGTCAACTGTGTTCCCTCGAAAGGGCTATGTGTATCTCCCGAAGGGTCAACTGTATTCCCTCAAAAGGGCTATGTGTATCCCCCGAAGGGTCAACTGTGTTCCCTCGAAAGGGCTATGGGTACTATGTACAAGGCCGACCCGATCATCCGGGGCACGCCCCAAAGGTCCTGCCAATCTCATTCGATTGGCCCTGTGTGTGTCAATGGGTAGCTAGCCCGCCACACAGTTGAGCTAACCACACACAGTCGTGTAACTCCTATATGCTTGCAAGACTTGTTAACTTTAATTAATGTTCCTTCCCTTTCTTTATTACTCTTTCACTGTGCTTTACATAATACTTTCATTTATCTATTAGTGATAACATGTAAAACTATGGAAGGATAGACATGCATCAAATCGAGGAACATCGGTATTTACTATTCATCAATCATTACTATCATATAAGGCTACAACATACTTGGCCTACATACATCATACATACACTTCTCTCTACATTCACATCAGCCCTATTTGGGCGATTGAACGTACCCCAGTCGCATGGCCTCCATGCGACTGAGTCATGCGAATGGGCATCTATGCGACTGAACCCTCAGTCGTGCGTCTGTACTACTATGCGAATGGGTCTATGCGACTAAATCCTCAGTCGTGCGTCTGTACCACTATGCGAATGGGTCTATGCGACGGAACCTTCAGTCGTATGGCCTGTCATGCGACTGAGCTCCAATCGTACGAATCGTACGACTGAACCTCAATCGTACGATTGAACATCAGTCCTTTCTCAATCGTGCGACTGGCCCTTCAGTCGCATAACCCTAACTGGGCAGCGACTGAAGTTCATCACGAGCAGCAGCCGCGACACTCGGCTGAAAAACCCCTCTAAACTCCATTCAAGCCCAGATTAACCCTCCCAAACCTTAGGGAATCATACTAGGACATCATATAAACATGTGGAGGTCCTAAATCATACTTTAAACACATTATCAAGATTTCACCCAAATGGGTCAACTATACACTTTTACAAAACTAGGGTTTAAATGTGTTCCAGCCCCAAAATCATTTGAAAACATGTAAATGAGGGGTCCCAGAACTCACATTATCAGGTTGGAGTTGAAGAGCTTCGACTTGACTAGCTTCTCGACAAAATCCGAGCCTGAATCACCCCGTTCTCTCTTTTCCTCCTCTGCTCTGTCGCTCTCTGTTCTTTCCCGACTGAAAAATGCAAGTGTTGGGAAGGAGAAGAGAGCTGCTCCTCTTTTATACCTACAGCTCAGTCGCCCGATGTCCAAGGGCGACTGGACCTTCAGCCGCATGAACACCATGCGACTGGACCCCAGCCGCATGAGCTTCATGCGGTTGAACCTTCAGTCAGGCGATTGAACTCTAATCGTACGGTTAAGCTTCAATCGGCCGAATAGCATGCGATCGAACCTCCAATCGCATCAATTCCATGCGACTGAGGCTCAGTCGCATAACCTACCAGAAAGTCAAACTGCCGGGTGTTACAAGTCCACCCCCTTATTTAGGTTTCATCCCCGAAACTTGTTATTCCTCGAACAACCGTGGGTAATGCTGCCTCATTTCTTCTTCGGTTTCCCACATGGACTCGGATCCCTTCCTGTGCCGCCACTGTACACGCACAAGGGGAACCATTTTATTTCTTAACCTCTTCTCTTTTCGATCGATGATCGCCACTGGTTGCTCTACATAGTTGAGCCGTTCGTCTACTTCAATATCCTCCAGTGGAACGATCAGATCCTTATCGACCAAACATTTTTCAGATGAGATACGTGGAAGGTCGGGTGAATTCCACTTAACTCATCTAGTAGATCCAACCTATAGGCCACCTCCCCTACTCGAGCAACAATTCGGAAAGGGCCTATATACCGCGGGCTCAACTTACCCCGCTTCCGGAATCGGATGATTCCTTTCCAAGGTGAGACCTTCAACATAACCCGATCTCCCACCTGGAACTCAATCGGTCTACGTCGTTTGTCAGCATACGACTTCTGCCTGTCTTTGGCTGCCTTCATATATGCTTTTATTCTTTCGAGCTTTTCGGTCGTAGCCTCGATCACTTCGACGCTTCCCAATTCTTTCTGACCGATATCACCCCAACAGACGGGTGTCCTGCATCTCCTACCGTATAGCATCTCATAGGGTGGCATGTCAATACTGGCATGATAGCTGTTATTGTATGAGAATTCGGCTAACGGCAGGTGGTCATCCCAACTTCCCTCGAAGTCAATAACACATGCCCGGAGCATGTCCTCCAAAGTCTGAATGGTCCTTTCAGACTGACCATCAGTTTGAGGATGATAAGCCGTGCTAATATGTAACCTCGTCCCCATAGCATCGTGGAATTTCTTCCAGAATTTGGATGTAAACCGGGTGTCGCGATCAGAGACAATCGACACCGGTACACCATGACGAGTCACAAACTCTTTGATGAAAAGATCGGCCAACCTTTCGGACGAATATGTCTCGCGCATCGGTAAGAAGAATGCACTCTTCGTCAGACGATCCACAATCACCCATATGGTATCGTACCCTCTCGGGGTACGTGGCAGCTTTGTGATAAAATCCATGGTGATGTGTTCCCACTTCCACTCCGGTATATCCAAAGGTTGAATCTTTCCATACGGCTTCTGGTGCTCTGCCTTCACTTGCAGACAAGTAAGGCACTTACTCACATACCCCACCACGTCACGTTTCATACCCGGCCACCAATAATCTTTCTTCATGTCTTGGTACATCTTGGTGGCACCGGGATGAATGGAATATCGAGTCTTATGGGCCTCATCCATGATCTTTCCACGTAGATTCCCAAGACGAGAAATCCACATACGCCCAAACCGGGTTCTAACTCCAGTTGTGTTCTCACCCAACTCCCCAACCCAGCCTCACATTCGTTCAGAGTTAAGATGTTCGTCTTTCAAAGCCTCATCTTGGAACTCTTTGACCTGTCTCATCACGTCGGAGGTCATTATTAGCTGGTACGCCTTCACCCGAATTGGCTCGGGCCTCTCTTTTCGGCTAAGGGCATCCGCCACCACGTTGGCTTTGCCCGGATGGTAATGGATCTCACAATCATAATCCTTTATAAGCTCCAACCATCACCATTGCCTCATATTCAGATCTTTTTGCTCGAAGAAATACTTCAAGCTCTTGTGGTCGGTAAAGATGGTGCGCTTCATTCCGTAGAGATAGTGCCTCCAAATCTTCAATGCAAAGACCACAGCTGCTAGCTCCAAGTCATGAGTAGGGTAGTTAACCTCATGAACTTTCAACTGTCAGGATGCATAAGCTATAACCTTTCCCCTCTGCATCAACACGCACCCCAATCCCGAATAAGAAGCATCAAAATAAACCACCAGATCTTCTTCCCTCGGGTAATGACAGAACATGAGCTTGGGTCAATCTCGTCTTCAGTTCTTCAAACGCCTTTTCTTGAGCTTGACCCCATATAAATTTCACGTCTTTCCGGGTCAACTTGGTTAGTGGAGAAGCGATTTTTGAAAAGTCTTGGATAAACCTTCGGTAGTAGCCCGCCAGACCCAAGAAACTTCGGATCTCAGATGGCGTCTTTGGAGACTTCCATTGCATCACCGCTTCCACCTTTGCCGGATCAACCATAATTCCATCCGGATTTACCACATGACCCAAGAACTGAACTTCGCGTAGCCAGAAAGCATATTTGGAGAACTTGGCGTACAATTTCTCCCTTCTCAACGTCTCCAGAACTTCGCGAACGTGACCGGCATGCTCAGTCTCACTCTTCGAATAAATCAAGATATCATCGATGAATACAATCACTGATTTATCCAACATCGGCCGGCACACCCTGTTCATCAGATCCATAAAAGCAGCTGGCGCATTGGTCAAACCAAAAGACATGACGAGGAATTCATAGTGACCGTAGCGCGTACGAAAAGCTGTTTTAGGGATATCCTGCTCCTTACCTTCAGTTGATGGTAGCCTGATCGAAGATCTATTCGTGAAAACCAACTAGCACCCTGAAGTTGATCAAACAAGTCGTCGATCCTCGGCAAGGGGTATCTGTTCTTTATCATCAACTTATTCAGCTCGCGGTAGTCGATGCACATCCTCATACTTCCGTCCTTCTTCTTTACGAACAGGACCGGAGCACCCCAAGGTGAGATACTCGGTCGAATAAACCCCTTATCCAGCAGCTCTTGTAACTGCTCCATCAACTCTTTCATCTCTGTCGGGGCCAATCGATATGGTGCTTTGGCAACAGGTTGGGCGCCTGGTATCAGATCTATCTGGAACTCGATCTCTCTGTCAGGTGGCAATCCCGATAAGTCTTCCGGGAACACGTCTGGGAACTCACGCATAACCGGAACATCAGACGGTCGTGGTGTTAGCGTTTCTACATCTTTTACGTAACATAAGAAGGCGCTACATCCACGCCTCATACATTTCCCCGCCACTGCCATCGAGATCACCTTTGGAATCGTAGTAACCCGATCCCCATAAACTGTCACTGAACTACCGTCGGGCGCTGCCAAACTGATCATCTTCTTGCGACACACAATGTTCGCCTCAAAATCCGCCAACCAATCCATTCCGAGCACCAAATCGAAACCACCCAACGTCATCGCAAACGGTCTAACCGGAAATTTGTGGCCCTCTAATTCCACATCACAACCCTCTATTACCTCGGAAATCCTTGTAGTTTTACCTATAGTAGTCTCTACATCAAACGATATATCCACACATCTACTACTAACGGGCAATTTGGCACAGAAAACAGCAGAAATAAACCCCTACTGGCACCCGAATCAAATAATACAGAGGCTAGAGTTTGGTTCACCAGAAACGTACCGGACACTACATCGGGGTCCGTCCTAGCCTCTTCCTGTGTCATTGTGAATGCCCTGGCGCTTGCTCTCGGACCCTCACTTCCCGTCTTCTTTACCCCTGAAGCCTCAGCCCTCAGCTTCTTACAGTCTCTGGCGATGTGGCCAGGTTGACCACACCTGAAACATACGTTCATCCCCAATCTGCATTCCCCACCGTGTTCTCTCCCGCATTTACCACACTTCTTTCCTCCTGAACCCGACGCGACCACCCGGCGGTTATCCACCCGCGACTTCTTATTACTCGTCGAAGTATCACCTCGACCAAACCTCTTTCCCCGCCAGTTTCTCTCTCCACCTTCCTTCTTACTACCCTCAGCCTTTACCAACGCAACCCGTTCATCGTATAACCTTCCCGCCAAATCCACCGCCAACCTGAAAGTACTCGGTCGAGCGGAAATCAAATGCCAACGAATTTCGGCTGGCAGCCCTTGAATATACCGGTTGATCTTTCAAGACACCGGCGTCACCTGCTCTGGAACCAACCGTGCCATGTTGTTAAACTTGGTGGTGTATTGTTGGTGGGTCATCATCCCCGCCTCCAACTGCAGGAACTCTCTCTCTACTCTGTCCATCTCCCGACGAGGACTGAACTCCTCGAGCACCATTCTCTCAACTCAGACCACTTCATCTTCCCAATGGCCCTGCTACCCTCGGCCTGGACAATATTGTCCCACCAGCACAAAGCCGTCCCTGTAAAAGGGTGGGTAGCAAACTTCACCTTCTTGTCCTCTTGGCAATCACTAATATCGAGGACTGCCTCCATTTCTCTCACCCATTGGTGAGCATCCGCAGCCGTACCAGAACCATCAAAAGTTGGGGGCTTGCACCTCATAAATGCCCCGTAGTTGCAACCCCGGGCTGTCTCCCGTACATGCTCTTCTTCTTCTCCCTCTTCATCATCAGATAGTACCGTTTCTGCTTCCGTCTGTTGCTGTCTACCTGAGGACCGATTCCTCCCTCGCCTCTCGTCTACACGTACTGCCTTTATCACTTCGGTAACTATAGACGGTAAGATCGTCTGCATGACCTGGTGCACTTCCTCGACCACTGCCTCTTTTACCGAGGCCCTCAAATTTGCGCTCTCGTCTGCCTCCTCCTGATGAGGAATCTCGTTTTCCTCATGAACTACTTTCTCTATCCTAGGTCATCCTCTCGTGGCACGCGGTTCAGCACCACGTCCACCACCACGTGAAGCTTTAGATGATCTACCACCGACCACCTTCTATCACACTGAAAGATTCAAACACCAACATGGTCATTCAAGGAAATAGCTCAGTTTATGTTAAGTATAGTAAGTCCCTAATTACAGTGGCCAGTTGTGATTAGCCACTTACTGTACTCTTCGTACCCCGAGCATTACCTGTCCTGACTACATTAGTATCTAAGTCTAACAGTACACATAAACACATAACACGCGCACGTAATCATGATTAACTTTAAGAAAATACCTGATGGCACGCAACTACTCAGCTGGCACTCTTCCCTTTTTCTGTCCCATTTTCAGTTTAAGTTTAGGTTTATTTTGAAAATTTACCCATTTCACTTAAACTTTGGCTCTGATACCAACTTGTAAGGCCCCGTTCCTGAGAATCTCACAGTTGGTCTTTCATCGCGTATATTTAAATAAAACAATGCAGCGGAAACATTCAAGATAAACTTTTCTTTTTACTAAAAGTACTTTTGCCATTTAATACAACGTACGTCATTTACAAAACATCTAATGTTGCATTACATCACAAAAGCACTATTACAAAAGATTTCATCTTTTCTGTGTACAAAATGGTCATAAACAGTGACCTCTAATATAAGCACATAAAAATTTTTCAACATAAAGAATATTCCTTAAGTACTCCCGTACATCGGAAGTCTTAAGGAAACTCTTGACACTCTCATGCAACATACTTTGTTGCATGTATTATGCACCCCCACTTCCAGTGCGGGTAGCATTATTAAAAGGAGAATGCCATCCCAAAAGAGCTGAGTAGCCGCCTCGTGCCATCCTCAGCAACCCTACCTGCCAACTGGAAACACATAAAAAGTCGGCGTTGCTGAGTGAGTTCTATTTTTATAGGTAGTATATAAAAATACTCTTTTCTGTATTATACTATACGGTACTGTATATGCGAGCACGCATCAACTGTGTGAACAAGTAACGTTCGTTCTCTGTACTATATGCCTTGTCTGTAAACTTTATCTTTATGTTTCATTTTCTATGTGGACCAGTGAGCGATACCCCAACTATGTGCACGATGGGAAACGGATGACGGGCCATCTATATACCCGAAGGGTCAACTGTGTTCCCTCGAAAGGGCTATGTGTATCCCCCGAAGGGTCAACTGTATTCCCTCGAAAGGGCTATGTGTATCCCCCGAAGGGTCAACTGTGTTCCCTCGAAAGGGCTATGGGTACTATGTACAAGGTCGACCCGATCATCCGGGGCACGCCCTAAAGGTCCTGCCAATCTCATTCGATTGGCCCTATGTGCGTCAATGGGTAGCTAGCCCGCCACACAGTTGAGCTAACTACACACAGTCGTGTAACTCCTATATGCTTGCAAGACTTGTTAACTTTTATTAATGTTCCTTCCCTTTCTTTATTACTCTTTCACTGTGCTTTACATAATACTTTCATTTTATCTATTAGTGATAACATGTAAAACTGTGGAAGGATAGACATGCATCAAATCGAGGAACATCGGTATTTACTATTCATCAGTCATTACTATCATATAAGGCTACAACATACTTGGCCTACATACATCATACATACACTTCTCTCCACATTCACATCAGCCCTATTTGGGCGATTGAACGTACCCCAGTCGCATGGCCTCCATGCGACTGAGTCATGCGAATGGGCATCTATGCGACTGAACCCTCAGTCGTGCGTCTGTACTACTATGCGAATAGGTCTATGCGACTAAATCCTCAGTCGTGCGTCTGTACTACTATGTGAATGGGTCTATGCGACGGAACCTTCAGTCGTATGGCCTGTCATGTGACTGAGCTCCAATCGTACGACTGAGCCTCAATCATACGATTGAACATCAGTCCTTTCTCAATCGTGCGACTGGCCCTTCAGTCGTATAACCCTAACTGGGCAGCGACTGAAGTTCATCACGAGCAGCAGCCGCGACACTCGGCTGAAAAACCCCTCTAAACTCCATTCAAGCCCAGATTAACCCTCCTAAACCTTAGGGAATCATACTAGGACATCATATAAACATGTGGAGGTCCTAAATCATACTTTAAACACATTATCAAGATTTCACCCAAATGGGTCAACTATACACTTTTACAAAACTAGGGTTTAAGTGTGTTCCAGCCCCAAAATTGTTTGAAAACATGTAAATAAGGGGTCCAAGAACTCACATTATCAGGTTGGAGTTGAAGAGCTTCGACTTGACTAGCTTCTCGACAAAATCCGAGCCTGAATCACCCGTTCTCTCTTTTCCTCCTCTGCTCTGTCGCTCTCTGTTCTTTCCCGACTGAAAAATGCAAGTGTTGGGAAGGAGAAGAGAGCTGCTCCTCTTTTATACCTACAGCTCAGTCGCCCAAAGTCCAGGGGCGACTTGACCTTCAGTCGCATGAACACCATGCGACTGGACCCCAGTCGCATGAGCTTCATGCGGTTGAACCTTCAGTCAGGCGATTGAACTCTAATCGTACGGTTGAGCTTCAATCGGCCAAATAGCATGCGATCGAACCTCCAGTCGCATCAATTTCATGCGACTGAGGCTCAGTCGCATAACCTACCAGAAAGTCAAACTGCCGGGCGTTACACTTCCGAATGTCCAGTCACATACTGACAGTTCAAGTCCCAGAAATGTTGATTTTGGTCAAATAAGTATCTAAACCATGTGTTTTAGGTGTCCTTAGATGTGCCTAATCCCGACAAAGCACTAGGTATTGTTTAATTTTACTTAGATACTCATTTTATGGTTATTTTGATGGATCCATTCTCGGTTTTTATAAATTTCACACAAACCAGGGTAAGTAGCCGATTTTGCACTCAATGTAACGTGATTTTATCTTCAGACTACCTGTAATCGAGCGACGAAATATTAGTGAACGTGCAATAATCCTAGATCACACAGAAAAGTTGAAAAGGGTGCCACTAGTTTGTCGGTATTTTCAGAGGTTTTAAAACAGGTGAATGAGTCACGACTGACTGAGCCTCTATTTATACCCTCAGGGATTTCAGTCATGCGACTGGACCCATACACATGGTTCAGACGTACGACTGAAGTCAAATCACACGAATGACCTAGACGCCTTACCAATCGTGAGATTGGATCATACTGATCTTGCCAATCGTGCGATTGGGTCAAGCTGATGGTCCAATCATGCGTTAGGTCCATACTCATGGTCCAGTCATACGACTGGTCGAACGATTGGGCCACACTTATGATTTAGACTTAGTTTGTCTCAGTCATGCGCACAGTTACATTTGATGAAACTTTCTGTCCTATCAATCATCTCAGACATGATCTTTTTATCTATCGATCACCTCAGACATGATCTTTTTTAATTAAAAACCATGGATCATCTCAGACGTGATCCTTTTTTTATCTTTCAGAAACCAGCTTTTCACAGTTACAATTCAGGTCAATTTTTGTGACTTTCACAGAGTTAGATCTTGTTACATAGTCCGACGTTGACACATTGCACACATAAATAGAAGAAAGCTTGAAATAAAACCAAAATAAAACATATTTTTGTGATTTTTGTTTGAGGAGGGTTGAGGTCACTTTAACATCCTTGAACAATTTATCCCCCTGAGCAGAACAGCTTAAGGCATTTACTTCGTTTCAAGAAAGATTCATATGGAATCATATAGGCAAAAATGCAATTATTTGGAACCTTTTATAGATATATCAATGGCAGAAAACATTATATGCTCTATTCACAGAATTTCTTTCATCTAAGAGTCAACAACACCAACAGGAAATCATGCTGGAACAGTTATGTAGCACACTTTGATTTTGAACATCAAGAGATTCAGCCACGATGATTGTCAGTATGTTTGTCCACTTCAATTCACACACAAATTTTTGACATACATCAGTGATTTTTTGGTGAATTAGATCTACAAGTATTTGTGGATCCCACTGGTATATGGTAATCACTATTCCTCAGGAGATTTTTTAGCAGTCTGGTGGTCAAGAAGAGACTGTTCTAAGAGCTTTCAAAGAGATGCAAAACATCAGGTCAGTGCCATCGTATAGCAGAGTGGTGCAAACAACAATGAATTCCTTAGAACATATAGGTTATGCCGGGCCTCAGGTCAGTGCCATTGCACAGCAGAGTGGAGCAAGACCTATCTTCTCATTAGAGCAATACGATTTGTTGTTTAATGCAGAAATGACATTTGTCATTAACTTGATTATATTCAACTCTTATTTTGATGCTTTATGACATTTGTCATATGCATTGCTCTGTTTTGGGTCGTTTGCACACATTTGTGGCTATCATTTGCTCCTCACCCCTTATTGGAACTTGATTGATTGTGCAGACCATTGATACAATGGGAACCCACAACTTGTTGATTGATTTACTTTAAGTGAGTCACCAATGATGTCTACTAGTCTATTGTGTTGAATCTACCAACACATCGTATAATGGACTAGCAACCGGCTAGATCTACTTTATCCATGTAATCACGATAACAGACTAGCTTACTATTATTTTTTAACTTATTAGGCGTTGACATCTCAGATTTATCATACTCTGTGATTTTAAATTTATCAGAAAAATGCAAAAAGGAAAAACTTTTTGGCGTCCCAAATAATTTGATGCCTGTGTATAATCATTTTCCATAGCATTGAATTGCTTTCTTAGAGTTGTTGTCTTTGCCTATCATCTTACCTGCCCTTTTCTCCCCCCCCTGTTTTTTTTCAGAAATTCTCTCCCTAAAATATTAAAATGGAGAATCTTTTTGTGATTTTAATATTTTCAGATGCGAGAAAAGAAAATTAGATTAGGCGAAGTTTTAAAGAAATGAAAAAGAAAATAAAAATAAAAAAAATTACAAAGACTGAAGACACTATGTCGGACTACTAACTTGATTCCTCTGGAATCACATCTTCTTTATTTTTGACGGCGTTAACCTCTAATAGATAATAAAATCTTGGTTTGTCAAATGGTTTTGTATAGAGGTCGTCGCGCTGAAAATTCGTGTTAATTTTAATCACATCGATTAAATGTTTTTTGAAACAGTCACGTTTGAAGTGATACTTTATTTCGATGTGTTTAGTTTTAGGATGTTGTACCGGATTTTTAGTGACAGCTATGGCAATAGAATTATCAACAAAAATAGGGGTATTAGTAAATTGCAAACCGTAGTCCTGCATTTGCTGTTGAATCCAAATGATTTGAGAACAACAGCTTGCAGCAACAACCTATTCAGCCTCACATGTTAGCAGAGCAACCAAAGTCTGCTTCTTGCATTGCCATGTAACTAACCGCCTTCCAAAGAACTGACACCCCACAAATGTTGACTTATAGTTCATCTTACAGCCTCCATAATCCGAGTCACTAAATGCAGTAAGTTCAAAATCTTCATCATAAGGATACCACAACCCCAGTATAGGTGTACCCTTCATATAACAAAAAATTCATTTCACTCCAATAAGATGATTTACTTTTAGTTTTGACTGATATCTTGATCAGAGACACGTGGCATATTTGATATCAGGACGAGAGGCCCACTAAATCCCCATTTTTATCCGGTGCCATATCATGGTTCATGGCAGAGGGGTACCGGCAACAGTGACATTTCTCATGTCAAACCGACTTATAATATTTCCAACGTACTTAGTCTGAGGCAGAAAGATTTCAGTAGGTGTCTGATCCACCTGTAATCCCAGAAAGAACTTCATTTCACCCATTGCACTCATTTCAAATTAGGCTTTCATCACTGCTTCAAATTCTTTGCATAAATCTTTGTTTTTGGAACCGAAGATTATGTCATCCACATATATATGAACCATCAGTAAATCACCATCCTTTTCTTTTATGAAAAACATGCGGTCAATTACTCCCCTTTGAAAACCATGTTTCAACAGATGTGTGGAGAGTTTTCATACCAAGCTCGTTCGGCTTGATGTAAGCCATACAAAGCTTTGTTTAATTTATATACCCTGTCTCGATGATAAGGATCTTCAAATCCGTTGGGTTGACTGAGGTATACTATTTCACGGATGTCACCATGAAGGAAAGCACTTTTCACATCCAGCTGGTAGACCTTGATCTTCATGCAGGATGCATAAGCTAGGAAGATCCTGATTGCTTCCATCCTAGCCACTGGTGGAAAAACTTCATTGTAGTCCACACCTTCGACTTGTCTGAATTCTTGAACCACTAATCGTGCTTTGTTTCTGATAATGACTCCTTGTACCCATTTTCTTCCAATAACCTTAGCCCCCTTCGGCCTGTCCACTAGCGTCCAAACGCCTAGCTTCTTAAACTGTAGAAGTTCTTCTTGCATCATATTAACCCATGCCTCATCTTTCAAGGCATCACTGACATACTTGGGCTCAGCTTGAGAAACAAAACATTTGTACGGCCCATCATGCACATATCCCTTTTCCATCACAGCTGCATAGTCAGCAGTGTACAATTGATTTCTTGTCTGTAACCCAGAGAGAAGATCCCCGATGATGTTTTCCTGGGGATGATTTATACTAATCCTCGTCACAGGTGTTGTGGGAACAACCACTTCATTTTACAAAGTTATGATCACTGGTTCATCATCTGTGATTGTTTGTTGTCTTGCCTTAGAGGATTCAGCCAAATCATTTTCAACTACGGTTGTACTATCACTTGGGCTGTCGTGCTCCATATTTGTAGCTTCCTCATCATCTGAGGAGTGATCACTTACTTCTAGATCTATCCCTGAGGACCCAGAAGTACCATTAACTGGAGCTGTAGTGCTGGAGTTCAGATTTGGAGTGTTCAGAACGTCATACATCATTTGAGCAGCGATCTCATCGTCAGAATATTCAGGCAGAAGATTGAATGATTTGAAGAATCCATCATAATCAAAGAATGATGATGAACCTTTCCCAGCAAGGGGGTGGTGTATCGTTTAACGTCTACATTGCACCACACTTCAACTTGACCTATCTAGTTGTTGTAAAGCTGTTTGTCAGGAATATTGTAGCCAAGAAAAATACCCTCATATGCCTTTTCATTAAACTTTCCAGTCTGAGTTTTCTTTAGCAACGTGTAAGGAGCACCAAACGGTTTGAGATTCTCCATATTTGGTTTACGTTTCTGAAGCAACTCATAGCAGGTTTTCCATGACGCTTGACTACCAGATGTCGATTGAGAGTGTAGCACGCATTCCCAACCTCTTCATTCCAGAATTGAACAGGCAGTTTTGAGTCTGCCAACATACTCCTCGTTGTTTTAATCAAGCTTTGATTTTTGCGTTTAGCAACTCTGTTCATCTGTGGAGTATAAGCAGAAGAGAATTGATGTACAATCCCTTTCTCTCTACAAAATGCATCCATCCATTGATTCTTGAATTCTGTGCCATTGTCTAAACAAAATTTTCCTCACTTTCAACTTGTACAGAAACTCCAGTATAGTGACTAATACCTTGAATGATTCAAATGTCTCTGATTTTGACTAAATAAAACATGACCCATGAAAATCTTGAATAATCATCTGTGACCACAAAACAGTACTAGTCTCCAGCTATGCTTTTAGTACTGACAGGACCAAATAGGGTCATGTGCAGTAGCTCCAGAGGCATCTTAATTGAATGAACTTTCTTTGATTTGTGAGATTCTTGGTCTGTTTCTTGCATGATATGTCGAAATCTGGAAGCTGAAAATTTTTAACAGTAACTCCTTCAACCAGATTATTTTGAACCAAGTGATTCATCTTCCGTGGATTGATATGTCCCATTCTACTGTGCCAAGATATGGACTCCTTCTCTTTGGCTTTTGACAAGAAGCACTGTGCAGCTGACTCATAACTCTTGACGTTTCCAAGACGTATAAATCATTATATCTTAAAGCTAACATTAAGATTTGCTTCTCAGGAATAACATATTCCTTCTTCAGAATGTAGCATTTCTTATCATCAAACATCACTTTAAATCCCTTATCGCAGATTTGAGAAACAAAAAGTAAATTGTTCTCCAGTTGTTGAATGTAATTTACTTTATCAAAATTCACCTTCCTGTTTCCTACTTCACCTTGAGCTGTAATGTAGCCTCCTTTATTTCCAGCAAAAGATACATGTCCCCCTTCGATTTGCTTGATATTGAAAAGGAGAGACAAATTCCCGGTCATGTGCCTGGATGCCCCACTATCAATGATCCAGGTGTTAGTGATAGCACTATAGCGGACAACCTGTACAAAACAGAAAGGATTAGTTTAGGTGTGGGACCCATGCCTTTACAGGCTTGGGTTTCCTAGAGGCATCACACATAACAAACTCTACCCATTGTCCTTTTGAAGTTGGAGAGACAACATGCTTCATATTATCGTCACTCTCAGACACAACTGATGATTTGGCTTTCCACAAACCGGTTTTGTGTAAGGACTATTTGTGATAAACAAATGATTGGTTTATTGTTTGAACCCATGGTTTGCTTTCATCAACTTGTTTTACCTCAGTCATCACAGCTTTGCCAGTGGCTTGTCAGTGTTGCCTGTGGTGTTTTGGAGGGGTATTTGATCTTGATTTAGTAAACCTTGGTTTATTATCTTGATAAAGTTCAACCTTTTATCTTGGTGTCTGATAGTAGGGACAATTTAGAGATATAAGTCCTCGTTCTCCACATCTAAAACAGGATCTCCATTCTACAGGATTGGGCGATCTTTTGTGTGGTGGGGAGTATGGTCTTGGATTGGTCTCATTTTTCTCAATCTTGAGTATGGTCTTGGATTGGTCTTATTTTTCGCAATCTTAGGTTTCTCACATTCTTTGACAAACTTAATTTGTTTGACATTTTGATTACAATTGCCTTTCTTTTTGTTGAGATTTTGATGATAAACAGTTTTAGACTGAATTGAATCTGAAATTTTAGATTTTAAAACAGAAACATTTGAATCCAACCCAAGAGTAGTATTTTCATCCTCTTCAACCCAATCTTTAATTTTAATCTCATCTTTTGTGCTAGATGTAGTTGTTTTCTAGTCAGTTACCGGTGGCACAGGTTTAACTGTGGTATCCAGATCACTGACTAGAGATGTTGTCACCGCATGATCCTTTATTGGGTTATTGTTTATGGGTTGACATTTTGTGTTCAAAAGAATCGTATGCAGTGGTGGCATAACCTGATAACCAATCCTTCCCCCCATTTCTTTCTTTAACTAAATTCTTAACAATATGAGAGAAACTAGCAAGACTATGAAGTTTCTAATTTAAAGACTCAATTTCAACTTGAAGAATTGCCTTTTCTTTCTTCGTTTCCTCTATTGTTGTTAGATAGAATTTAATATCATTTGCTTGATTAAAGGCAACAACCTCAGTTTCCCTAAGTTGCTTTCCTAACAATTAAATCTTTTCTTTAAAACAGCTCTTATTTTGTTTTAACACCTTGTTAGCTTCAGTGCATAATTTTAAATCATTTTCTAAACTATCATTGTGATCTAACAGTCTAGCAAATTTTAAATCTATGCTTTCACGAAATTTATCACATTCTTCACGGGCATGTTTATTAAAAAGTTTGTCTTTGGATTCTACCTGTGATGTGCCGGAGGTGTCTGCCATGAAAGCAACCTGAGTTTCCTCGTTAGTTTGAGATTTTGTGCTCGCAGAAGCCAGTTCGTCTTCAGTCATGTGTTCAACTGCATCTACAGCTTCCTCAGTGTCTGAATTGGCATTATCAGCTAAGTTATCTCCTTCACTTGCTGAATCATTGTTAAGATCTTCCACCAACGCCACATTAGCTTCACCACCAGAGATAAACCGAAATGTCCAGTCCTGTCCTTTATCTCCTTGAGCAACCATAGCTGTTGTTTGATGTGAAAGGGTTACCATTTCCAGACTTCTTTGGTTTCACGCACTCTTGTTTGAAGTGTCCCATTTCACCACAGTTAAAGCATGTGACTTTTGTTTTATTAAACCCAAAGGTTGTGTCTTTAGTAGCAATCAGGTTTTAACAAGTCTTTTTAACAAACTTCTTCGCTCTTCAAACTGCACTAGCCAGAGCCCACATTATGTCCATTCTTTCCAATTCAGCCTCATCAACCTGTTCATAGTCTTCATCAGCAAGATGATAATTTCCAATTTTCCAGTACCTAAACCATCATAAGAGTGCACAACAGTAGCAAGAAGATCCATGTGTTCCTTGGCTACTTCAACAGTAACATTTCCTAGATTCTCAATCTTTAGCTTTGTTGGAATTGCTTCTTGGATATTGTACTGAGCACCCGATGATCCTGACATTTACTTCCAAATGACCCACTCTGAGAATTTCCAGATGTGTTGGATACGAACGCTGTTTGAAGAGGTGCTCCTGATGAAGTAGGTGTGGGAACAACGTTATACACTGATGGATTCTGTGTATATAACCCTTTCTTGGACTTGTATTTTAGCCTTAGTTCCTCCTCCCTCAGGTTCAAGATAGAATCATTGATGTCTAGAGTGGCTAAAGTATCATTCTGTCTCATATTAGAAACAAAGGGATCCCATTTATCCGGCAATCCATCAACAAAGCTTGCAACTTTATCTTCCATTGATGTAGTTACCCCATGTGTATGCAACTCACTCATCATATGTGTAAGGCACTGTTCCCGGAGACCTCACAGTTGGTCAATCACAACATTTAAGGTATAAAACATTACTTATTTCATAAAACAATGAAGTGAAATTAATATCAAAAGTCCTCCATCCATTAATAAAAACTGATGCTAAGCAATACACCCATAATTGTTATCGGTTACAAAAGATTATTTAACTACATTACAAAGCAACAAAATTATTAATCATGACCGGATGTCCGTGTTGCCCTGCCGAGTAGCTTTCCCCGTGTGCCATCCTCAGTAATAATTACCTGCCAACTAAAAATGTATAAAATTCAGTGTTATTGAATGAGTTCTAGTTTTAAAAGTATTAAAATACCTTGTGTAATATATATATATATATATATGAAAATACTCTTTCAATAAAATACTTTCTTTACTTTCGTACAGCATTCATCATACATATAACAAGGTAATACCTTCATTTATTTATTCATTACCATGCTTATTCTTTCATTTGGTACTTTTATCATTATCTTTTACTTTATTTCCGGACTAATGTGCAATACCCCGAACATTATGCATGAAACTGATGTTGGGGCTGAGGTCTATAAATAGACCCCGAACATTGTGCACGAAGCTTGACCCAGTCACCTAGGGTACGCTACAAGGGTCCATGTCAATCTCAATGATTGACCCTGTGTGCATCCTTCGGGGTAGCTAACCCGCATAACAGTTGAGCTAACGACAACATGGTCGTGTACCTCCATTTATTTTGCTTGCAAGTCTTTCATTCTTTCTTTTATGTTTCACTTTTCATCATCATTAATGTTTCACTTTATTAATGATAATACTTTACGTTTACGATCATGAACACACCACGTAAAGTCATATAATATAATATAATATGGAACATAAGAACAGGTCATAAACATGCACAATAATGGCAATAATGATCCTAAAGTCAAACTAGGGACAAACCCTAATGATTCTGTTTTTCCCAAAAATTTCAGAAAAATATTCTAAGTGTTGGGTGCATAGGAACTATGTAGGCGCATGAGCCTTGCTTCGGCGCATCAACACTATGCAGGCGCATGGTCTTACCCTTAGCTGTTTTTTACTAAGTCCTGGGCGCATGAGCTTTTACACTTAGGCGCCTGAGAGAAGTGTTAGGCGTATGGGAAAATCCCATGCGCATGGGCACTATTGGGGCGCTTGACCCCAGTACTTCGGCGTCTGGCCAAAATTCTAGGCGCATGACCTACACTTAGTTATTCTAAGGCATAAACTTAGGCATATGGGGTGCTGTTTTGGGCGCATAACATACACTTAAATATTTCTAAGGTAAATTTAGGCGCATGAGCTTTATGTAGGCGCATGAACCAACTGTTTAACATGTTTCTAAGTTGTTTCTAGTCCCAAACATCATACTAATCTGTGTTTAAGCTTATTATAGCCACTCTATGTATGAACATCACATAAACAACCAATAATCACCATCATACATTCATGAAACATGCAGGTACACATAATAATAATAGTAAAACCTATTTTAATACGTTTTTAGCCCCAAAGAAGTTGTAAAACATGTAGAAATCGGGGTCTAGAACTCACCTTATGTAGTGTTAAAGTAAAACTTCACCAAACTTCAAAACACCAAGAGTTCAACCACCTAAAACACTGCCAGGAAACAACCAAGCATAAAGAACACATAAAAATCGGTTCTAAGGTTGGAAAACCCAACAAAACCGAGTCAAAACACAAGAAACACTTACCAAAACCCGAAATCTTCTTCTTCTTCTTCTAACCGAGAGAGAGTTTTTAGCTTTCTGTTTTCTTCTTTTTGGTCGACAGAAAGTAGATGGTTGACATATATGGGTGGCCATACCCATAATATGTTAAAATATTGGGTTGTTGTACTATTTTACACTTTAATCCCCATAACTTTGGCTGCTTTTCCTTTTCTTCTAGATACTTTATTTTTCTCTTCCACGTTTATTTTTCTTTACTTGACTAAAAGTTTCTGGTGTTACAAGTCTACCCCCCTTAAAGAGGTTTCGTCCCTGAAACCTGTCACTCTTCGAATAGCTGTGGGTAATGTTGCCTCATTTCCTCTTCTGTCTCCCACGTAGACTCAGATCCCTTCCTGTGCTTCCACTGTACACGCAGCAGTGGAACCACTTTATTTATCAACCGCTTCTTTTTCCGATCAATAATTTCCACTGGTTCCTCAATGTAATTGAGCCGTTCATCAACCTCAATATCCCCCAGTGGTACAACCATGTCTTCATCAGTTAAGCACTTTCTTAGATGAGATACATGGAATGTAGGATGAATTCCACTTAACTCATCTGGCAATTCTAATCGATAGGCCACCTCTCATACGTGTGCGATGATTCGGAAAGGCCCTATGTATCTCAGGCTTAGCTTATCCCTCTTCTTGAACCGGATGATCCCCTTCCACGGTGAGACCTTCAACATGTCCCTATCACCCACGTTGAACTCAATCGGTATCCGCCTTTTGTCAGCATACGACTTTTGTCTATCTTTTTGATCTTTTCTAACTTCTCAGTCGTAGCCTCGATCACCTCGACACCTCCTAACTCCTTCTGCCCAATGTCTTCCCAACATACAAGTGTCCTATATCTCCTACCGTATAGCATCTCGTATGAGGGCATACCAATGCTGGCATGATAACTGTTGTTGTACGAGAATTCTGCTAATGGTAGGTGATCATCCTAACTTCCTCCAAAGTCGATCACACATGCTCGGAGCATATCTTTGAGTCTTTGGATCGTCCTCTCAGACTGGTCGTCCGTCTGAGGATGATAGGCCGTGCTAATGTGTAGCCTTGTCCCCATCGTATCGTGGAATCTCTTCCAAAACTTTGATGTAAACCGAGTGTCACGATCTGACACAATAGACACTGGCACACCATGACGAGCTACAATCTCCTTAATGAACAGATCCGCCAATCTCTCGGATGAATACGTTTCGTGGATCGGCAGGAAGTGAGGACTCTTCGTCAGACGATCTACTATCACCCATATGGTATCGTACCTCCTCTCCGTACGAGGTAACTTCATGATAAAGTCCATGGTGATGTGTTTCTACTTCCACTCGGGTATATCCAACGGTTGGATCTTCCAGTATGGTTTCTGATGTTCCGCCTTCACGTGTAAGCTAGGCACTTGCTCACGTACTCTTTTACATCGCGCTTCATTCCCGGCCACCAATAATCCTTCTTCATATCCCGATACATCTTCGTGGCATCGGGATGAATCGAGTATCGAGTCTTATGAGATTCATCATTATCTGCCCCCGTAGGTATCTGTAATGAGGAATCCGCATTCGTCCATTTTGGGTTCTAACACCGCAAGTGTTCTCACCCAACTCTGTGACTAGTCCTCTCATTCTTTTAGAGTTAAGGCGATCTTCTTTCAATGCCTCGTCTTGAAATCCCTTCACCTGTGTCATCACATCAGCGGTCATAACCAACTGATAAGCCTTCACTCGGATCGACTCGGGTCTCTCCTTTCGGCTAAGGGCATCGGCCACCATGTTGGTCTTGCCCGGATGGTAGTGGATCTCACAGTCAGAATCTTTGATGAGCTCTAACCATCTCCTTTGCCTCATGTTGAGATCCCTTTTACTCAAAGATGTACTTCAAGCTCTTGTGGTCGGTGAAGATGGTTCACTTCGTCCCGTATAAGTAGTGCCTCCAAATCTTCAACGTGAAAACCACAACTGCTAACTCTAAATCATGTGTGGGATAGTTGACTTCGTGGGTTTTCAGCTGTCGGGACGCATAGGCTATTACCCTTCCACGTTGCATCAACACGCAACCTAGCCCAGAATAAGAAGCATCTGAATATACCACTAAGTCTTCGCTCCCTTCAGGTAATGTCAAGATAGGAGCTTGAGTTAATCTCGCCTTTAACTCCTCGATAGCAACCTCCTGTTCTCGACCCCACACAAACTTCACATCCTTACGAGTCAATTTGGTCAAAGGTGAGGCTATCTTGGGAAAGTCCCGGATGTACATCCTGTAAAAACCTGCCAAATCCAGGAAACTACGAATCTCGAATGGCGCCTTTGGAGGCTTCCATTGCATCACCACCTCAACCTTTGCCGGATCTACCATAATTCCGTCAGCATTAACATGGCCCAAAAATTACACCTCACGCAACCAAAAAACACACTTCGAGAATTTAGCATATAACTTCTCTTTTCTAAGTGTCCCCAATACCTCACGTATGTGGTCGGCATGTTCCTCCTCACTTCTTGAATAAATCAGATATCATTAATAAATACGATCACTGATTTATCTAACATTGGTCGACACACTCGGTTTATCAAATCCATAAAGGCAGCTGGCACGTTAGTTAGATCGAAAGACATAACGAGGAACTCGTAGTGTCCATAACGCGTGCGAAAAGCTGTCTTAGGAATATCCTGCTCCTTCACCTTCAATTGATGGTAACAAGATTGAAGATCTATCCTCGAGAACCGACTAGCACCTTGCAGCTAATCAAGCAAATCATCAATCCTCGGTAATGGATACCGATTCTTTACCGTCAACTTGTTCAGCTCTCGGTAGTCGATGCACATTCGCATACTATCGTCCTTCTTCTTCACAAACAATACCAGAGCACCCCAAGGTGAGATGCTCGGTCCAATAAACCCCGTATCCATCAACTTCTGTAGTTGATCCATTAGTTCCTTCATCTCGGTAAGAGCTAATTGATACGGTGCTTTAGCAATGGGTTGAGCACCGGGTATCAGATCAATCTGAAACTCAATCTCGTGATCCGGTGGAACTCCCGATAAATCCTCTGGGAACACGTCTGGGAAGTCACATACCACTGGTACATCAGACAACTATGGTACTAATGTGTCCACATATTTCACGTAGGCCAGATAGGCACTACATCCACGTCTCATGCACTTTCCTGCCACCACCATTGAAAACACCTTTGGAATCGTAGTGACGCGATCACCATAGACCATCACCAAACTTCCATCGGGCGCAACTAATCGAATCATCTTCTTTCGGCACATGATGTTTTCATTATAAGTTGCTAACCAATCCATCCCTAGTACTACATCAAATCCACCTAGGGGCATCACATGCAAATTAGCAGAAAACCTATGACCTTCTAATTTTATGGCACAATCCTCTATCATATCGGTAATTCTAGTAGACTTACCAGTAGCGGTTTCTACATCGAAAGGCTCACTAATACTTCTACTACTAACGGATAGCTTATCACAGAAAGCAGTGGAAATAAAACTCCAACTAGCACCAAAATCAAATAACACAGATGCACAAGTTTGGTTTACTAGAAACATACCTGACACAACATCGGGATCCTCTCTGGCCTCCTCCCGAGTCAGCATGAAGGCTCTACCACTCATCCTCTGTCTCCCTTCCTCCGACTTCTTCTTCGCCCTAGAGCTCTCCGCCCTCAGCTTCTTGCAGTCCTTGCTCATGTGGCCCTCCTCGCCGTAGGTGTAACACTTTGGCACCTTACAGTCCTCTAGAAATGTGGCCAGGCCTTCCACATTTGAAGCACATATTGAGCCCCAACCTACACTCACCCGCATGCTCCTTCCCGCACTTACCACACTTCCTCGGTCCCGAACTTGATGACCCCAACCTGCGTTCATCCACCCTTATCTTCTTATTGTTTGGGATGAAACCACCACGCCCAAACCTCTTCTCATTAAATTTATTATCACCGCCACCTGTCTTCTTCAATTCCACCACTGTCTCCTCCCGTTCATCATACAGCCTACCCGTCAGGTCTACAACCGGTCGAAAAGTACCCGGCCGGGTAGCAATCAGATGCCTGCATATGTCAGCCGGTAACCCCTGAATGTATCTGTTGATTTCCTTGACACCAGCGTCACCTGATCCGGCACCAGCCTCGCCATTTTGTTGAATTTGGTGGTGTACTGCTGGTGGGTCATGGTTCCTGCCTCAAGTTACAGGAACTCCCTCTCGATCTTGTCGAGTTCCCAGTGAGGACATAATTCTTCGATCACCAATTTCTTCAACTCCTTCCATCGCATCTTCCCGATGGCCCTAGCACCCTCAGCTTGGACAATATTGTCCCACCAATACAGTGCTGAGTCATCAAAAGAGTGAGTGGCTAACTTCACCTTCTAGTCTTCGTGACACTCGCTGATTTCCAACACTGCTTCCATCTCCCTCACCTAGCAATGAGCTGCAGCAGCATTACCATTGTCATCGATGGTCGGGGGCTTACACCTCTGGAATGCCCCATAACTGCATCCCTTTGTTGTCACCCTATTGAATCATCCTCCTCATCGTCGGAGAACACTGTTTCAGGCTCAGGTTGTTCCTCCTCCCCCTTGCTTTCATTGCCCATTGACCCCTTCCTATCTTCCTTCTCCTTCCTCTCCTCATTCCTTACAGCCCTGATGACTTCGGTCACTACAGATAGTAAGACTGTCTGCATGACCTGGTAAACCTCATCAGCAATCGCCTCCCTAGCTGAGGCATTCAAAATAGCATTCTCATTCTCCTCACTTTGACCATGAACCTCAGGGTTCTCGTGAGCCGTCTCAGGATCCTTAGCACTACTCCTTGTCATACGTGGCCCAGTACCACGTCCACCATGACCACTGCCCTTAGAAGCCTTTGAAGATTTTCGCCCAGCCATTCCCTAAACGCTATAAGATTCAAACACTAACACAGTCATTCAAGGTAATAGCTCAGTTAATGTCAAATATAGTAAGTCCCTAATTACAGTGGCCAGTTATGATTAGCCACTTACTTTACTCTTCATACTCCAAGAATTTCCTATCCTGACTTAATCAGTATCCAAATCTACTAAGAGCACATAAATCAAATAGCATGCGCACATAATACCGGTTAACATTAATAAAAGACATACCTGATGGCACGTAGCTACTCGGTCTGTCATCTCTCCATTCGTCCCATTTTCAGTTTAAGTTTAGATTTTTGAAAATATTTACCTAATTCTCTTAAATTATGGCTCTGATACCAACTTGTAAGTCCCCGTTCCCGGGGACCTCACAGTTGGCCAATCACAGCATTTAAGGTGTAAAACATTACATATTTCATAAAGCAATGCAGCGAAATTAATATCAAAAGTCATCCATCCATTAATAAAAACTGTTGCTAAGCAATACACCTATAATTGTTATCAGTTACAAAAGATTGTTTAACTGCATTACAAAGCAACAAAATTATTAATCATGACCGGATGTCAGTCTTGCCCTGCCGAGTAGCTTTCCCCGCATGCCATCCTCAGCAATAATTACCTGCCAACTGAAAATGCATAAAAGTTGGTGTTGCTGAGTGAGTTCTAGTTTTAAAAGTATTAAAATACCTTGTGCAATATACATATATATCTACATATATATATATATATATGTATGAAAATACTCTTTCAATAAAATACTTTCTTTACTTTCGTACGTGAGCATTCATCATACATACAACAAGTAATACCTTCTTTCATTCATTCATTACCATGCTCATTCTTTCATTTCATACTTTTATCATTATCTTTCACTTTCTTTCCGGACCAATGTGCAATACCCCAAACATTGTGCACGAAGCTGATGCTGGGCCTGAGGTCTATAAATAGACCCGAACATTGTGTAAGGCCCCGTCCCCGGGCACCTCACAGTTGGTCATTCACAACATAAAACACATATATATTAATAAATTAAGCAGCGGAATTAAGTTGGCAAAACCCTTCATTCATTTTAAAATGTTGTTGTTAAGCAATACATTCTAGTTTCTAAGTCACAAAACAATTAGTCGAATGAATTACAAAACAACAGTATCGTCAAAACATAATTTGGATGTCAGACTTGTCTTGCCGAATAGCCATCTCAGTGTGCCATCCTCAGCAACCTGTTACCTGACAACTGGAAAATACATAAAAGTCAGCGTTGCTGAGTGAGTTCTAGTTTTATAGTTTAAAATACTTTGCTTTTCCTCTCAAGAAAAACCTTTCTTTACATACATGCGGTCACACAAGTACGTACACAGATAATATTATTATTATCCTCGTCGTTCGTTCATTAACTTTCGTTAGTGTGCCGTTCATCATTTACATTCGTATTCTTTCTTTCATATTAGTTCTTCCATTCGTATGTATCTTACTTTCTTTCATTCATACATTACATACATTCATACGTTCATTTCATTCATACATTCATTGCATACGTACGATCATTTCTTTCATTCATATGTTCATTACATTCCTTCGTACGTTTATTCATTCCATTCATGCATTCACATTACATTCTTTCATTCTATCATATGTTAGCCAAGTCTGTTGCAGCACACGGCTGCTCACCTCAGTGGCAATCTCACGATTGCCTGCTAACCGAGTCTGTGGCAACATGTAGTTGCTCACCTCATTATCAATATGTTAGCCAAGTCTGTTGCAACACATAGTTGCTCACCTCAGTGGCAACCCCACGGATTGCCTGCTAACCGAGTCTGTTGCAACACAAAGTTGCTCACCTCATTATCAATCTTAAAGATTGACCCTGTGTGCATCCTTCGGGGTAGCTAACCCGCATCACAGTTGAGCTAACACCTGCCAGGGGTGTGCACCTCCATTCATTTGCTTGCAAGCCTTTCTTACGTTCATTCATTCATTTATTAATGTATGCATTCATTCATCATGTTTCCCCCTTTCATTATCTTTCACTTTACGTTCCTTTTCTCATTATCATTAATATTTTACTTTATTAATGATTATGCTCTTCGTTAGATCTTAGTCATTCTTCGTCATGCCAGTACATACTTAACAATATTAAAATAATAATAATATTGTTAATAATAATAAAATACTGATAATAAAATCAGTAACAGAAATCAAGGGTTAATCATTTACCATCATTTCATGCATGAAACATCATTATTAATTAACCCTAGTCAACCCTGGTCAAAACCCCATAAATCAGATTTCCAGAAAATTTCTGTAAAAATTCTAAGTGTTCTGGACGTTTGAGCCCTGTTGGGCGTATAAGCCCCTTGGGCGTATGAGCCCTGTTAGGCGTAAGAACACTGCTGGTCGTATGAGCCCTATTGGACTTTTCATCCTATACTTAGAAATATCATCTGGTCATACGACCACCCTGTTGGTCGTATGAGTCCTATTGGACTCTTCAACACACTTAGAAAAATATCACCTGGTCATACGACCACACTGTTGGTCGTATGAGTCCTATTGGACTCTTCAACACACTTAGAAAAAAATATCACCTGGTCATACGACCACACTGTTGGTCGTGTGAGTCCTATTGGACTCTTCAACACACTTAGAAGAATTCACCTGGTCATACGACCACACTGTTGGTCGTATTAGCAACCTGGACATGTATCTAATTCATATTCCAAATCCCAAACATCAAAATGCCTAGTTCTAAACATGCTCACCTGATTCTAGGCAAAACTTAACATAACACATACATTCATACATTCAATCATACGGGTATAAAATCCAAGTTTTATACAAACATACTTACATGCATTTTCCAGCCCCAAAGCATTTAAAAACAGGTAAAAAGGGGTCTAGAAACTCACCTTAGTTTGTCTTCGGGTTTTGGATGCCCTTTCTTAACTTCCCAGTCGTTTCTACACCTAAAACACACACACAGTGCAACCCAAACACAAACACACACACATAAGAACATGCATTCTTGGTTTCTTAGCCAAAACACAACTTAAAAACATCAATTCTTACCTTGAATCCGATTTCTTCTTCTTTCTCTCTCTAAGAATCGAAGTCCCTACTGTTTCTCTCTCTAAAAACCGAATGCAAAGAATTGTGCAGGGGTTATGGGCGACCATGCCTCCCTTTTGTACAAAATAAATAACAACTTTGCCCATTTGGCACTTTTGGTCCCTCCTTTTTAGTTGCTTTTATTTTCTTTTCTTTTCTTCCTTTTTTTTTTTCTTGCTAAAAAAATACGGGTGTTACAAGTCCACCCCCCTTATATAGGTTTCGTCCCCGAAACCTGTTATTCCTCAAACAGATGTGGGTAGTGCTGTCTCATTTCTTCTTCAGTCTCCCACGTAGACTCGGATCCCTTCCTGTGCTTCCACTGTACACGCACAAGAGGAACCACTTTATTCCTCAACCTCTTCTCCTTACGATCAATGATTGCCACTGGTTGCTCAACGTAATTGAGCCGTTCGTCTACTTCAATATCCTCTAGTGGAACAATCATATCTTCATCAGCTAGGCACTTTCTCAGATGAGATACATGGAATGTGGGATGAATTCCACTTAACTCATCTGGCAACTCAAGTCGATAGGCCACCTCTCCTACTCGTGCGATAATTCGGAAAGGTCCTATGTATCTCGGGCTTAGCTTACCTCGTTTCCTGAATCTAATGATTCCCTTCCAGGGCGAGACCTTCAACATGACTCGGTCACCAACCTTGAACTCTATCGGTCTTCGCCTCTTGTCAGCATACGACTTTTGTCTATCTTTCGCCGCCTTCATGAAGGCCTTGATCTTTTCCAACTTTTCAGTCGTAGCTTCGACCACCTCAACACCTCCTAACTCTTTCTGCCCAATGTCTCCCCAGCATACGGGCGTCCTACATCTCCTACCGTATAGCATCTCGTAAGGTGGCATGCTAATGTTGGCATGATAACTGTTGTTGTACGAGAATTCCGCTATCGGCAGGTGGTCGTCCCAACTTCCTCCAAAATCGATCACACACGCCCGAAGCATGTCCTCGAGTGTTTGGATCGTCCTCTCAGACTGACCGTCTGTCTGAGGGTGATATGCTGTACTAATGTGTGGTCTCGTCCCCATTGCATCGTGAAATCTCTTCCAAAACTTAGAGGTAAACCGGGTGTCACGATCAGACACAATAGACACCGGCACACCATGACGAGCTACAATTTCTTTGATGAACAGATCTGCCAATCTTTCAGATGAGTACGTTTCGCGGATCGGTAGGAAGTGGGCACTCTTGGTTAGTCGGTCAACTATCACCCATATGGCATCGTACCCTTTTGGGGTACGTGGTAATTTCGTAATGAAGTCCATGGTGATGTGCTCCCACTTCCACTCGGGTATATCCAACGGTTGGATCTTCCCGTAAGGCTTCTGGTGTTCTGCCTTTACTTGTAAGCAAGTTAGGCATTTACTCACGTACTCCACTACGTCACGTTTCATACCCGGCCACCAGTAATCCTTCTTCATATCGTGGTACATTTTGGTAGCACCGGGGTGAATGGAGTATCGAGTCTTATGGGCCTCATCCATGATCTTTTCACGTAGATCCCCGTATCGAGGAATCCACATTCGCCCAAATCGGATCTTAACACCAAGAGTGTTCTCACCCAATTCCGTAACTAGGCCTCTCATCCTTTCAGAGTTAAGACGATCTTCTTTCAAAGCCTCGTCTTGGAACTCCTTAACCTGTGTCATCACATCGGGGGTCATGATCATCTGATAAGCCTTCACCCGAATCGGCTCAGGTCGTTCTTTTCGACTAAGAGCATCGGCCACCACGTTGGCCTTGCCCGGATGGTAATGGATTTCGCAATCATAATCCTTTATTAGTTCCAACCATCGCCTCTGCCTCATGTTAAGATCTTTCTGCTCGAAGAAGTACTTCAAGCTTTTGTGGTCGGTGAAGATTGTGCACTTCGTCCCGTATAGAAAGTGCCGCCAAATCTTCAACGCAAAAACCACCGCAGCTAATTCTAGATCGTGTGTGGGATAGTTGACTTCGTGGATCTTCAGTTGTCGAGATGCATATGCGATCACCTTTCCACGTTGCATCAACACACAACCTAGCCCAGAATAAGATGCATCCGAATAGACCACTAAGTCTTCATTTCCCTCGGGCAAAGTCAAAACAAGAGCTTGTGTTAGTCTTGCCTTCAACTCCTCAAAAGTCGTCTCTTGTTCTTGACCCCACACGAATTTCACGTCCTTACGGGTCAATTTTGTCAAAGGAGAGGCTATCTTGGAGAAGTCTTGAATAAATCTCCTATAGTAGCCCACCAATCCTAAGAAGCTACAAATCTCGGATGGCGTCTTTGGTGATTTCCATCGCATCACAGCCTCAACCTTTGTTGGATCCACCATTATTCCTTCCGCATTTACCACGTGACCCAAAAATTGTACCTCGCGTAGCCAGAACGCACATTTGGAGAACTTAGCATACAGCTTCTCCCTTCTCAAAGTCTCCAACACTTCCCGAATGTCACCGGCATGCTCTTCTTCGCTCCTCGAATAAATCAGAATATCATCAATGAACACAATTACTGATTTATCTAACATTGGCCGACACACTCGGTTCATCAAATCCATAAAAGCAGCTGGCGCGTTAGTTAGACCAAATGACATAACGAGAAACTCATAGTGTCCATAACGCGTACGGAAAGCTGTTTTAGGAATGTCCTGCTCCTTCACCTTCAATTGATGGTAGCCAGATCGAAGATCTATCCTAGAGAACCAACTGGCACCCTGGAGCTGGTCGAACAAGTCATCGATCCTCGGTAACGGATACCGATTCTTTATGGTCAACTTGTTCAACTCACGGTAGTCGATACACATCCTCATGCTACCGTCCTTCTTCTTCACGAACAAGACCGGGGCACCCCAAGGAGAGATACTCGGTCTAATGAAGCCCTTGTCAAGCAACTCTTGCAGTTGCTCCATCAGCTCCTTCATCTCAGTCGGAGCCAATCGATACGGTGCTTTAGCAACAGGTTGGGCACCGGGTATCAAGTCAATTTGAAATTCGATTTCGCGGTCAGGTGGCAATCCCGATAAGTCTTCCGGGAACACATCCGGAAACTCACACACAACCGGAACGTCGGATAGTTGTGGTGTTGGTGCTTCCACATCCTTCACGTAGCATAAGTAGGCGCTGCACCCACGCCTCATGCACTTGCCTGCCACCGCCATCGAGATCACTTTAGGGATCATCGTTACCCGATCCCCGTATATTGTTACCAGACTTCCGTCAGATGCCGTCAGTCTAATCATCTTCTTTCGGCATACGATATTCGCTTCGTAGGTTGCCAACCAATCCATCCCTAGCACTACATCAAATCCACCTAGGGGCATCACATGTAATCTAGCAGCAAACCTATGGCCTTCTAACTCTACGGTACAGTCCTCTATCACATCAGTAACTTTAGTGGACTTACCAATAGCAGTTTCTACATCAAAGGGATCATCAATGCATTTACTACTAACGGGTAATTTAGCACAGAAAGTAGTAGAAATGAAACTCCTACTAGCACCAGAATCAAATAACACGGAAGCAAGAGTTTGATTTACTAGAAACGTACCTGACACAACATCGGGGTCCGTCCTAGCCTCCTCCCTGGTCATAGTGAAAGCTCTGGCACTCGTCTTCTGCCCCTCAGTCCCTGCCATCTTCTTTCCCCCGGAACTCTCGGCCCTCGACTTCTTGCAATCCTTACTCATATGCCCCACTTCACCGCAGTTGAAACACCTCGTAGCCTTACAGTCTCTAGCCATATGACCGGATTTCCCACACCTGAAACAGACGTTTAACCCCCATCTACACTCACCACCGTGCTCCTTACCACACTTGTCACACCTTTTGGGTCCCGAGCTTGGTGACCCCACCCCACGGTCATCCCTTCTAGCCTTCTTGTTATTCGGGGTAAAGCCACCACGCCCGAACCGTTTCCCATTCCAGTTCCGGTTAGCACCACCGGCTTTCTTTGCCTCCACCACCATCACTTCCCTCTCGTCATAGAGCCTCCCAGCTAAGTCTACTGCCGACCTAAAGGTGCTCGGTCGGGCAGTAATCAAGTGCCTACGGATGTCAGCTGGCAGTCCCTGAATGTACCGGTTAATCTTTCGAGATACCGTCCGGCACCAGCCTCGCCATCTCATTGAATTTGGTAGTGTATTGCTGGTGTGTCATGGTTCCTGCCTCGAGTTGCAGGAAATCCCTCTCGACCTTATCAAGTTCTCTGTGAGGACAGAATTCCTCAATTACTAGCTTCTTCAACTCGGACCACTTCATTTTCCCGATGGCCCTGGAACCCTCAGCTTGGACAATATTGTCCCACCAGCATAGTGCTGAGTCAGTAAAGGAGTGGGTGGCAAACTTCACCTTCTGATCCTCACGGCACTCGCTGATCTCGAGTACCGCTTCCATCTCCCTTACCCATCGTTGAGCGGTTGCAGCAGTGCCATTGCCATCGAAAGTCGGGGGCTTGCACCTCTGAAATGCCCCGTAACTGCACCCCTTGGTCGTCACCCCTACTACATCATCTCTTTCCTCATCAGATATTACTATCTCAGGATCCGGTCGTTCCTCTTCTTCCTTGCTCTCCTTTTCAGTCGACCCTCTCCTGTCCTCCTTTTCCTTCTTTTCCTCGTTCCTTATAGCTCGAATAACATCGGTCACTACAGATGGCATAACTGCATGTAGGACCTGGTGTACCTCATCAGCAATCGCCTCCCTAGCGAAGGCATTCAGACTAGCATTCTCTGTTTCTTCATTCCGGTCAGGAACCTCGGGGGTTCACAGGAGCTGTCTTAGGAGCTTTAGCACTGCTCCTAGTCGTACGCGGACGACCTCTACCTCTACCAGCCTTAGAAGGTTTCTTCCCAGCCATTTTCCTATGCACTATAAGATTCAAACACTAAAACAGTCATTCAAGGAATAGCTCGGTTTATGTCAAGTATAGTAAGTCCCTAATTACAGTGGCCAGTTGTGATTAGCCACTTACTTTACTCTTCACACCCCAAGCACTCCCTATCCTGACTACATCAGCATCTAAATCTACTAGGAACACATAAATCACATAGCACACGCATAATACTGATTAACATTTAAGAAAACAATACCTGATGGCACATGGCTACTTGGGCTGACATCCCTCTTTCCGTCCCATTCTCAGTTTAAGTTAAGGTTTATTTTTGAAAATTTACCCGTTTCACTTAAACTTTAGCTCTGATACCAACTTGTAAGGCCCCGTCCCCGGGCACCTCACAGTTGGTCATTCACAGCATAAAACACATATATATTAATAAATTAAGCAGCAGAATTAAGTTGGCAAAACCCTTCATTCATTTTAAAATGCTGTTGTTAAGCAATACATTCTAGTTTCTAAGTCACAAAACAATTAGTCGAATGAATTACAAAACAACAGTATCGTCAAAACATAATTTGGATGTCAGACTTGTCTTGCCGAATAGCCATCTCAGTGTGCCATCCTCAGCAACCTGTTACCTGACAACTGGAAAATACATAAAATTCAGCGTTGCTGAGTGAGTTCTAGTTTTATAGTTTAAAATACTTTGCTTTTCCTCTCAAGAAAAACCTTTCTTTACTTACATGCGGTCACACAAGTATGTACACAGATAATATTATTATTATCCTCGTCGTTCGTTCATTAACTTTCGTTAGTGTGCCGTTCATCGTTTACATTCGTATTCTTTCTTTCATATTAGTTCTTCCATTCGTATGTATCTTACTTTCTTTCATTCATACATTACATACATTCATACGTTCATTTCATTCATACATTCATTGCATACGTACGATCATTTCTTTCATTCATATGTTCATTACATTCCTTCGTACGTTTATTCATTCCATTCATGCATTCACATTACATTCTTTCATTCTATCATATGTTAGCCAAGTCTGTTGCAGCACACGGCTGCTCACCTCAGTGGCAATCTCATGATTGCCTGCTAACCGAGTCTGTTGCAACACATAGTTGCTCACCTCATTATCAATATGTTAGCCAAGTCTGTTGCAACACATAGTTGCTCACCTCAGTGGCAACCCCACGGATTGCCTGCTAACCGAGTCTGTTGCAACACAAAGTTGCTCACCTCATTATCAATCTTAAAGATTGACCCTGTGTGCATCCTTCGGGGTAGCTAACCCGCATCACAGTTAAGCTAACACCTGCCAGGGGTGTGCACCTCCATTCATTTGCTTGCAAGCCTTTCTTACGTTCATTCATTCATTTATTAATGCATGCATTCATTCATTATGTTTCCCCCTTTCATTATCTTTCACTTTACGTTCTATTTCTCATTATCATTAATATTTTACTTTATTAATGATTATGCTCTTCGTTAAATCTTAGTCATTCTTCGTCATGCCAGTACATACTTAACAATATTAAAATAATAATAATATTGTTAATAATAATAAAATACTGATAATAAAATCAGTAACAGAAATCAAGGGTTAATCATTTACCATCATTTCATGCATGAAACATCATTATTAATTAACCCTAGTCAACCCTGGTCAAAACCCCATAAATCAGATTTCCAGAAAATTTCTATAAAAATTCTAAGTGTTCTGGACGTTTGAGCTCTGTTGGGCGTATAAGCCCCTTGGGCGTATGAGCCCTGTTAGGCGTAAGAACACTGCTGGTCGTATGAGCCCTATTGGACTTTTCATCCTATACTTAGAAATATCATCTGGTCATACGACCACCCTGTTGGTCGTATGAGTCCTATTGGACTCTTCAACACACTTAGAAAAATATCACCTGGTCATACGACCACACTGTTGGTCGTATGAGTCCTATTGGACTCTTCAACACACTTAGAAAAAATATCACATGGTCATACGACCACACTGTTGGTCGTATGAGTCCTATTGGACTCTTCAACACACTTAGAAGAATTCACCTGGTCATACGACCACACTGTTGGTCGTATTAGCAACCTGGACATGTATCTAATTCATATTCCAAATCCCAAACATCAAAATGCCTAGTTCTAAACATGCTCACCTGATTCTAGGTAAAACTTAACATAACACATACATTCATACATTCAATCAAACGGGTATAAAATCCAAGTTTTATACAAACATACTTACATGCATTTTCCAGCCCCAAAGCATTTAAAAACAGGTAAAAAGGGGTCTAGAAACTCACCTTAGTTTGTCTTCGGGTTTTGGATGCCCTTTCTTAACTTTCCAGTCGTTTCTACACCTAAAACACACACACACAGTGCAACCCGAACACAAACACACACACATAAGAACATGCATTCTCGGTTTCTTAGCCAAAACACAACTTAAAAACATCAATTCTTACCTTGAATCCGATTTCTTCTTCTTTCTCTCTCTAAGAATCGAAGTCCCTGCTGTTTCTCTCTCTAAAAACAGAATGCAAAGAATTGTGCAGGGGTTATGGGCGACCATGCCTCCCTTTTGTACAAAATAAATAACAACTTTGCCCATTTGGCACTTTTGGTCCCTCCTTTTTAGTTGCTTTTTATTTTCTTTTCTTTTCTTTCTTTTTCTTTTATTTCTTGCTAAAAAAATACGGGTGTTACACATTGTGCACGAAGCTTGACCCAGTCACCTAGGGTACGCTACAAGGGTCCCTGTCAATCTCAATGATTGACCCTGTGTGCTTCCTTTGGGGTAGCTAACCCGCATCACAGTTGAGCAAACGACAACATGGTCGTGCACCTCCATTCATTTTGCTTGCAAGTCTTTCATTCTTTCATTTATGTTCCACTTTTCATCATCATTAATCTTTCACTTTATTAATGGTAATACTATATCTTTACGATCATAAACATGCCATGTAAAGTCATATAATATAATATAATATGGAACATAAGAACAGGTCATAAACATGCACAATAATGACAATAATGACCCTAAAGTCAAACTAGGGTCAAACCCTAATGATTATGTTTTTCCCCAAAATTTTAGAAAAATATTCCAAGTGTTGGGCGCATAGGAACTATGCAGGCGCATGAGTCCTGCTTAGGCGCATCAACACTATGCAGGCGCATGGTCTTACCCTTAGCTGTTTTTCACTAAGTCCTTCACGCATGAGCTATTCAAGCGCATGAGATTTTACACTTAGGCGCCTAAGAGAAGTGTTAGGTGCCTGGGAAAATCCCAGGTGCATGGGCACTATTGGGGCGCTTGACCCCAGTACTTAGGCGTCTGGCCAAAATTCTAGGCGCATGACCTCCACTTAGTTATTGTAAGGCATATACTTAGGCACATGGGGTACTGTTTGAGCGCATAGCATACACTTAAATATTTCTAAGGCAAATTCAGGCGCATGAGCTTTATGTTGGCGCATGAACCAACTGTTTAACATGTTTCTAAGTTTTTTCCAGTCCCAAACATCATACTAACCTGTGTTTAAGCTTATAAGTATGAACATCAAAAAAAACAACTAATAATCACCATAATACATTCATGAAACATGCGGGTACATATAATAATAATAGTAAAACCCATTTTAATACATTTTCAGCCCCAAAGAAGTTGTAAAACATGTAGAAATGGGGTGTAGAACTCAACTTATATAGTGTTCGAGTAAAACTTCATCAAATGAGAACATAATGTTGTTAGGCATGATGATTTCTTGAAAAAACATACTCAACATAAAGTTGGTGAGATCATAAGTTTAATTTCTAAACAAAATACATATACTGATGTAAAATAAGAACCAAACCTACTCATAACATAGGTGATTCATAACTGTCAAATATAAATCACAAAAATCAGATAATATAGCATCACAAAACTCATCCTGTTAGTGCAGGAAATAATTTTCTAAGTAGCGCTACCTATATTACACAACGGTTCCACATCCGAATTAATGGTTGTTAACATAACTGACAGTAAATTTTCAAAGTCTTATGCATCAGTCAAAAAATTATGTTTTTCCCCCAAAAACTTATAGATACAAAATTAGGCTATGAGTCTCACCTTTTACTCCGGTAGATTTCTTATAAAAACATTTGTAAACAATTAATATTTTTTTAAAATTTTCAGAATCTCAGATTATAAAAATCAACACAGAAGTTATAATCATTTATATGTCATGAAATTTTTATAGTAGATACATTCGAAAATCTAAATAAACATGCCAAAGTTTCATATATTAATGATATAGTTTAATTTCTGGAATTTTTACTATATTTGCATAAACTAGAAAAAAATACTTACGGGTCTCTAAAATTCACCAAAATTTTTAGAACTTACATACCAAAATATATACTGCTTTATAATTTCCTGAAGTGCTAAGTCATAATAGAACTCTTTTTAATGATTTTTATTATTCTGACAATAATCGGTAAAAATAGCAGAATATATCCAAAAATTCCAAATTTCATACTAGTTGTTCTAATATAATTATTATACTTTGTATAAATTTTTCATGATTTATCTTATAGCTTAAGTATTATTCCCTATTTTTGAATTATAGATTCTTTTAAAATTTGTATCTTATGCATAACTACGAAATAGGTCATGAAATTTATTCTACAGGTCCTATAGAACATAGGGATTATCATATAATCTTTCTAGCTTTTTACCAGTTTCATATCTTCCAGTTGAATATTTTCTTTCAATAACTTAAATAAATTATATAAATTATTTTACTTATCATAATCATACCAAAATTTGCAGAATATTAATTCTTACTATTTCTAACAAGTTTTTTTGTTTTTATTCCCATAATCACAGTCATGTAAGTGTTTAATCTAATTCATCAAGAATATTGGGGCTTTTATTCTTTTATTTAAAATCTTTTTGTTAAAACCTTTGTTTTTATAAAGAGCTTTCTAGTTTTGACACCTCCATTCTTGATTTTTTAAAAGAAAATCAGATGTGAAATAGTTTCATGATTATTCTTGATGTTTTATTTTCTAAGAGTTAGATTATATGTGTTTATTTAAACACATACAAATTCTTAAAGATTGTTAATGATAGACTTTTAGAATCTAACCTTTTTTGAAAGAGTAACTAGAGGATTGATGGTTTGGTCGAGGTGGTATTCTTGGTTCTTGATCTTAAGTACTTGAAGTTGAATACAAGATGGTGATGGTTAAAAAGATGATGAAATAGCTAGAGTTGGTGACTTGAAAATCGAGGGGAAGAGAGTGTTAGCACTTGGAGACCGGGTGATGGTTGTAGTGACCTGTGGTTCACGGTGGTGGTGCTTATGGATGTGTAACAACCGAGAGAAAACAAGGATATGGAGAATGGTTGGTGTTTGATGGAAAAATGGTTGTCGTGGTATGGGGTTGTGGCCGATGGGTGGGGTTGTTATGGTGGTTATCGGCCGAAGGCCATTAATGATAAGTAATCATCACATCTAGTCTTAGAATGATGAGTAAACTAGGCATAGGAGTTTAGGTGTCAAGCTTATAGCGTGCTTGGTGTTCTTAGTGGCTAGGTGGCGATCAAAGGGGATTGCTTAGTGTCCAAGCGGATTAGGAAGTTAATGATTTAGTTTTAGAGCTTAATCGGGTGGTTTAGTTCCCTAATGAACCGAGACATGTAGCTTAGTTAGTGCTTAAGTGTTTAGGGTTTACTTAGTTTCATTTTGATGCTAAGTTATCTTTGACGTTTTCTTTGTATTGTGGTATTTAGTTGGGTTGTATCATAATTCATATGGTGTATGAATGGTGTGAAAACATTGAAATAACTAATCAAATATTATTTGGCATAAGAATTTTATGCATATGAATTCATGCACACGTAAGTTCCATGCATGCATGCAAGCATGCATACGTACCACATATATATATACACACTAAAACATATATACTTCATAAAAGGTTAGTCAAATAATGGGTAACATGTATAAGAATCTTATTTAAATGTTAACTTGTCGAACCTTAATTTTAGGGTTGTCACATTCTCCCCCGAAAAAACAATTTCGTCCCGAAATTTATTAGAGAGTAATTCCTAGGGTTGAGAAGGACTTATCTAGTTACTGTCTTCAAATAGGTGGGGATATTTCCTCTTGATTTCATCTTCTCTTTCCCACGTAAATTTTGGTCTTCTTTTTGCATTCCACTTAATTTTCACCATGGGGATTCTATTCCTCCTTAACCTACTTATTTCCTTATCTATAATGGCTATTGGTTCTTCCACAAATGGAGTTTCTTATCTATCTTGACTTCTTGAATTGACACTTTTAATGTCTTATCTGTTAGACATTTCTTTAGGTTGGATACGTGAAAAGTGTTGTGTATCTCACTTAATTCTTGAGGTAAATCTAACTTATATACTACAGGACCAATCCTATCAGTGACTTCAAATGGGCCAACATACATAGGGTTTAACTTACTCCGCTTTCCAAATCGAACGATTCCTTTTGTGGGTGACACTTTTAGATAGACTTTATCTCCGACTTGAAATTCTAATGGCTTTCTTCGTTTATCAGCATAACTCTTCTATCGATCACATGCTGCTTTCAATTTATTTTTAATCTCAGTGATCTTATCGGATGTTTCTTGTATCAGTTCAGGCCCTGTAAGTTGTATGTCTCCTATTTCATTCCAACACAAAGGTGTTCTACACTTTCTTCCATACAAGGCTTCAAACGGGAATGTTCCATTACTTGCTTGGTAACTATTATTATAAGAAAATTCTATTAAGGGTAAGTGCATATCCCAATTACCACCAAAGTCCAACAAACAGGCTCGTAACATATCTTCCAATGTTTGAATTGTCTTCTCACTCTGTCCGCCTGTCTCTGGATGGTATGTTGTACTCAGGCTTATCTGAGTTCCTAAGGCTTTCTGTAAAGTTTCCAACATCTGGATGTGAATCTACTATCTTTGTCTGATATAATTGAAATGGGTATTCCATGCCTGTATACAATGTCTTTGTAAGGCCCCGTTCCCGGGACGCTTACAGTTGGTCATTCATCGCATATATTTAAATAAAACAATGCAGCGGAAACATTCAAGATAAACTTTTCTTTTACTATAAATACTTTTTCCATTTAATACAACGTACGTCAATTACAAAACATCTAATGTTGCATTACATTACAAAAGCATTATACAAAAGATTTCATCATTTCTAATTACATCTTTACAATGCCTACTTTTACTATGATTGTTGCTGAAGCATATGAAACCGAGGATTTCTTAAGTAATCCCGTTTATGTGAATCCTCAACAATCATAGGGTCATAAACAGTGACCTCTAGTATAAGAACATAAAAATTCTTCATCATAAAGAAGATTTCTTAAATAATCCTGTTTATCAGGATCTTCAAGAAATCTTGCACTCGCATGCAACATAATGTGTTGCGCGTATTATGGGCCCACAACACATTGCGTGGCAGCATTATCAAAAGGAGAATGCCATCCTAAAAGAGCTGAGTAGCCGCCTCGTACCATCCTCAGCAACCCTACCTGCCAACTGGAAACACATAAAAAGTCAGCGTTGCTGGGTGAGTTCTAGTTTTATATGTGGTATATAAAAATACTCTTTTTTATAAAATACTATACTGTACTGTATATGCGAGCACGCATCAGCCGTATGAACAAAATAACATTCGTTCTTTGTACTATATGCCTTGTCTGTAAACTTTATCTTTATGTTTCACTTTCTGTATGGACCAGTGAGCGATACCCCAACTATATGCGCGATGGGAAACGGATGACGGGCTATCTATATCCCCCGAAGGGTCAACTGTATTCCCCCGAAAGGGCTATGTGTATCCCCCGAAGGGTCAACTGTATTCCCCCGAAAGGGCTATGTGTATCCCCCAAAGGGTCAACTGTATTCCCCCGAAAGGGCTATGTGTATCCCCCGAAGGGTCAACTGTATTCCCCCGAAAGGGCTATGTGTATCCCCCGAAGGGTCAACTGTATCCCTCGAAAGGGCTATGTGTATCCCCCGAAGGGTCAACTGTATTCCCCCGAAAGGGCTATGTGTATCCCCCGAAGGGTCAACTGTATTCCCCGAAAGGGCTATGTGTATCCCCCGAAGGGTCAACTGTATCCCTCGAAAGGGCTATGTGTACTGTGTACAAGGCCGACCCGATCATCCGGGGCACGCCACAAAGGTCCTGCCAATCTCAATTGATTGACCCTGTGTGCGTCAATGGGTAGCTAGCCCGCAACACAGTTGAGCTAACGACACATAGTCGTGTAGCTCCTATAAGCTTGCAAGACTTGTTAACTTTTATTAATGTTCCTTCACTTTCTTTATTACTCTTTCACTGTACTTTACGTAATACTTTCATTTCATCTTTTAGTGATATCATGTAAAACTGTGGAAAGATAAACATGCATCAAATCGAGGAACATCGGTATTTACAAATCATCAGTCATTACTATCATATAAGGCTACATCATACTTAGCCTACATACATCATACATACACTTCTCTCCACATTCACATCTGCCCTATTTGGGCGATTGAACATACTCCAGTCGCATGGCTTCCATGCGACTGAGTCGTGCGAATGGGCATACAGTCGTGCGGATGGACTTCTATCGTACGAATGAACCCTATGCGAATGGGCATCTATGCGACTGAACCCTCAGTCGTACGTCTGTACTATTATGCGAATGGATCTATGCGACTGAACCCTCAGTCGTGCGTCTGTACTATTATGCGAATGGATCTATGCGACTGAACCCTCAGTCGTGCGTCTGTACTATTATGCGAATGGATCTATGCGACTGAACCCTCAGTCGTGCGTCTGTACTATTATGCGAATGGATCTATGCGACTGAACCCTAAGTCGCATGGCCTGTCGTGCGACTGAGCCCCAATCGTACGTCTGAGCCTCAATCGTACGATTGAGCATCTGTCGTTCCTCAGTCGTGCGATTGGCCCTTCAGTCGCATAACCCTAACTGGGCAGCGACTGAAGTTCATCACGAACAGCAGCCACGACATTCAGCTGTAAAACTCTTCTAAACTCAATTCAAGCCCAAATTAACCCTCCCAAACCTTAGGGAATCATACTAGGACATCATACAAATAGGTGTAAGTCCTAAATTATACTTTAAACACATTACCCAAGATTTCACCCAAATGGGTCAAACTACAAAACTAGGGTTTAGATGTGATCCAGCCCCAAAATCGTTTGAAAACATGTAAATTAGGGGTCCTAGAACTCACAATAACAGGTAGGAGTTGAAGAGCTTCGACTTGACTAGCTTCTCGACAAAATCCGAGCCTGAATCACCCCGTTCTCTCTTTTCTTTCCCTGCTCTGTCGCCCTCTGCTCTTTTTCCCGACTGAAGTGTGTAAGTGTTGGGAGGAGGAGAGAGCTGCTCCTCTTTTATAGGTACAACTCAGTCGCCCGAAGCCAAGGGGCGACTGGACCTTCAGTCGCATGAACACCATGCGACTGCACCTCCAGTCGCATGAGTTCCATGCGGTTCATCCTTCATTCGTGCGATTGAACCCCCAGTCGCATAAATCACATGCGACTGAGACCCAGTCGCATACTACTCCAAAAAAGTCAAACTGTCGGGTGTTACAGTCTTTCATGTAGATCCTTGCTAACTTTTCCATCTTATAGTCTTCATTAATTGGCAAGAAATGTGCTTACTTGGTTAATCTATCTACTACAACCCAAATTATGTCGTATCCATTTGTGGTCCTTGGTAGTATGGTTACAAAATCCGTAGTAATCTGGTCCCATTTCTTTCACACCCCAAACGACGGCGGAATCATCGGAGCGGACGAATGTGAAACGATTCTTCATAGCTCAGGGAATTAAATACGTTGAAATAATGTTAAATGTCATTTTTTATTGAATAATACTATACAATCAATTCATTACAATACAACAAAGATTTAAACAACAACATAAGATATTTAATTAACTAAGTCCAAGTCCTATATGAGCAAGAAGAATTCCTCAAGAAGTAATCCTGAAACATATTATAAATAAAGGGTCAACTTTAAAAGATGGTGAGTTTCCATGGGTTAAGCATATATATATATATATATATATATATATATATATATATATATATATATATATATATATTATATATATATATATATCTGTGTGTGTGTGTGTATGTATATACATACATATATATGTATATGTATATATATGTATATATATGTATATATATATATATATATATATATTAAAGTTTACAAGTAGCAATTCATGTCGTTGGTCATGAGTTATGCAAGTTTATAGAGTACATATAGCTACAATCAAACCTTGACAGATTACAAGATTACAAGATTAAACGATTAGCCAAGTGTACTTGGTCCCCATAGTGCTCAAGAATACGACGTTACGGCCACCAAATATGCTTGTCAGACCCATAGATCTATGACGTCACCAGGCTAGCAATAGTTAATGATTTTCAACGTATAATGTATATCATATAAAACTCACAATAATACAAATAACCAGGACAAAAGGTAAAGATGAATTGCATGTGCGTTTACAAGTATTAAAAGGTTTACAAGTGTAAGTTGATAAGTTAACATGTTTCACCCTAAAATGTATGAAATAATAAAAGAGGGCCATGGAAAACTCACATTGTATAAGATGCACTTAAGATAATACTAAGAATATATGATTCTCCAACGATTACTTCATAATTCAACCTATGGGTTGATGTCCCAGTATTAGAATAAAGATACAATTCAAGAGTAAATGTGAATTAGGGTTTCATTTGAAATTTAGGGGTTTTAATATTTAAGTCAAGTAGATAATAATAATGCTATCGATTTGGTTCAACAAAGATGGAATAAATTCAATTAAGATTGGGAATGATAAAGTGTAATTCAATAATTTAATTTATTGATTTAATAAAGATTAAGTATAAGGTGAAAAAAAATAATTAATTTAATAATTAATTATTTAAAATTTTATAAAGATATTTGAATACTTATTGAAATGACTTGAAAAATAATTTAAAATCATTTTATAAAGTTTTTAAACTTTTAATTAATTTTTATAAAGGTCTTATAATATCAAAGCCTTAAATAAAGAATAATAGAAAATTATATTATTTTAAAGAATAATATCATACTTAGCCTACATACATCATACATACACTTCTCTCCACATTCACATCAGCCTTATTTGGGCGATTGAACATACTCCAGTCGCATGGCTTCCATGCGACTGAGTCGTGCGAATGGGCATACAGTCGTGCGGATGGACTTCTATCGTACGAATGAACCCTATGCGAATGGGCATCTATGCGACTGAACCCTCAGTCGTACGTCTGTACTATTATGCGAATGGATCTATGCGACTGAACCCTCAGTCGTGCGTCTGTACTATTATGCGAATGGATCTATGCGACTGAACCCTTAGTCGTGCGTCTGTACTATATGCGAATGGATCTATGCGACTGAACCCTCAGTCGTGCGTCTGTACTATTATGCGAATGGATCTATGCGACTGAACCCTCAGTCGCATGGCCTGTCGTGCGACTGAGCCCCAATCGTACGTCTGAGCCTCAATCGTACGATTGAGCATCTGTCGTTCCTCAGTCGTACGACTGGCCCTTCAGTCGCATAACCCTAACTGGGCAGTGAGCAGCCACGACATTCAGCTGTAAAACTCTTCTAAACTCAATTCAAGCCCAAATTAACCCTCCTAAACCTTAGGGAATCATAGTCGGACATCATACAAATAGGTGTAAGTCCTAAATCATACTTTAAACACATTACCCAAGATTTCACCCAAATGGGTCAAGCTACAAAACTAGGGTTTAGATGTGATCCAGCCCCAAAATCGTTTGAAAACATGTAAATGAGGGGTCCTAGAACTCATAATAACAGGTAGGAGTTGAAGAGCTTCGACTTGACTAGCTTCTCGACAAAATACGAGAAGCTGCTCCTCTTTTATAGGTACAGCTCAGTCGCCCGAAGCCCAGGGGCGACTGGACCTTCAGTCGCATAAACACCATGCGACTGGACCTCCAGTCGCATGAGTTCCATGCGGTTCATCCTTCATTCGTGCGATTGAACCCCTAGTCGCATAAATCACATGCGACTGAGACCCAGTCGCATACTACTGCAAAAAAGTCAAACTGCCGGGTGTTACAAGTCCACCCCCCTTATTTAGGTTTCGTCCCCGAAACCTGTTATTCTTCGAACAATCGTGGGTAATGCTGCCTCATTTCTTCTTCAATCTCCCACGTTGACTCGGATCCCTTCTGGTGCCGCCACTGTACACGCACCAGAGGAACTACTTTATTCCTTAACCTCTTCTCCTTGCGATCGATGATCGCCACTGGTTGCTCTACATAGTTGAGCCGTTCGTCTACCTCGATGTCCCCCAGTAGGACGATCATATCCTCGTCCGCCAAACACTTCCTCAGGTGAGATACGTAGAAGGTCGGGTGAATTCCACTTAACTCATCTGGTAGATCCAACCTATAGGCCACCTCTCCTACTCGAGTAATGATTCAGAAAGGGCCTATATATCGTGGACTCAACTTACCCCGCTTCTGAAACCGGATGATTCCTTTCCAAGGCGAGACCTTTAACATAACCCGGTCTCCCACCTGGAACTCAATCGGTCTGCGTCGTTTGTCCGCATACGACTTCTGTCTGTCTTTGGCTGCCTTCATATAGGCTTTGATCTTTTCAAGCTTTTCAGTCGTAGCCTCGATCACTTCGACGCTTTCCAATTCCTTCTGACCAATATCACCCCAACAGACGGGTGTCCTGCATCTCCTACCGTATAGCATCTCATAGGGTGGCATGCCAATACTGGCATGATAGCTTTTGTTGTATGAGAATTCAGCTAACGGTAAGTGGTCATCCCAACTTCCCCCAAAGTCAATAACACATGCCCGGAGCATGTCCTCCAAAGTCTGAATAGTCCTTTCCGACTGACCATCAGCTTGAGGGTGATAAGCCGTGCTAATATGCAACCTCGTCCCCATAGCCTCATGGAATTTCTTCCAGAATTTGGAGGTAAACCGGGTGTCGCGATCAGACACAATCGACACCGGTACAACATGACGTGTCACAATCTCTTTGATGAAAAGATCGGCCAACCTCTCGGATGAATATGTCTCGCGCATCGGTAGGAAGTGAGCACTCTTCGTCAGACGATCCACAATCACCCATATAGTATCATACCCTTTCGGGGTACGTGGCAGCTTTGTGATGAAATCCATGGTGATGTGCTCCCACTTCCATTCCGGTATATCCAAGGGTTGAATCTTTCCATACGGCTTCTGGTGTTCGGCCTTCACTTGCAAACAAGTAAGGCATCTACTCACATACTCCGCCACATCGCGTTTCATACCCGGCCACCTATAATCTTTCCTCATATCTTGGTACATCTTGGTAGCACCGGGATGAATGGAGTACCGAGTCTTGTGAGCTTCATCCATGATCTTTACCCGTAGATCCCCAAGATGAGGAATCCACATACGCCCAAACCGGGTTCTAACACCAGTTGTGTTCTCACGCAACTCCGCAACCAGGCCTCTCATTCTTTCAGAGTTAAGATGATCTTCTTTCAATGCCTCATCTTGGAACTCTTTGACTTGCTTCATCATGTCAGAGGTCATGATCAGCTGGTACGCTTTCACCCGAATCGGCTCGGGCCTCTCTTTTCGGCTAAGGGCATCCGCCACCACGTTGGCTTTGCCCGGATGGTAGTGGATTTCATAATCATAATCCTTTATAAGTTCCAACCATCACCTCTGCCGCATATTCAAATCTTTTTGCTCGAAGAAGTACTTCAAGCTTTTGTGGTCTGTGAAAATGGTGCACTTCGTTCTGTAGAGATAGTGCCTCCAAATCTTCAATGCAAAGACCACGACTGCTAACTCCAAGTCATGAGTAGGGTAATTAACCTCATGAACTTTTAGCTGTCGGGATGCATAGGCTATCACTTTTCCCCTTTGCATTAATACGCACCCCAACCCGAGTAGGAAGCATCAGAATACACCACTAAGTCTTCACTTCCATCGGGTAATGCCAATACCGGCGCTTGGGTCAACCTCGCCTTCAATTCTTCGAATGCCTTTTCTTGAACTTGACCCCATACAAACTTCGCATCTTTCCGGGTCAACTTGGTTAGTGGAGAAGCGATTTTGGAGAAGTCTTGAATGAATCTTCGGTAATAACCCGCCAAACCCAAGAAACTTCAGATCTCAGATGGCGTCTTTGGAGACTTCCATTGCATCACCGCTTCCACCTTCGCCGGATCAACCATGATCCCATCCGGATTTACCACGTGACCCAAGAATTGAACTTCAAGTAACCAGAATGTGCATTTGGAGAATTTAGCATACAACTTCTCCCTTCTCAACGTCTCCAGAACTTCGCGAATATGACCGGCATGCTCAGTCTCACTCTTCGAATAAATCAAGATATCATCGATGAATACAATCACTGATTTATCCAACATCGGCCGGCACACCCTGTTCATCAGATCCATAAAAGCACGTGGCGCATTGGTCAAACCAAAAGACATGACAAGGAACTCATAGTGACCGTAGCGCGTACGAAAAGCTGTTTTAGGGATATCCTGCTCCCTCACCTTCAGTTGATGGTAGCCTGATCGAAGATCTATTCGTGAAAACCAACTAGCACCCTGAAGTTGATCAAACAAGTCGTCGATCCTCGGCAAGGGGTATCAGTTCTTTACCGTCAACTTATTCAGCTCGCGGTAGTCGATGCACATCCTCATACTACCGTCTTTCTTCCTTACAAACAGGACCGAAGCACCCCAAGGTGAGATACTCAGTCTAATAAACCCCTTATCCAACAACTCTTGTAACTGCTCCATCAACTCTTTCATTTCCGTCGGAGCCAATCGATACGGTGCTTTGGCAACAGGTTGGGCGCCCGGTATCAGGTCAATCTAGAACTCGACCTCTCCGTCAGGTGGCACCCCCGATAAGTCTTCGGGAAACACATCTGGAAAATCACACACCATCGGAACATCGGATAGTTGTGGTGTTGGCGTTTCTACATCCTTTACATAACATAAGAAGGCGTTACATCCACGCCTCATACATTTTCCCGCCACTGCCATAGAGATCACCTTCGGAATTGTCATGACCCGATCCCCATAAACAGTTACCGAACTTCCGTCAGGCGCTGTCAAACAAATCATCTTCTTTCGACACACTATATTCGCCTCAAAGTCCGCCAACCAATCCATCCCAAGAACCAAATCAAAACCACCCAAAGTCATCGCAAACGGTCTAACCGGAAATTTGTGGCCCTCTAATTCTACGTCACAACCCTCTATTACCTCAGAAATTCTAGTAGTTTTACCTATAGCAGTCTCTACATCAAACGGTACATCCACACGTCTACTATTAACAGGCAATTTGGCACGGAAAGCAGCAGAAATAAAACTCCTACTGGCACCCGAATCGAATAATACAGAGGCCAAAGTTTGGTTCACCAGAAACGTACCGGACACTACGTCGGGGTCCGTCCTAGCCTCTTCTTGCGTCATTGTGAATGCCCTGGCGCTTGCGCTTGGACCTTCACTTCCCGTCTTCTTTACACCTGAAGCCTCAGCCCTAGGCTTCTTACAGTCTCTAGCGATGTGGCCAGGTTGACCACACCTGAAGCATACGTTCATTCCCAGTCTGCATTCCCCACCGTGTTCTCTCCCGCATTTACCACACTTCTTTCCTCCTGAACCCGACGCGACCACGCGGCGGTCATCCACCCGCGTCTTCTTATTACTCGTCGAAGTATCACCTCGACCAAACCTCTTCCCCTGCCATTTTCTCTCACCACCTCCCCTCTTACTACCCTCAGCCCTCACCGACGCAGCCCGTTCATCGTATAACCTTCCCGCCAAATCCACTATCGACCTGAAAGTGCTCGGTCGAGCAGAAATCAAATGCCAACGAATTTCAGCTGGCAGCCCTGAATATACCGGTTGATCTTTCGAGACACCGGCGTCACCTGCTCTGGCACCAACCGCGCCATTTCGTTAAACTTGGTGGTGTATTGTTGGTGGGTCATCATCCCCGCCTCCAACTGCAGGAACTCTCTCTCAACTCTGTCCATTTCCCGACGAGGACTGAACTCCTCGATCACCATCCTTTTTAACTCAGCCCACTTCATCTTCCCTATGGCCCTGCTACCCTCAACTTGGACTATATTGTCCCACCAGCACAAAGCCGACCCTGTGAAAAAGTGGGTAGCAAACTTCACCTTCTTGTCCTCCTGGCAATCACTAATATCGAGGACAGCCTCCATTTCTCTCACCCATTGGTGAGCATCAGCAGCAGTACCGGAACCATCAAAAGTCGGGGGCTTGCACCTCATAAATGCCCCGTAGTTACAACCCCGTTTTGTCACCCATACCTGCTCTTCCTCCTCTTCATCTTCATCATCAGATAAAACCGTTTCCGGCTCTGTTCGTTGCTGTCTTCTTGAGGACCTATTCCTTTCTCTTCTATCACCTTCTCTGACAGCTTTAATCACTTCGGTCACTACAGACGGTAAGATTGTCTGCATGACCTGGTGCACTTCTTCAACCACTTCCTCTTTTACCGAGGCTCTCAAGTTGGCGCTTTCGTCTGCATCCTCCTGATGAGGGGTCTCGGTTTACTCATGAACTACCTTCTCTACCCTAGGTCTTTCTCTCGTGGCACGCGGTTCAGCACCACGTCCACCACCACGTGAAGCTTTAGATGATCTACCACCGACCATCTTCTATCACACTGAAAGATTCAAACACCAACACGGTCATTCAAGGAATTAGCTCAGTTTATGTTAAGTATAGTAAGTCCCTAATTACAGTGGCCAGTTGTGATTAGCCACTTACTTTACTCTTCGCACCCCGAGCATTACCTGTCCTGACCACGTTAGTATCTAAGTCTAACAGTACACATAAACATATATCATGCGCACGTAATCATGATTAACTTTAAGAAAATACCTGATGGCACGCAGCTACTCAGATGGCATTCTTCCCTTTTTCTGTTCCATTTTCAGTTTAAGTTTAGGTTTATTTTGAAAATTTACCCATTTCACTTAAACTTTGGCTCTGATACCAACTTGTAAGGCCCCGTTCCCGGGACGCTTACAGTTGGTCATTCATCGCATATATTTAAATAAAACAATGCAGAGGAAACATTCAAGATAAACTTTTCTTTTACTATAAATTCTTTTGCCATTTAATACAACATACGTCAATTACAAAACATCTAATATTGCATTACATTACAAAAGCATTATACAAAAGATTTCATCATTTCTAATTACATCTTTACAATGCCTACTTTTACTATGATTGTTGCTGAAGCATATGAAACCGAGGATTTCTTAAGTAATCCCGTTTATGTGAATCCTCAACAATCATAGGGTCATAAACAGTGACCTCTAGTATAAGAACTTAAAAATTCTTCATCATAAAGAAGATTTCTTAAATAATCCTGTTTATCAGGATCTTCAAGAAATCTTGCACTCGCATGCAACATAATGTGTTGCGCGCATTATGGGCCCACAATACATTGTGTGGCAGCATTATCAAAGGAGAATGCCATCCCAAAAGAGCTGAGTAGCCGCCTCATGCCATCCTCAGCAACCCTACCTGCCAACTGGAAACACATAAAAAGTCAGCGTTGCTGAGTGAGTTCTAGTTTTATATGTGGTATATAAAAATACTCTTTTCTGTAAAATACTATACTGTACTGTATATGCGAGCACGCATCAGCTTTATGAACAAATAACATTCGTTCTTTGTACTATATGCCTTGTCTGTAAACTTTATCTTTATGTTTCACTTCCTGTATGGACCAGTGAGCGATACCCCAACTATATGCGCAATGGGAAACGGATGACGGGCCATCTATATCCCCGAAGGGTCAACTGTATTCCCTCGAAAGGGCTATGTGTATCCCCCGAAGGGTCAACTGTATTCCCTGAAAGGGCTATGTGTATCCCCCGAAGGGTCAACTGTATTCCCCGAAAGGGCTATGTGTATCCCCCGAAGGGTCAACTGTATTTCCTTGAAAGGGCTATGTGTATCCCCGAAGGATCAACTGTATCCCTCGAAAGGGCTATGTGTATCCCCCGAAGGGTCAACTGTATTTCCCCGAAAGGGCTATGTGTATCCCCCGAAGGGTCAACTGTATTCCCCCGAAAGGGCTATGTGTATCCCCCGAAGGGTCAACTGTATCCCTCGAAAGGGCTATGTGTACTGTGTACAAGGCCGACCCGATCATCCGGGGCACGCCACAAAGGTCCTGCCATTCTCAATTGATTGACCCTGTGTGCGTCAATGGGTAGCTAGCCCGCAACATAGTTGAGCTAACGACACATAGTCGTGTAGCTCCTATAAGCTTGCAAGACTTGTTAACTTTTATTAATGTTCCTTCACTTTCTTTATTACTCTTTCACTGTACTTTACGTAATTCTTTCATTTTATCTATTAGTGATAACATGTAAAACTGTGGAAAGATAAACATGCATCAAATCGAGGAACATCGGTATTTACAAATCATCAGTCATTACTATCATATAAGGCTACATCATACTTAGCCTACATACATCATACATACACTTCTCTCCACATTCACATCAGCCCTATTTGGGCGATTGAACATACTCCACTCGCATGGCTTCCATGCGACTGAGTCGTGCGAATGGGCATACAGTCGTGCGGATGGACTTCTATCGTACGAATGAACCCTATGCGAATGGGTATCTATGCGACTGAACCCTCAGTCGTACGTCTGTACTATTATGCGAATGGATCTATGCAACTGAACCCTCAGTCGTGCGTCTGTACTATTATGCGAATGGATCTATACGACTGAAGCCTCAGTCGTGCGTCTGTACTATTATGCGAATGGATCTATGCGACTGAACCCAAAGTCGTGCGTCTGTACTATTATGCGAATGGATCTATGCGACTGAACCCTAAGTCGCATGGCCTGTCGTGCGACTGACCCCCAATCGTACGTCTGAGCCTCAATCGTACGATTGAGCATCTGTCGTTCCTCAGTCGTGCGACTGGCCCTTCAGTCGCATAACCCTAACTGGGCAGCGACTGAAGTTCATCACGAACAGCAGCCACGACATTCAGCTGTAAAACTCTTCTAAACTCAATTCAAGCCCAAATTAACCCTCCCAAACCTTAGGGAATCATACTAGGACATCATACAAATAGGTGTAAGTCCTAAATTATACTTTAAACACATTACCCAAGATTTCACCCAAATGGGTCAAACTACAAAACTAGGGTTTAGATGTGATCCAGCCCCAAAATCGTTTGAAAACATGTAAATGAGGGGTCCTAGAACTCACAATAACAGGTAGGAGTTGAAGAGCTTCGACTTGACTAGCTTCTCGACAAAATCCGAGCCTGAATCACCCCGTTCTCTCTTTTCTTTCCCTGCTCTGTCGCCCTCTACTCTTTTTCCCGACTGAAGTGTGTAAGTGTTGGGAGGAGGAGAGAGCCGCTCCTCTTTTATAGGTACAGCTCAGTCGCCCGAAGCCAAGGGGCGACTGGACCTTCAGTCGCATGAACACCATGCGACTGGACCTCCAGTCGCATGAGTTCCATGCGGTTCATCCTTCATTCGTGCGATTGAACCCCCAGTCGCATAAATCACATGCGACTGAGACCCAGTCGCATACTACTCCAAAAAAGTCAAACTGTCGGGTGTTACAGTCTTTCATGTAGATCCTTGCTAACTTTTCCATCTTATAGTCTTCACTAATTGGCAAGAAATGTGCTTACTTGGTTAATCTATCTACTACAACCCAAATTATGTCGTATCCATTTGTGGTCCTTGGTAGTATGGTTACAAAATCCGTAGTAATCTGCTCCCATTTCTTTCACACCCCAAACGACGGCGGAATCATCGGAGCGGACGAATGTGAAACGATTGTTCATAGCTCAGGGAATTAAATACGTTGAAATAATGTTAAATGTCATTTTTTATTGAATAATACTATACAATCAATTCATTACAATACAACAAAGATTTAAACAACATAAGATATTTAATTAACTAAGTCCAAGTCCTATATGAGCAAGAAGAGAAGTAATCCTGAAACATATTATAAATAAAGGGTCAACTTTAAAAGTTGGTGAGTTTCCATGGGTTAAGCATATATATATATATATATATATATATATATATATATATATATATATATATATATATATATATATATATATATATATATATATATATATATATATATATATCTGTGTGTGTGTGTTTGTATATGTATATACATACATATATATGTATATATATATATATATATATATATATAATTAAAGTTTACAAGTAGCAATTCATGTCGTTGGTCATGAGTTATGCAAGTTTATAGAGTACATATAGCTACAATCAAACCTTGACAGATTACAAGATTACAAGATTAAACGATTAGCTGAGTGTACTTGGTCCCCATAGTGCTCAAGAATACGACGTTAGGGCCACCAAATATGCTTGTCAGGCCCATAGATCTATGACGTCACCAGGCTAGCAATAGTTAATGATTTTCAACGTATAATGTATATCATATAAAACTCACAATAATACAAATAACCAGGACAAAAAGTAAAGATGAATTGCATGTGCGTTTACAAGTATTAAAAGGTTTACAAGTGTAAGTTGATAAGTTAACATGTTTCACCCTAAAATGTGTGAAATAATAAAAGAGGGCCATGGAAAACTCACATTGTATAAGATGCACTTAAGATAATACTAAGAAGATATGATTCTCCAACGATTACTTCACAATTCAACCTATGGGTTGATGTCCCAGTATTAGAATAAAGATACAATTCAAGAGTAAATGTGAATTAGGGTTTCATTTGAAATTTAGGGGTTTTAATATTTAAGTCAAGTAGATAATAATAATGCTATCGATTTGGTTCAACAAAGATGGAATAAATTCAATTAAGATTGGGAATGATAAAGTGTAATTCAATAATTTAATTTATTGATTTAATAAAGATTAAGTATAAGGTGAAAAAAATAATTAATTTAATAATTAATTATTTAAAATTTTATAAAGATATTTGAATACTTATTGAAATGACTTGAAAAATAATTTAAAATCATTTTATAAAGTTTTTAAACTTTTAATTAATTTTTATAAAGGTCTTATAATATCAAAGCCTTAAATAAAGAATAATAGAAAATTATATTATTTATAAATTTCAAGAATTTAAATAAACGTTTAAGGAATAAATTTATTAACTAATTATGATATAACGTGATTAAATGAATAGATGAGTAATTAACATTTAAATATTTATTTAAATAACTATTTGCCTGATTAATTATTTAACATGTAGAATTATAATGTTTGAAATAATCCAAATTTGAACCATAGTAGATATATAACATTTAAATCATATAAATGACTTAATAATATTTTCTATAATCTTGATTATTCTTTAAAAGTAATTACATTTAAAAATTATCAGTATTAAAATCATTAAAAATATTTAATAATTTCCGGAATGTTCTAGTTCATAAAATAGTTTTTATTTTAATTTAATAACATATTGGGATAGTTTCTTAAATTCAATTTTATAAAAATTAATAAAAAGTTAAATGCTGGAGGCCGGGTTCGAACCTGAGACCTCCTGCATATAAGGTTAGTGTGGTAACCGGTTGGGCTAAAGCCCGAATCCGTTTAGGATTCAAAATAATTATAAAATCCATTAATTAAACAAATCCCCAAATTACTCAAGAATCCTAAATCGGTTTCGATCAAATTGAACTACAAATTGTTAAAGTTAAATAATGGAATGTTAGGGCTTTTATTCCCCTAATGAAATCGTGTGTATTGGTGTGTGAAACTTACGTGATTGAGTTCGAATTGATGGTCTTAGGTTGTAGAACGAGTCACGACCAAGAACAACGTTTGATCGAGATGTTGATGATGCTTTTGGTTCAATTGATCAAATGGAAAGCTTCTAATGGTAGTAATGAGTATTAGCCCTCAACCAATTTTGGTCTAAGGTGCCCAGAAGGTGTAGTTCGACTAGGTTGCAGGTCGAAGTTGAAGGTGATAATCGAACGATTGTTTGTGTGTTTTGTGAATGAAATTAAGAGCTCAGAGGGGTTAGGGTAACCGAATGAAATGTTCAAACTCTTCTAATTGGCTTCCGTTTGATTAATTGATCGATCGAAGTATTATTATTTTGAAACGAGTTTCGGTTTCGGTCGAATCCTCTTAATACATAGGTTAGAACTGAATTGATTCATTAACGTATTTTGAAACCGTCGAGGAAATGATTCGATGGTGTTTAATTGAGATTAAATGGGTTGTTTTGTGGTTTTAATCTCTCGCCAGAACCTGTCGGAGTTGTGGCCGGAGGTGTGGCCGGGGAAAACGGGGAGGGGGATTGGTTTTTGTTTCAAAATTTTCAAGTTGGCAACCTAAGTCTCCGAAGTATCCATTTTAGTTTTTATTTCAGGTATTTAAAAATTACAAACTCAACCCTAAACTTTATAAAACCCATTTGAATAATTAATCAAATTAATCATTTTATAAAACTTAAAAACTTTATAATTTGATTATTTATTTTCAATAATGAAGATTTCTAATTACTACTAATAAAACTTTATTCATTTTATAACTTTATAAGATTTTAATAAGTCTTTCCATTTAATTGTTTATGTTAAAATGTTTAATAAAACTTTATAACTTTATAAAAAAATTATCTATAAGTTCATAAATTATTACAAGTTGTTTAGATAATAAATAAATAAATAATTCACAATATAAGTTGCACGTTTAATGCATTTGATCCATTAAAACTATTAAAATAATTTAATAATGGAAACTCAAAATGGGTTCGGGTTTGGGTTTTAACTCGGAAAAATGGCGGATGTTATAATTTTCATTCTGGGATTTCTGGTTGTTGCAAATATCCTGAAGGTTTTTAGTATTCAGTTTTTACTCTTGAACAAATATCACACTTTTCTACAAATTCTCCAACTGATCTCTTCATGCTTGGCCACCAGTATTGGCTTTTCAAGTCTTTGTACATTTTGCTATTTCCTGGATGCACAGAATATCTTGACTTGTGTGCTTCTTGTAGAATAATTTTCTAAGTACAATATTATCTGGCTCCCAAATTCTTCCATTGAATTTTCAGGATTCCATCTGTCTTTTCTTCTAAATCTTTTATTTGTCCTTTTATCTTCAACCTATCTTTTGTTGGGCCTCCCGAATTAGATTTAACAAATCCGAATGTATCTCCATTCTCATAGCATGACCTCGTAATGGTTTAATTTTTCCTTTCTACTTAAAGCATCAGCTACTATGTTTGCTTTTCCTGGGTGATACTTGATTTCACAATCATAGTCACTTAATAGCTCTACCCATCTCCTTTGTCTCATATTCAACATCTTCTGATCAAATATATGTTATAAACTTTTATGATTTATATAAATTACACACTTAGTTCCATACAAGTAATGTCTCCAATTTTTTAGTGCAAACACTATTGCTCCTAATTCTAAATCATGTGTAGTATAGTTCTTTTCACTACCTCTAAGTTGTCTAGATGCATACATATTTACCCTGTCCCGTTATATCAAAACACATTCAAAACCTTGGCGTGATGCATCACAATAAACTACAAAATTATATGTTCCTTCTGGAAGTGCAAGAATAGGAGCACTACACAATTTATTCTTTAGGAGTTCAAATACCTCATTTTGTCTTTCTCCCATACATACTTCCTATCTTTCTGGGTTAATTCTTGTGACAACCCGAGTTTTCAAGTTATTATCGTTACCGTTATCCAACATTCGTCAAAATTCTTAAAGATAAATAAATTATATAATTAGTAAAGGATAATTATCATATTAATTATTCATAGTTAACTTTAATTACATTAAACTAAACTTCTCAAATGTGATATATAATTAAATGAGGGACTAAAGGTGTGAAAACTTCAAATTATTTCAATTAAATAACCAACCCACCCCCCTATCGGCCCTCATTCAAAATCATCATCACCATAACCCTAATTGAAACTACTCCTACCATGGCACAACCCCTTCTCCATTATCAGCAGCCCTTCGCGAGACCCGGCGGCCCTTCACGAGACCCGGCAGCTCTTCGTGAGTCCCGACAGCCCTTCACGAGAACCGGCAACCGTGCAATACAAACGTACGGTATGTTTCCTCCTTCCGTTTCACTCGTACGGTTTCGACTACGGCTCGGTCGTCAACCGTGAGCATTGGTCGCGGTTTGGGGTCCGATCTCACGCGTATAACTTACCTTAAGTGTGTGTGTGTGTGTATTTACATAGCATGTGTGTGCTTTGCTACGTGTGCTCTGCGTATATATGTATGTATATGTTCTTTGTATGTATGTATACATGCTCCTGCACAAATAGATGAATGTAAAAACTCTTGTACGTGTGTTTGTGTTACTAATATGGATATGTGGTATATATCTATGATTGTAATATGTTTAACTTTGGATTGTTCAACCATATATGTTTCTGCATATATAAACATATATATGTATGCAGGGTGTGTATTACGGGTATTGAAGTATATATACATATATATATATATATGAATGTGATTATATATATGTGTGAGTTGTGTGCATACAATGATGTGTTTGTGGGTGACCAAGATTATGCATGAGGGAGGCGCATGAGGAGATCATAGTAGGCGCATGGGATGAACAAAACAAAAAAAAGAAAAGAAAAAAAAGGGGGCATGCAGGCGCATTAAGGTGGTCAAGTAGGCGCATGAAGCCTTGCCATATATGTATGTATATAAAGTGTTGGGTGTTATTATTATGCATATGTATGTGTGTATTGCATTAAGAATAATATAGTATATATATTATGTGGTTTGCTAGGTTGATGCATGTGTGCTCATGTTCATGTATATTATATTGTATACTATGAGTATGTGTAATATATATATATATATATATATATATATATATATATATATATATACCTGTGTGTGGGGGGGGGGTTCGGGTAACGTTTGGGTTGATGTTCATGTGTGTGTGCGCATAATATATATATGGAGTGACTTATATTTAGAGCATGTGTAAATACATATATATGAAATAATATGATACTAAGCATATGTACATAGAGTGCGAACAACGCAAATATATTTTATATGAGTGTCCAGGATTATGTATAATTTATAGGTTATATATATATATATATATATATATATATATGTGTGTGTGTGTGTGTGTATGTATGTATATATATATGGGTTGTATAATTAAATTATATAAACAGTACCATATTCACGTGATAATTAGGTCTTATAGTATGAATATGACTTAGGGTTGTTTATGCATGTGAATGTGGGTATTGTTAGTCTGTACCGATAACCGACACTGAACCGAATCGTGAACGCGAAACCGTACGACCCATTATTAATATTTAGTACTTAATAATAATTATGTAATAAACATGCATCTAGGTTGTTCGGAAAGTTAATCGTTCGTGCTTACACTTATTAATTTTGTTGTGCACTCGAGGTGAGTTTTCACGGCCCCATTTTATATTCTTTCCTTTTCGGGGGAGAAAACATGCAAACACTATTTTTGTTATGGTTGCCAGTATTGTTGATATCGCCTGTTATGTTAGTGGAAACACATTTGAAAGTCCTTACAGTATCAAACCGTTAGTATGGGATTAGCGAGGTAATTCTGAGTAGTACTACTGGGTTTGACAAACCCCGCGTCGGGCTAGTCACGCTAGCTTGATTGGAGGTCGAACGGGTGCATAATTGACCTAATGATTGCCACAGTTTATGATAGACGTGGTGGAAAGGCACTAAACACACAGTCAGCATCGGTTTGAAACACTAAGTAACTTGTTTATAGGCTAGCTACCTATCGATATGCTTTATATACTAAACCATATGAAACGCTTTTTGACACATTTCTTGTTGACTAAACCTGTGGACTCACCAACTTTATTTTGACACACTTTAGCATGTTTTCTCAGGTCACAAGAACGCACAAGGTTAAGAACTCTGCTAGCAATGCATTCATGGTATACATCACAACTCAATCGTTTTATTTTGTTAAACGTTATTGACTTTTATGCTTTAAACGCATGTTGATATAATTTACTGTTGATTTCTGTTTTTGAAACGCTTCCGCAAGCTTGAAACACTTATGGTTGATTTAAAAGTCTAATTACTTAATGTAATGTTTTGTAATTACTGTGTCTGGTGTAACTGGTGCTATCTGAGATCCTGGTGTGTCACACGCCTAATGGTAAAACCCTGTTAGCGGATTTTGAGGGTGTGACAGATTGGTATCAGAGCCCCAGCTATAGCGAACTAAAATGAGCATTCATAGCATTGCATTTCAGACTATAGATAGATTGCATTAGTTACACACACATAGATTATTGAGTTTTACTTACTTGATGTATTACTTGCTTGGACTCATTTTGTAACGTGGACTACAGACATGGTATCTTCTTCACGAGCCCTAGGTAAAAGACCAGTATGTTCCGAGCCTTCCATTTCTCATGTACCTGATAGAGGACCTGACTGGCCTCGATTACCATACTCTCATGAGGAGATGGACTATGACCAGATATTTGTGATACCTGAGCTCGATCCTCCACGCGACTGTGAGTACTACCCTACCTACATAGACCGTATGGTCTATAGGGAGCGCGTTCCAGCCCTAGCTACTATTAGACCTAGGACTAGGTCATCGACAGCCTCTACGACACCTACTCTCCCTTCTCTTGATGTTCCCCTCGAGCGAGTTGTTGCAGCCTTAGCCACTACACTAGACACTGATCGACGACGCATTAGAGCACTCACTGATGAGAACTCTACCTTACGATTTGACATGAACCAGCTACGCTTGCAGGTGGAGACACTTCAGGAGAGACTGTCGATGTCTATTACTGGGCATTATAATTTGACTGGTAATGTGATGGCACTTTCTGATCGCATGGACCAGCAGGATCATCGCAACCTAGCGACATATGTGAGACTAACGGATTGGAAGCACAGTTAGCTGCACTCCAGATTGAGGATGACCAGGCTCCAGAGGAAGAACCAGAAGATGCACCAGCGGACGTATCCGATGATGAGGACGGCTCTGTCATTCCTGCTGATGTCTGATGTTCTGCCTACCTTGGATTTTATTCTGTTTTGATTTCAGTTCTTGCGTTATTTCATATTACACCTATGGGTAGGGGTGTTCCCATCCAACTGATATATTTCGAATTTTGATGGTTGTTTTGAATACATTGTACTCTTACAATTACTTTTAATCAATGATTATTATTTGAATATTGACTGTTGTGGTTATATGAAATGCATGATTATTTACCTTGTTCATTATGATGATCATATATTATGTTATCTCATGTATGTATATTGTGAATATGTAGAATCATATCTGGACGAAGAGTTGGACGTCCAAGTGGACAAGGAAACATTAACCTGACGCCAGCTGAACTCGATGCCATCATAATGAGTGTGTTGCTGAAGCGCTCGCAGCATACGAACAGGCTAGGAACCAAAATCAAAACAACAATACCAACCAAAACCAAAATCAAGGAGGTAAACCTCTATCAAATAGATCTTTTGGATCAAATCATGTGATACTCTACTTAACAATCCTTAAATCATTAATATGTATCCTCTTATTCCAGGTCAACCAGTCTGCACTTTCAAGATGATCATGGACTGCAAACCTCATTCCTTCAAGGGTTCTGAGGGTGTTGTTACCCTCCTCCGTTAGATTGAGAAGCTAGAATCCGCCTTTGCAATGTGTAACTATCCGGCGGAAAACCGTGTCAAGTATGCTTTTGGCACTTTAGAAGGGCCTGCTCTAACCTGGTGGAATTCTCAAGTTCAGACTCTAGGATTGGAAGCTGCTAACAACTTACCTTGGGAAGACTTCAAGACACTATTGAAGGAAGAATACTGTCCCAGAAATGAAATCCAGAAACTAGAAACAGAGTTTTGGAACCTAAAGATGGTTGGATCTGAAATAGAAGAGTATACAATTCGTTCACATGAGTTGGCAGCCTTATGTCCTCAAATGGTGACCCCGGCCTACAAGAGGATAGAAAGAAATATTAAAGGGTTAGCTCCTCAAATCCAAGCCAGTGTCATAGCTGCAGATCCAGCCCCTATTCAGCAAGCGATTCGTCTAGCTCACAAACTTACTGATCAGGCAGTAGCCCAAGGTACCCTGCCTAAACCTGGAACTACAACTAGTTTATCTAATAACAAGCGGAAATAGGATGGTACGTCTGGCAAGTCTTCTAACTCAAATCAGCCTCAGCAACAAACCAGGAAATTTGATTCACCCCGCCACTTCACCAATGCCAACCAGAACAACAACGGTGGACAAGGATCGAGTGGCTATGTTGGCAAGAACCCAAAGTGTAACAAGTGCAACTTCCATCATTATGGTCAGTGTGGTCGTTTTCGTTGTCAAAGATATGGAAAGACGGGTCATATTGCTCGGGACTGTAGGGGTGATCTGATGACTAAGCAACAACCTCAACAGCAACGACCAGGAGAAACACTTAGGGGTTGTTATGAATGTGGCAACGAGGGCCACTACAGGAAGGATTGCCCACAGCTGAAGAATGGAAACAAAGGTAACAATGGAAACAATGCTAAGGGTCGTGCTTTTGTGATTGGTTCTGGTGAGGCAAGGAATAATCATAATGTGGTTACTGGTACGTTTCTTCTGAATGGTTGTTTTGCTTCTATACTGTTTGAACCGGTGCTGACAAGAGTTTTGTTTCCACCAAGTTCATTAAGCTTCTAGATGTAAACTTAGTTGATATGGAACCTAGTTACACTGTAGAATTAGCTGATTGGAAACTAATAGAGGCAACTCACATCATTAAGGAATGTAAACTTGGATTATCTGGACATGAGTTAGATATAGATCTGATGCCTGTCACATTTGGTAGCTTCGATGTAATTGTTGGTATGAACTGGTTATCCAAGAATCAAGCTAAGATCATCTGTGGTGAGAAAATCGTTCGTGTACCACTTTCTAGTGGTGAAGTTATGTCAGTTCAGGGTGAAAAGAGTGGTGCAGTCTCAGGAATCATCTCCTACATGAAAGCCCAGAAGTGCTTACGTAAGGGTCATACAGCTTTCCTTGCTATGGTCACTGAAAAAGAAACTAAGGAAAAGAAGATAGAAGATATCCTTGTTGTACGTGATTATCCCGAGGTTTTCCCTGAAGACCTACCTGGTCTCCCACCGCATCGCCAAGTCGAGTTCCAGATTGATTTGCTACCTAGAGCCGCACCTATCGCGAGAGCACCATACAGATTAGCTCTAAATGAACTGCAAGAGCTGTCTACGCAATTGCAGGAACTATTGGATAAAGGGTTTATCAGACCTAGCTCATCACCGTGGGGAGCCCAGTCCTGTTTGTCAAGAAGAAGGATGGAACTTTTCGTATGTGTATAGATTATAGGGAATTGAACAAAGCAATGGTTAAGAATAGTTATCCTCTTCCGCGCATCGATGATTTGTTCAATCAGCTTCAAGGGTCGAGTTTCTATTCCAAGATAGATCTGAGGTCGGGATATCATCAACTAAAGGTTCGAGATGAAGACATTTCAAAGACTGCGTTCACAACTAGGTATGGCCACTACGCGTTTTTTGTTATGCCATTCGGGTTGACCAGCGCGCTAACGGTTTTCATGGACCTCATGAACCGAGTGTGCAAACCCTATTTGGACAAGTTTGTCATTGTCTTCATCGATGACATCCTTATTTATTCAAAGAATAAGGAAGAACACGAGGAGCACCTTAGACTGATTCTGGAGCTGCTGAAACGAGAACAATTGTATGCTAAATTTTCAAAGTGTGACTTCTGGATACGAGAGGTCCAATTCTTGGGTCATGTGGTCGATGTGAATGGAATACATGTTGACCCTGCAAAAATAGAAGCCATCAAGAACTGGGCTACGCCTAAGACTCCGACTGAGGTACGACAGTTTCTTGGGTTGGTTGGCTATTATCGACGATTCATCGAAGGGTTTTCAAAGATTTCTCTACCTCTCACCGCGTTAACTCATAAAGGCACTACGTACAATTGGGGTGACAAACAAGAATCCGCATTTCAGGTTCTGAAGCAGAAACTCTGTACGGCACCAATTCTATCCCTACCCGAGAGAACAGACAACTTTGTAGTTTATTGTGATGCTTCTATTCAAGGTCTCGGTTGTGTGCTAATGCAACGCGAGAAGGTGATTGCTTATGCTTCCCGCCAATTGAAAGTTCACGAGAAAAACTACACGACACACGACTTAGAGTTGGGAGCCGTTGTGTTTGCACTCAAGATATGGAGACACTACTTGTACGGTACCAAGTGCACCATTTACACCGATCATAAGAGTCTCCAGCACATCTTTGAACAGAAGGAGCTGAACATGAGACAACGTCGTTGGGTCGAGTTGTTGAACGACTACGACTTACCATCCACACCGGATTACCTGATCCAAAACGAGTTCGAGCATTACAGCTTACCATCCACACCGGATTACCTAATCAGATCCGTAATGCTCAACTTGAGGCTTTGATGGGAGAAAACCTGAAGGCAGAATCCATGCGGGGTATGGAGAAACAATTAGAGGTCAAACCTGACGGAATTCGTTACTTCATGGAACTAATATGGGTTCCTTTGTATGGAGAATTACGAGAGTTGGTAATGGATGAAGCTCATAAGTCACGATATTCTATTCATTCGGGTTCGGATAAGATGTATCAGGATTTGAAGACCCTATACTGGTGGCCAAACATGAAAGCTGATATTACCACTTATGTAAGCAGATGTTTAACCTGTTCTAAGGTTAAGGTGGAATATCAAAGGCCATCCGGTTTGCTCCAAGAACCAGAAATTCCAGTATGGAAGTAGGAACAGATATCAATGGATTTCATCACAAAACTTCCTAGGACTCCCAGCGGATGTGATACCATTTGGGTGATCGTGGATTGCTTGATGAAATCCGCACATTTCCTGGCAATCCGGGAGACTGACCGAATGGAAAAGTTGACTCGTATCTACCTATAGGAAATAGTCTCTCGGCACGGTGTGCCAATTTCCATTATCTCTGATTGTGACGCTCGATTCACTTCACACTTCTGGCAATCTTTACAACGATCATTGGGAACGCGGTTAGATATGAGCACCGCATGTCACCCTCAAACTGATGGCCAGAGTGAGCGTACGATCCAGACTTTGGAAGACATGTTGCGTGCCTACGTGATAGATTTCGGCAGCAGTTGGGAAACTCACTTACCGCTAGTTGAGTTTTCTTACCATAATAGCTATCACACATCGATCAAAGCTGCTCCGTTTGAGGCACTGTATGGGCGTAAGTGTCGATCACCTATTTGCTAGGAAGAAGTTGGAGAAAGCCAACTTATGGGTCCTGAACTTGTTGTACAAATTCACAATCGCATGGCAGCAACAGGTGACCGACAGAAGAGTTACGCTGATAAACATCGCAAACCATTGGAATTTCAAATTGGCGACAAGGTACTTTTGAAAGTGTCGCCTTGGAAAGGTGTAATTCGTTTCGGGAAATATGGAAAGCTAAACCCACGCTACGTCGGACCTTCTGAGATTGTCAAAAGGGTTGGCCCCGTAGCCTATCAGTTGAACCTACCCGAAGAGCTTTGTGGAATACACAACGTATTTCACGTGTCAAATCTGAGGAAATGCCTGGCTGATGAATCACTTGTTGTTCCATTAGAAGAACTGGAGATTTATGAACAGCTTCACTTCGTTGAAAAGCCAATGGAGATTATGGATCGAGAAGTCAAAACCCTAAAGCGCAGCAAGATCCCCATTGTGCGCGTTAGATGGAACTCAAAGCGTGGACCAGAGTTTACCTGGGAACGCGAAGATCAAATGAAGAAGAAGTATCCACAATTGTTCAAAGGTCAGACTTCCACTTCTTAAGGTGTCGTTCTTAAGATTCCCTTTAAATTTCGAGACGAAATTCCCTTCAACAAGAGGATGATGTCACAACTCTGTCAAACCCATACATGTCCGACACGTTATAAACCGCCAAACCTAACTAAATCTCATACATCTGACTGAACCTATCATTCTAATTTTTGGGACGAAAATTCTTTCAACAAATGGATGATGTGACAACCCAAGTTTTCAAGTTATTATCGTTACCGTTATCCAACATTCGTCAAAATTATTAAAGATAAATAAATTATATAATTAGTAAAGGATAATTATTATCACATTAATTATTCATAGTTAACTTTAATTAGATTAAACTAAACTTCTCAAATGTGATTTATAATTAAATGAGGGACTAAAGGTGTGAAAACTTCAAATTTATTTCAATTAAATAACCAACCCACCCCCCTATCGGCCCTCATTCGAAATCATCATCACCATAACCCTAATTGAAACTACTCCTACCATCGCAAAACCCCTTCTCCATCATCAGCAGCCCTTCGCGAGACCCGACGGCCCTTTGCGAGACCTGGCAACCCTTCGTGAGACCCGACGGCCCGTCACGAGAACCGGCAACCGTGAAATACAAACGTACGGTATGTTTCCTCCTTCCGTTTCACTCGTACGGTTTCGACTACGGCTCGGTCGTCGACCATGAGCATTGGTCGCGGTTTGGGGTTCGATCTCACGCGTATAACTTGCCTTAAGTATGTGTATGTGTATTTACATAGCATGCGTGTGCTTTGCTACGTGTGCTCTGTCTATATATGTATGTATATGTTATTCGTATGTATGTATACATGCTCCTGCGCAAATAGATGAATGCAGAAACTCTTGTACGTGTGTTTTGTGTTACTAATATGGATATGTGGTATATATCTATGATTGTAATATGTTTAACTTTGGGTTGTTCAACCATATATGTTTCTGCATATATAAACATATATATATATATATGCAGGGTGTGTATTATGGGTATTGGTATTGAAGTATATATACATATATATATATATATGAATGCGATTATATATATGTGTGAGTTGTGTGTTTACAGTGATGTGTTTGTGGGTGACCAAGATTATGCATGAGGGAGCCGCATGAGGAGATCATAGTAGGCGCATGGGGTGAACAAAGCAAAAAAAAGAAAAAAAAAGGGGGCATGCAGGCGCATTAAGGTGGTCAAGTAGGCGTATGAAGCCTTGCCATGTATGTATGTATATAAAGTGTTGGGTGTTATTACTATGCATAAGTATGTGTATAGTGTATTAAGAATATATATAGTATATATATTATGTGGTTTGCTAGGTTGATGCATGTGTGCTCATGTTCATGTATATTATATTATATACTATGAGTGTGTGTAATATATATATATATATATATATATATATATATATATATATATGTGTGTGTGTGTGTGTGTGTGTGTGTGTGTGTGTGTGTGTGTGTGTGTGGGGTTCGGGTAACGTTTGGGTTGATGTTAATGTGTGTGTGCGCATAATATATATATGGAGTGACTTATATATTAGAGCATGTGTAAATACATATATATGACATAATATGATACTAAGCATATGTACATAGAGTGCAAACAACGTAATACATTTTATATGAGTGTCCAGGATTATGTATAATTTATAGGTTATATATATATATGGGTTGTATAATTAAATTATATAAAGAGTACCATATTCACGTGATAATTAGGTCTTATAGACTGAATATGACTTAGGGTTGTTTATGCATGTGAACGTGGGTATTATTAGTCTGTACCGATAACCGACACTGAACCGAATCGTGAACGCGAAACCGTACGACCCATTATTAATATTTAGTACTTAATAAGAATTATGTAATAAACATGCATCCAGGTTGTTCGGAAACTTAATCGTTCGTGCTTACACTTATTGATTTTGCTGTGCACTCGAGGTGAGTTTTCACGGCCCCATTTCATATTCTTTCCTTTTCGGGGGAGAAAACATGCAAACGTTATTTTTGTTATGGTTGACAGTATTGTTGATATCGCCTGTTATGTTAGTGGAAACACATTTCAAAGTCCTTACAGTATCAAACCGTTAGTAATGAGATTAGCGAGGTAATTCTGATTAGTACTACTGGGTTTGACAAACCCCGCCCGGGCTAGTCACGCTAGCTTGATTGGAGGTCGAACGTGTGCATAATTGACCTAATGATTGCCACGGTCTGTGATAGACGTGGTGGAAAGGCACTAAACACACACAGTCAGCGTCAGTTTGAAACACCAAGTAACTTGTTTATAGGCTACCTACCTATCGATATGCTTTATATACTAAACCATATGAAACGCTTTCTGACACATTTCTTGTTGATTAAACCTGTGGACTCACCAACTTTATGTTGACATACTTTAGCATGTTTTCTCAGGTCACAGGAATGCACAAGGTTAAGAACTCAGCTAGGAATGCATTCATGGCATACATCACAACTCAATCGTTTTATTTTGTTAAACGTTATTGACTTTTATGGTTTAAACGCATGTTGATACAATTTATTGTTGATTTCTGTTTTCGAAATGCTTTCGCAAGTTTGAAACACTTATGGTTGATTTAAAAGTCTAATTACTTAATGTAATGTTTTGTAATTACTGTGTCTGGTGTAACTGGTGCTATCTGAGATCCTAGTGTGTCACACGCCTGACGGTAAAACCCCGTTAGCGGATTTTGAGGGTGTGACAATTCTATCAAAGGTTGAGCTATTCTTAAGAAATTTTCTATAAATCTCCTATAATATCCTGCTAAACCTAGGAATTGTCGCACTTGAGTTAGTGTCTTTGGAATTTCCCACTTGTTTACTGCTTCAATCTTTGTTGGATCAACTTGAATCCCATCTTGGTTAACTACGTGTCCTAGGAATTATACTTATCTTTTCCAAAATTCAAATTTTAAGAATTTTGCATACAATTTTTCCTTTCGTAGTAATTCCAAGGTTAACCTTAAGTGTTGTTCATGGTCTTCCTTATTTTTAGAATAGATCAAGATGTTATCTATGAAGACTATGATAAATTTATCTAAATAAGGTTTGCACTCTATTCATTAAATCCATAAATACTGCTGGAGCATTGTTAGCCCAAATGGCATTACAAGAAATTCATAATGGCCATACCTAGTCCTAAATACGGTCTTTGGTATATCTTCCTCCTGTATTCTTAACTGATGATATCCAGATCTTAAGTCTATTTTGAAAAAATAACTAGATCCTTGCAACTGATCAAATAAATCATTAATCCTAGGGAAAGGATACCTATTCTTTATGGTGACTTTATTCAGTTCCCGATAATCAATGCACATTCTAAAAGTTACATCTTTCTTCTTAACAAATAGAACCAGTGCTCCCCATGGTGATACACTAGGGCGTATAAATCCTTTATCCAACAATTATTGTACTTGATTCATTAGTTCTTTCATTTCTGTTGGTGCTAAACGATATGGTGCTTTAGCAATAGGGACTGTCCCTGGTATTAATTCTATTTTAAATTCTACTTGACGAGGGAGTGGCAAACCGGGTAACTCATCAGGGAAAACATCCGGGTATTTATTGATAATCGGGAAACTTTCTAGATTTATTTTATCTAGTTTTGTATCAACTATATGGGCCAGGAAAGCTAAGCATTTCTTTCTTAAACATTTTTGTGCTTTTTTACAAGAAATTATTTTCATAGCACCCGTAGGTTTTTCTTCATATAAACAGAGTGTTCTATTTTTCTTAACCAAAGGAATTTTTATCATCCATTTACCACATATAATTTCAGTCTAATTCTTACCTAACCAATCCATACCCACAACTATATCAAAACCTCCTAGTTCAATAGGAATTAGATCTATATCAAGACAATGCTCATCTAGGTTTAAAGTACAGTTAGGAATGATTTCACAAGCTTCAATTATTTTACCATCAGCTAATTCTATCATATATTTGTGCTTTAGTTTCTCTGCAGTTAGATTAAGTAAAGGTCCAAATGTATTTGAAATGAAAATACGAGTGGCTCATGTATCAAATAGCACTATTGCGTACTGACTGTTAATGAGAAACATACCCGTTACTACTTCTGATTCATGCCGAGCTTCTTCAGCTTGCATTACGAAAGCCCTTCCACGGGGGTTGTTTTGGTTGACTGGAGTCTTGCCCTTCAATTGTGGACATTCATTACGAAAGTAATTTTTGTTTCCACACTGATAACAGACTGGTTAAGGTTGGTGGGGCCCTTACAGTCTCGGGATATATGTCCCTTATTTTTGCAATTATAACAAATTACCATCATACATTTTCCATGGTGATATCTTTGACAGGTACTGCACCATGGCTGACCCTCCGTCTGTGGTTTCTTTTCTCGTGCTACTCCTAAGAAATTCCTTTGTGGTTGTCGGGTTAATCTCTTATGGGGGTTTCCTCCAAATTTCCCTACCGTGTGATTGTCATTCCATTTCCTTTGCTCCCTTATTTTTAGATTACTTAAAGATCATTTCTTATCATTTCATTAGTTAGACTCCCTGATAGACTTGCTGCATCCTGAAAAGTCTTGGGCATTGTAGATTTCACTAATCCTCTTGTTTGTGGTACTAATCCTCAAATATATCTTCCTATTCTTTTAGCTTCGAGGGTTACTAGATGTGGTACTAATCTAGAGAGTTCATTATACCTATCAGTATATTCTCGATGTGCTGCTCCTTTCATTTCTACTGCCAAGAACTCAGTTTCTAATTTTTCTATTTCTTTATAAGGAGAATATTTTTCAATTACCATATTCCTGAATTCTTCCCAACTCATCCTGTTTATGACATGTGTTCCTTTTGTTTGCATTTCCATTTTTCGTCAGGATTGTGTCTCTCCTTTAAGTGAATGTGAGCCAAACATTGTTTTGTAGTTGTCGGCACAATTACTGATTTCTAATACCGATTCTATCTCATCCAACTAGCACAGAGCTTGTACTGCTCCTCCTTTTCCATCAAATTCCTGGGGTCCGCATGACATAAAGGTTTTGTAAGAGCATCCCTTAGTAATTCCATTTATAATTTCCTCCTCTTGTCGATCCCCTATATTGACATCTTCTGGTTCTTCGTTTCTGTGTGATGTAGCTCCGAAGTTCAGGTTCTCTTGTAGCTGAGCTATCAATGTAGGTATTGCATCTTCTATTTGCTGAGTTACCAATTGAGTAATCATGTCGTTCTCATTTGTAGTATTGTTCACAGGAGTTTCCTCTCTGAGTCTGGTTCTGGGTCGTCCAGCTCGCGCCTTCTTCGTACGGGCTGAGTGTTTCTTTTCGGTGGCATGATTTCACTATAGTTAATTATGATCGACATTAAAAAGTAAGAATTTATAATTTTAGTGTAATTTTGTCCAACACATAACAGATAATGATTTCAAACATAAAAGATATATATCATTAAGTTCTTATTCTTATATTTTGACAAGTTAGATTAAAGAGATAATTTCTAATTCTTGCAAACCCAGTTCCACATCCTTATAAAGATATTTTTCTTGAGTATCTTTAATTCCTTAACATCCTTTTGGATCTTCTGGATTCCTTATTGTATTTTCTTGAGCTTTTTAAGGGTCTGTTGAGCCGTCTCTATTTGATTATTATCCAGCTTTTGCCTTTTAGTTTCCCTTTCTTTGTCATCAGAATTTTGTATTTCCAAGTTTTCTCCTTCCTTAACCATAAATCTGTCACCACATCGTATCTTTTTCCTGGGGGTTTTAATTGTATAACCTCCGACTGTTTTTGGTGCGCGTCGAACATAAAACTTTGGTTTGAGGTTAATCTTAATCTCGGGTTGGAAAGTTTCCTTATTATTCTAAGGTTCTGGTTCTGGTGTTGTCTCCTTAAGATTGCTATGGTCTGAGCTCTCCGAGGGGTCAGTTTCGCTACGGTGATTGTCTGATTTATAAGCATTCATAGCTGTAGAGTTCTTTTTATAATTTTTACTAAAACAGTTAGTCAAATAATTTCATCAAATAGTTCACTTATCATACAGATGTATCATAAGAACGAATTCCATTCTTTAATTTGGTTGCACATTGAATTTAAATGTATATATGAAGTAACAAATTATTTTTACTAAAGATTCATATATGCACATAATATGTATGTATATATTTCTAAACAAGCTGAAAACTTTATTATTATACTAGCTTATGGTTATAGTCTAGGCATTTATAATACCTAATTCTCTATAACCAATGGCTCTGATACCAATCTGTCACATCCCGGCGGAAGCGGAAAATGCTATAGATGTGACTAGCTTTTTCAGAACGCATTGATCAGAAATTTAACAAACAACACATAAAGACATAATACCTTAACGTGTTCCATACATAATACTAGTTCGGTTACATTATCATTAGTACACAAAATTTAACATAACCCTATTACAAAAACATATTAAACTAACTACTACATCTTCAGAGACGATGGAAGTAAACGTCCACGATAGGCTAAAATCGTACAGATTAACAGTTAGGTTTACACAAACTTTTCTTATCATTTCACCCCAGCCATTATACACATCAAATGAGAACATAATATTGTTAGCCATGATGATTTCCTGAAAAAGCATACTCAAAATAGTCAACATAAAGTTGGTGAGATCATAGGTTTAATTTCTGAACAAATACATATTCTGATGCAAAATAACAATCAAACCTACTTATAACATAGGTGATTCATAACTGTCAAATATAAATCATAAAATCCAGATAATATAGCATCACAAAACTCATCCTGTTGGTGCAGGAAATAATTTCCTGAGTAGCGCTACCTATATTACCCAACGGTTTCACATCCGAATTAATGGTTGTTAACATAACTGACAGTAAATTTTCAAAGTCTTATGCATCAGTCAAAATAGTATGCTTTTCCCCTAAAAACTTATAGATACAAAATTATAAGTCTCACCTTTTACTCCGGTAGATTTCCTATAAAAACATTTGTAAACAATTAATATTTCTTTAAAGTTTTCAGAATCTCATATTATAAAAATCAACACAGAAGTTACAATCATTTATATGTCATAAAATTTTTACAGTAGATACATTCAAAAATCTAAATAAACATGCCAAAGTTTCACGTATTAATTATTTACAGTTTATTTTCTGTAATTTTTACTATCCCAGACCCTGCCCTCCAGCGGGAGACACTGGGTATGTTTGTTTGTTTGTTTATGTTTGTTTGTTTTACTATATTTGCAAAAACAAGAAAAAATAATTACGGGTCTCTAAAATTCCCCAAAATTTATCAGAATTTACATACCAAAATTTATACTTTTTTATAATTTCTTGAAGTGCTAATTCATAACAAAACTTTTTTTAATTATTTTTATAATTCTAATAATCGGTAAAAATAGTAGAATATATCCAAAAATTCCAAATTTCATACAAGCTGTTCTAATCTAATTATTATACTTTGTATAAATTTTTCATCATTTATCTTATAGTTTAAGTATTATTCAAGATTTTTAAATTACAGATTCTTCTAAAATTTGTATCTTATGCATAACTACGAAATAGGTCAAGAAATTTATTCTACAGGTCCTATAAAACATAGGGATTATCATATAATTTTTCTAGCTTTTTACCAGTTCTGAATCTTCCAGCTAAATTTTCTTTCAATAACTTAAATAAATTATATAAATTATTTTACTTATCATAATCATACCAAAATTTGCAGAATGTTGATTCTTACTATTTCTAACAAGTTTTTAGTTTTTATTACCATAATCACAGTCATTTAAGTATTTAATCTAATTCATCAAGAATATTAGGGCTTTTATTCTTTTATTTGAAATCTGTTTGTTAAAACCTTTATTTTTATAAAGAGCTTTCTAGTTTTGAAACCTCCATTCTTGATTTTTAAAAGAAAATCAGATGTGAAATGGTTTCATGATTATTCTTGATGATTTATTTTCTAAGAGTTAGATTATATGTGTTTATTTAAACACATACAAATTCTTAAAGATTGTTAATGATAGACTTTTAGAATCTAACTTTTCTTGCAAGAGTAACTAGAGGATTGATGGTTCGGTCGAGGTGGTATTCTTGGTGCTTGATCTTAAGTACTTGAAGTTGAATCCAAGATGGTGATGCTTAAGAAGATGATGAAATGGTTAGAGTTGGTGACTTGAAAATCGAGAGGAAAAAGTATTGGCACTTGGAGACCGCGTGATGGTTGTAGTGACTTGTGGTTCATGGTGGCTCACGGTGGTGGTGCTTGTGGATGTGTAACAACTGAGAGAAAACAAGGATGTGGAGAATGGTTGGTGTTTGATGGAATAATGGTTGTGGTGGTATGGGGTTGTGGCTGATGGGTGGGCTTGTTATGGTGGTTATCGGCCGAAGGCCATTAATGATAAGTAATCATCATATCTAGTCTTAGAGTGATGAGTAAGCTAGGCATAGGAGTTTAGGTGTCAAGCTTATAGTGTGCTTGGTGTTCTTAGTGGCTAGGTGGCGATCAAAGGGGATTGCTTAGTGTCCAAGCCGATTAGGAAGTTAATGATTTAGTTTTAAAGCTTAATCGGGTGGTTTAGTTCCATAATAAACCGAGACATGCAGCTTAGTTAGTGCTTAAGTGTTTAGGGTTTACTTAGTTTCATTTTGATGCTAATTTATCTTTGATGTTTTCTTTGTATTGTGGTATTATTTGGGTTGTATCATAATTCATTTGGTGTATGAATGGTGTTACAACATTGAAATAACTAATCAAATATTATTTGGCATAATAATTTTATGCATATGAATTCATGCACACGTAAGTTCCATGCATGCATGCAAGCATGCATACGTACCACATATATATACACACTAAAACATATATACTTCATAAAAGGTTAGTCAAATAATGGGTAACATGTATAAGAATCTTATTTAAATGTTAACTTGTCGAACCTTAATTTTAGGGTTGTCACAATATATATAAGAACGAATTATTTTTCATCTTGTTTCTGCTCATTATGTGATATTGGTTAAATCATTGTGTAATATCATGTTTATTGTATAATATTGATTAGGTCATTGTGTCTAATGCTTATTATTGTGTTTCTATTGTGTTTATTTAAAATAATAATTTTTTAAATAACACAATGCTGAAAATATAATATTTATTTTTAAATTTGTAGTTCATTATATAATCTTAATCAAGTTATCACATAGTCCTCATGAAGCAGCTCATAGTATACAATGTTAATCATCGAGTCTAGTGCTAGATATTGTGTTATAAATTGTGTCTAATATAAAATGTTATGTTTAATGTTTACTATTGTGTTATACATTGTGTTTTTCTAGAATGATATTTTTGAATAATACAATACTAAAAAATGTAAACTTTTTATGTTTTCAAGTTATTGTGCAATCCTCGTCAATTCAGAAGATTTCACAATAACCTAACAAAATTAGACAATGAGCTAAAAACACGAAAAAAAGATTTTGTTTTTATATCGACACCATACGTGTTTTAAAAATAAAAATACTCGCTTTTATGATATATATATATATATATATATATATATGTATGTATATATATGTATGTAAATATATAGAGAGAGAGATATATATTAAAAAATAACATTGTATGTAAAAATTATGGGCATTTAAAAATATGTGAAACTTAAAAGGGATAACATCACCAATCTTATGCTCAACCTAGTCTTGATAAAAAATATACTTGTAAACATCTTAATTTTTCTTACATGTTCTATTTTTCAAATACTTTTTATCTAAATATTTCCTTAAATATAGAGTGTAAAGAGTGTATGTTTTAACGTTCAAAGAAGTAATCAAGTTATACTTAATTCACATTTTGATTATGATTTTACTTTTGATGAACAATTTATCCTCTACAACATTTGTCACTTTCACATTCCTTATTATTATTATGTTTTTAGATCATTGAATACGAAGTTAGATATCTGTGTATTACACGGGTTGAAATAAAAATATATATAATAGATTATATATAATAAACATATTTAATATATAAACAATAGTGTAAAAATGTCTTATTATTCATAAATATACATAGTTCTTTTTATATATCTTTTTAAGATATTTTAGTTTTAACAATGATTAGATACAAAATAAACTATATTTTAACAAAATTAAGTCTCATTAAAGTATTGTTAATAAATGTATATTTAAAAGGAAATTATCTTGATTATTATAGTATTAAATAATAGTTATAAAGGAAATTTTTAAAAATCAAAATTTTTATCAAAATTATAAATTTATTATGATAGTGACACATTATACCCATTCTAGGTGGAATCTAGATGTATATGACGTAAACATGCTAAAAAGTAGCATGTTTCCGATAGTTATGTTATTTTATTAATATAGATTTTGAGATTATTTAAATTATCCTCTATTCTTTGGAGAAGTTTTAAAGTTCGAACAATTATGACACCAGAAAAGTGACATTTGAAGGGCTAATGACAGTGCCGGCTCAAAGGACGGGTGGAGAGGCGACAACCCAATATTCCGTGGAACCAGAAGTTTTAAAAAAAAATTGTGTATATATTATATTTATTTTAAAAATTACTCTATAGAATTAAACTATTAAACATTTTAAATTAGTTCAATTTATAAAAATGATTTGGCGTAAACTATTTAACTCATTTAATTAGTCCATTATACACAAACAATTTAAAACTCAGTATAACATTTTTTTCTTTAAGACCCATTTTTCTAGTTTATTTCAAGCCACTAAATTCTGGCCCTGATCAATATAATGAAGATTCATCACCTACTTTCATAATAACGTACTTTGTTATAGCATCAATGTAAACACACATGCATGCTAATATTTTTTTAGCATATTCCCACTTGATTTCTTTGTTACAGGCGAGACATTTATTTGCAATGAGACCTAATATTGCTAGAACTATTGTTCGTTTAGTTTGTAATAATCAAACTTTGAGCTACATCTCGTGTGGCTAAATGGGTAGTTTATATATAATTTGCAAAAAAAATGGTCTATAAATAAGAGTCATGCAGATCTAATCATAAATTATAAATAGATTTTCTTTTAAGTTATCATGTTACGAGTATTTGAGAACTAGAAAACTTTCATTAATTCACATATCAAATCATAAATAATATATCGCAAACAGAAAAATATGACACATCCAGTACTTTTGCCCATGATCAGAGTGATGGGGTGATGGACCATTTTCTTTCTTCTTTTGAATTTTTCTGTCAAATTAGTTAAACTATTAAAGTCTTTGCACAGGCTTTTAAAGCCTGTATATAATGCAACTTTCGCCCACATAAATCATCAACGTCGATTTTATAATTTCAATAAAACTTATGCTCATATTTCATTTATAAAAGTTTCAAAAGAAATTGTTTTATATTTTTATTTGTTATTTATTATGCTAACAACTGTTGGCTACTACATAAATAAAAATATGAGAATGAACTCTTGTTCTTGATGTATATATGGATGGTTGTCATATGAATATATACTTGTTGATTTTGATTATTAATTTATTATAGTAAGGACATGTGGTATAAATAACTGAATGATTAATTATATATTCCTTAAATGTTTCACCTATAATGTGAATATATGTACTAGTTGTTTGTAAATAGTTATTTCAAATACTGGTGGAGCAGTGTGGGGACGAAATTAAAATATTTTAGGGGAGCGAACTCTATATTTATTAAAAAAAATTTACTACCGGATCGAAAATTTACACTATCGAGCCAAAAATTTACAGTACTAACGGAAAAAAAAGGGGGCCCAAAGAAGCTTCACCTCTGATTCAAGTCACTATATTGTCATAGATTTTTATACTTTTTTTCTTAAAGAGGCATCCATCTCTAGTAATTTCAAATACCGTAGATTGTATGAAGTTTATAATAAAGCTTCTTGCTACACTTTAAGTCCCTTTAATCCTTTATATGTCAAAACAATTTCAGGAATAATGAAAAATCAATCCCAGTTATTTGTAATCTGGTTGGGTTAGTTCATGTCTTCTGAGAAAACAATCTACTCTTAGGCTATGTTTATTGGGCACGCCAAGCATCGCAGGTGATGGTGTGACTTGTGTTGCAACACCGTCACCTTGTGCATGGTGTCACCTTGTGCATGGTGTCACCTTGTGCATGGTGTTGTGACAAGGAGGTGTCACAATATGTTTTCACTATGCATCACTAAACAAATTATTTATTTTGTTTTTTATTTAACATAAAAATTAATGTGATGTGACGTAGTGGAATCACTAAAGTGGGTGAAAAAAGAAGTGCAATGTGATGATGTGACACTAGGGTGGACTGTCGCATGATGTAACGTGATAAAACATAATATCAGTCCCTATATGTGAGAAGATGTGTTTGCCAATGTCTCACGAAACACCTGATAGACATGTAGCCATGAACAACACACTTTATGATTTATGGCTTACATAGTTGGTGATATGAACCCAACTCGATAGTCTCATTCTATGTGTCTCGAAACTAATCTTGTATGACTTTTTAAAAATTTTGTTATATTTGATGAATAACTAAATTTAGTGGACTATAAGGTTGAATACAATAATTACAAGACTATCAAGGATAGAAAAAAAGCCAAAACACAATAAAAATACATGAAACCAAAAACATGTTAAACATGTATGGCATTAATTTTACAATCCTTCACAATATGAAATCTGATGATGTCTCATCCGATTAGCCGAAGCCATAAACCAATTTACCCTTACCATATACCAAAATACAATAAAAATTTTATTTTTATTTTATCTTAACTCTTATCTAGTTATGAAAAATTCAAGAAGTTTCATTATGTGGAATATATGTAATTACATATTTTTAATTTTTTGTAGTTATGAACTTAAAGTTATATAAAAGTTAGAATGTTAAGAAAAAGAAATGTATAGGAAATCCAACAAGTAACTTTAGACAAACTAAGAGGTATACATGAAACCTCTAGTATATCTAATACCCAACTAATAATTACTCAACAAATGGGACATAATATTACAAATGGATAAAAAAAAACTAGGAGCACCAATATTCGTCATGAACCCGCCTCATTGCCATTCATAAATACAGTAATTAATTACGAGTTTAGTCATGTGTCTATACCTAAAATAAACCGACGAGGAGGTCCGTTAATGATTACTATGTTGACATATATTCGTTGTTTGACGAATATGATGGTTCCATATTGTTATTAAGAACAATGAAGCATGATATAACATCCTCTTCTTAGCATAATAAACCAATATATTTTTTTCCACATACATATTCCATCTTTTTATCCTTCTAGGGCATGCATCTTTTGTTAACCCATTAATGGTTAACCATTTACATCTTTAATAAAATACCTAATCTAATTAGTTTAAAAGTTAACTAAAATCCATCTTTAATAAAATAACTAATCTAATTAGTTCACCATAAACCATTTGCAATAAAATTCCTTATTTACATCTAATAGTTCAAAAGGCTTCTCAACATTTACATCTAATTAGTTCAAAAGGCTTCTCAACTAAACATTTACTCTAAAATCCATTTAGTTAACCATATACACAAATCAAGTATTTACATCTAATTAGTTCAAAAGGCTTCTCAACTAAGCATCGTTAAGCATGTTTTAGTTAACCATAAAACATTTGCAATGAAATTCCTTATTTACATCTAATTAGTTCAAAAGGCTTCTCAACATTTACATCTAATTAGTTCAAAAGGCTTCTCAATTAAACATTTACATCTATGCTTAAAGCACAATCTAAAACATTTACATCCATAAAACAAAAAATTTAAAAAAATAAAAAAAATACCGAATTTAGAAATCTTTGTAGTAGTGGCGACGGAAAATGCAGCAGCGGCGACGGTGATGGGTGGCGTGGTGCTGGCGGTGGCTGGTGGCTGGTCGGATAGTGGTGGCCGCGGGTGGTGGGTGGTGGCTGCTCGGTTGCGGGCGCGGGGGAGAAGAGAAGGCGGATGGTGGGTGGCTGTGGCGAGTGAAGAAGGGAGGTGGGAGGTGGCCGCGGGTGGTTGTGGCTGGTCGGATGGTGGTGGTCGCGCGCGGGTGGTGAGCAGCAGTGGTGCGGCGGGAATTGTGGTGGTAGGTTGGAGGGAAAGTGAAGAAGGGAGGATAAGAAACCGCGTATATCCAATTACCAATAGCGGCGACTCGTTGCCGCTAAAGGAGTCGCCGCTAAAGGGTCACAGTACGATTTAACAGGAGTCGTTCGATGTAATTGATTATGGACGGCTAGATGTGGCTCAAAAAAATGAACGGTGGATCGCAATCTTTAGCGGCGATAAGTCGCCGCTAAATCCGTCGCCGCTAATATTTTTCGCCGCTAAAGGCCTTGTCGCCGCTAATATAGTCGCCAGTAATACGCGTGTTTCTTGTAGTGATTCTATATGACTTAACCTATTAACTCATTTTAGCCAATAGGGAGCTGCCACATCACTATCCTGACTTAAAACAGCCGGAGCATTTTGTCATTTGATACATGAGCCCTCAATACCCCATGTGTCATACTTGTCTTTGTTTAACCCATAACCCACGAAAAGTTACTTCCTTTTTGTACATTTAAACTACTCCATCAATATAAAGTCACCAACTATCTTCCTATTTCATACTTTTTATTTTTTTTAACCACCACCATCTTCTTCATTCATATATGCTTCTTTTCCATTTGCTTGTCCACTAATGATCCATTGTGTGATGATACGTATTGTATTCTCATTGGTAACAGTTGTCTTTGTTATGTTGGTTATGATAAGCAAGGTAAAACCTTGTGATTCTTCTTCATCTTCTTTTAATCTTTGTTTCATATTATTTGGAGTTGTTATGTTGACGTGATTTTTTTTCAACCTTGTGATAAGCATTGTTGCTTTTATATCTCCACGAGTTCTTTCAGACCATGTATTTATTGAATTTTCATATATGGGAAAACTATTAAAGGATGTAATAATTTTTATTGAATTTTAACCATGCATTCTATCTAGGTAAATATTCTTGTTTTTATATATTTTGTATGTTAAAAATGTTGTTATCTTACATCATGGTAATACTTTTTTACACTATTTTTTGATAATGTTGTAGTGCTGATATTGTTTTTTGTTTGTTTCATTTTTGCTTACGTGATTATTCTTATTTAATTTCCCAAACTCAAAATGGTATAAGGTGCCAGTCCCCTGATGTATTGTCAATAGAAAACCTATGGTTGGAATGATTTAAGTAAGCGGGATGAAGATGTGAAGATATATGAGTCCTACGTGGATATTTTTGAATTTGGATTTAGGTGGATGTAAGAGATGGAAACGTCAGATTACACATAGATTGCTGGCAATGTGCTTTGTTGTGTTTTTGTAAAGCTACTTCTGTTTACACCAATGTGATATAACGACATTGAACTACTTACACCACTAAAATATGACCTAGCACTGCTTACACAGTGTAATATAACTTACATTAATGTAAGTAGAACTTCAGTTTTACATAAGCTTATATTACACCAATGTAAAAGTATATTACCAATGCAATAATATTTATTTTGATTTCTTACATGTGTTATAATATTACACTAAGTGATAACATTGTTACAACAACATAAGTTTATAGTATACCAATGTAAAACCATAGTACACCAATGCAATATTTTGTATTGTGTATAACACTTTATAATAACTGATTACGTTAGTGTAATATTACGTAATTTGTATTAAAGTTTTGAAACTAAGTTTATTGTGTCATAGTGTAATATTACCCAAGTGGCGGAATTTTCTAAGATTTGACATTCAAAATTTTTAAATAATGTAAATGTAAATCTAGAAAAGCTAATAATATTAAAAATTTGATGGTGAATGAGTGAAACATAATTTTGAACATATAACATTAAAATTAATTGCGATTGATAAAATATAATATAAAAATTCAATAAAACATTTTAATCTACCAAACAAAAAGTTTCAAGATTATTGTCGAAACCTAAATATGTATCTATTTTAGATAGCATAGGTCAAATAAGTAATTTATATGCGAGTTATATTTATAAGTGTATGAACACACCTGAAGTTTACAAGTTTGGTTTTATGGTTTCGGTTCGGTTTTTTCGGTTTCTGTTATAAGCAAAACCGAAATCAAACCGAAAAAATCATGGTTTTTAAGAATATCAAACCAGACCATCGGTTTCTTATAAGTTTCGTCTCTTCCGGTTCGATTGCATCAGTTATTTTGACTGTGGTTCGGTTATTTCAGTTTCTTGCTCACCCCTACTTTTGATATTGCTTTTGTGGCTTCTATATATGTTCGGACCACTTCCCTCACTAACCAACCTCTCATACCAATGTTTTCAGAACAGATCGGACGTCGAACAGGACGCCTTACTAGTCCGGTGGTCGGACCAGATATAATAACCAAATGACGTCATAATTATATATATATATATAGCATTTTATATATATAATTCAGTATGAGTAATTTATGTGTGTATTTTATAGTTATATATATAAATTAACAATAATCTTATGTCAAACGCACTAATTTATTGTTAAATGCCTTGTTTTAACCCATTAAAATTCAAAAAAAAATCAAAATCCGATCCGACCACCGATTCAGTACGAACTGTCCGGTTGAACCCCTCCAAAACGAATTGATGCGAACCGGTTCGGCCACCCTTCCGATTCCCGATCACACCGGTTGAACTGGCCGGCCCAATCCGGACTTTAAAACAATATGTCTCATACACTATGATACATCTTTACATGTGGTTAAATGAATAAGATTCATTGATGCTAATCTGCCACAATTTCATGCCCTTAATCACAAATGTCAGTTTACTTCACAATTTTTGTTTGTGTGTTTAATGGATTTGCCAGTATATCTATAAATAAGTTTGATAGCACGAAGTATGTGTTGTCATTTCCATCTTCGAAGTGTGAAGAGAATAAATGATGATATGTGATTTACTATCACGTACGCTGTATTTTTATAAGCTAACTACCACCAATAAACGTTAGATGATGTCAAGTGAATGTAGAGTTGGTAAACAAAAGAAGAAAAAAAACAAATCTTTTAGTAAAATATCTTATGTATCGTATCGTATCGTATCGTATCGTATCGTATCGTATCGTATCGTATCGTATCGTATCGTATCGTATCGTATCGTATCGTAACGTATCGTATCGTATCGTATCGTATCGTATCGTATCGTATCGTATCGTATCGTATCGTATCGTATCGTATCGTATCGTATCGTATCGTATCGTATCGTATCGTATCGTATCGTATACTATCCTATAGTACCGCATCGCATCGCATCGCATCGCATCGCATCGCACCGCATCGTACCGCATCGTACCGTACCGTACCGTATCGTATCGCACCGTATCGTATCGTTCGTATCGTATCATTCGTATCGTATATAATACTAATTATCAACTTATTATATATTATGGGTTATACTATGTGTTTTATTGGTTGTACTTACCTTTTGATTATTTTTTTTTTTAAATTTTAACAATTTTATTTTAACTCAATATTTTTACGTATTTTATAGTTTAGCCCCCATATTTTTTTACTTTCAATTTTGGCCCATATACTTCCCATATACTTCTCATATTTTATGAATTATTCGTTTTACATTTCGGTCTAAATTTTGCGAGTTAACAGACCGCAACGTGCGTGTGTGGTTTAGCGGTTTTATGTTTATTTTTTTCCGTTTAACGAACTCTTCACAACACCTTGATCCTATATCGATTTGCTTATTGTTTTATATGTTTTACGTTTCGTCTGCATCGTTTAACGTATTTATGCCTAATATTTGTTCGGTTTAATTTTTTTTAGTTTTATATATATATATATTTTGATACGAGTTTTATCGGTGTTGTGGTCTATAGTGGTGGTTCGCTATTGATGCTACTTGCTACGGTTACACGCCGCTCGCTGCAATGCCGGAGACTTAATACTAATATAATATTAACTACCAAGTGGTTTGTATGTGGTATCTTATACACTTATCAAGTGATATGCGTTTGAGAGTGTTGTATCATTTGCTTAGTGAGTTTTACCCATCCTTTTGTCATTTTTTCAAGTGTTTTACTTTTTTATTTTAACTCAATATTTTACATCTTTTACAAATATAGTCCCAATACTTTTATACTTTCAACTTTGGGCTACTATATTTTCATATTTTATAAATTTTTCGTTTTACGTTTCAGTTTAAATTTTGCGAGTTAACACGTTACAATATACATGTGTGATTCAACGTATTATATTTATTTTTCCCCGAACGGGCCTGTCGCAATGCGCTGGTCATAGATCGCTTACTTATTGTTTTGTATGTTTTACGTTTCGCTTGCGTGGTTCAACATTTTACGTATACTTTTCGTTCGGTTTTATATTTTTCATTTTTATTTGTTTCGTAATGTTTTTACATCTACTTTTCATTCGGTTTAATTTTTTGTTGTTTATTTTTTTTAGCACGAGCCTTTTTGGTGTTGGCGGTCATTGATGGTGGTGTGCCATTGGTGCTACGTGGTATGGTTTTACGCCCACTGCAAAGCGGGGGTGTGGGGGGGGGTTAATACTAGTTTAAATTGATATGATATCCAAATAATGACAGTTTTACATCATTAGATAAACTGATGGATCCAAATTTTAAGGGGCTGTTTGATTAGATTGACTTAGTAAGATCTGACTGAAAGCTGACTAAGTTAGAAGTTCTGACTGGGTATGCATCTGACTGAAACTTGACTGTTTGATTCAGTATCTGATTAGAACCAAATAGATTCAGTGTGTTGGACTAAAAGAACCAATGAGCCATATCAGAAAAACCTCTAAGTCCCACAAGACATCACAACAACTGCTGAAAGCATCATCAGCTGTTTGACAAAGTCTGAAGACCTCAACAGCTGAAGATCAAAGTATTGAAGATCAACAGCTGAAGTACAAGTGCTGAAGTACAAGTACTGAAGACTCAAGTACTGAAGACTCAAGTACCGAAGACTTAAGTACCGAAGACTCAAGTACTGAAGACTCAAGTACTGAAGACTCAAGTACTGAAGACTCAAGTGCTGAAGACTCAAGTACTGAAGACTCAAGTACTGAAGTGATCTCTTTGGCCATTGTAGTATCACCCTGGGAGATCATAGAAGATTTGAAGAAAACCTATCAGGCTAACCTGCCACCACAAAAGATGTTGGAGAATAGGGTGGTTAAAAAGGGGTTAGTCTACAAGAGGTTTGAGAATCTTAGGAGAAATGAGCTCCAGTTGTTCTTAGAGGGTAATCACCCTGATGAATTCGCCTATAGGGCTATAACAACTGTGGAGCTCAAAAATGGTAAACAGGCCAAATACATCTCAGAGCTCTATGGGCCTGAAGGATTTTTTGAAGGTGAGGCAGAGAATCTTACCATGGAGGAACAAGTAATGTTTTTAGAAGCCTACACCAGAGAATCCTACAGGCTCATAGTTGGGAAGTAGGTCTCATGGATGGAACAACAACTCTGTGTCCAGTTCCCCAAAACAGAGTTCCCATCCATACTATGCCAATCAGATCCTTGAGACCTTTTCCCAGGCCAGTGCATATATGGGTCAACTTTTGAGCTGGTCCAGAAGGAAATAGACCAATCATTCTGCCACAATGAGTGGGACCAACAATAAGCTTAGAGGTTTTGGCTGCATTGGTTCAGGGGGAGTTTGTTGGACCAAAAGAACCAATGAGCCAGATCAGAAAAACCTCTAAGTCCTACAAGACATCACAACAACTGCTGAAAGTATCATCAGCTATTTGACAAAGTCTGAAGACCTCAACAGCTGAAGATCAAAGTATTGAAGATCAACAGCTGAAGTACAAGTGCTGAAGTACAAGTACTGAAGACTCAAGTACTGAAGACTCAAGTACTGAAGACTCAAGTACTGAAGACTCAAGTGCTGAAGACTCAAGTATTGAAGACTATCAGCTGAAGATCAAAGTACTGAAGATCAACAGCTGAAGTACAAAGACTGAAGACAAAGACTGAAGACATCAGCTGATGACAACTACTGAAGTCATCAGCTGATGAAACATCTGAAGTTAAAGTCTGAAGACAAGTGCTGAAGCTTCAGAGTTTGCCACAACAGCTGAAGAAGTATTCTTCAATTGTTGTGATGGTTTACCTTTCAGCTTTTTCTTATCAGTAGTTTTATTTTCTATTTCAGTAGTTTGTAAAATGACTGAAGAGTTTGTTCTTCAGTCGTTGTAGTTTTCAGTAGTTTCTTTTCAGCTGTTGTAATAAGTTTAACACTTGGTATTTTGTAGGAAGATGTCAGCTGTTTGACATCTTCAGTAGTTTAGGTAGTTTTAGTAGTTTGTTAGAATAACGGTTTGATGTCACTATCAAGTGACATCAGCTGACGTCATTCTTCCTATAAAAGGAAGATGACCTAATTGTAATCCTGGCCGAAGCGTGTGATCTAATAGAAAACACCTTTTTGCAGAATTCCTCTCTCTTTTTGCAGAATTCCTCTCTTTTTCTATAACCTACTGTTACATTGATATATCTCTTGTGTTGTTAGTATAATTTGCTTAATTCTTGTGCTAAATCCGCTGCGAATACAACCTAATTGATCAAACTAAGGGCTGAGATCCTTTCACAGTATTTACGTGACAATATTTCCTTTGACGGAAAAAAACTCGTATATTTTCTAATCAACTAGAATCATAATCAACTACTAAATCAAAATCAAAATCATAATAATCACACCACCACCACAACCACCACCGGAGTCACACTACCAGTCGGAACCACCACAACCACCACCGTCACCATACACATTCCGACCAAACACCACCGGAGTCTTCCTGATCAATCACGTTGTTGGCCGAGGGGGGTCGTGCCAGGGGGAGTTTGACCTATGAATCGCGCAACTGGGTTTGGCTGAGGGGGGTCGCGAGCAGGTGGGTTTGGCCGAGGGGGGTCGCGCGCAGGTGGGTTTGGCCGAGGAGGGTCGCGCGCAGGTGGTTTAGGCCAAGGGGGGTCGCGCGCAGGTGGGTTTGGCCAGGTCAGCATGTTTTAATTTAGGGTCTGCGTCAGAACCCACGGGTCAGCCACATCAAACACGCTGACCGGCTGACCGAGTCAGCCAATCAGCCGAGTCAACCGGGTCAGCCAATCAGCCGGGTCAACCGGGTCAGCCAAAATCAAACAGCCCCTAAGTCAATTTATAATCTTTCTAAAAGATCTACAAAGAACGCAAGTTTTCATTATAAGAAGTAACACTCATCCGTGATATTGATCACCTGCCTAATAAGTAAGGTCTAATTGGTGGTTTAAATGTATCAACTAAATCTAGAGCATGAATACAGACATGTAATATATTTCATGGGGCTCGTAACTCTATTGTTCATTTCTTTCGGTTACACACGAGCCACTCCACTCCAAGTTTAGAAGTAAATTGCAAATGATCAGTAATCTAGTCGAGTATTCATAATCATATTTAACCTTTACAAATAAGTTTACTGTTTTTTTTTCTAATCGAACTTTAAAAACATTTTAATAGTTTCTCTCCTTTGTGTATATTGGTCCATACATTCTTTTCAATAACATACGGTTGGAATGGAAACAATTAAATCATGACCATATTAATGGGCTTTAGGTTTATGTTTCTTAGGGAAAGACAAACCGAGCTTTATTATTATAGGCTTATTGGGCTTACGTTGATCTATGAGACTTTAAAAGCCCCATTAGGAAAAAATTTTAATTGGTATTTGGTTGTAGAGCCGTAGAGGTAGAGGTATTAAATAGATTGTGTTCGCATATCGATTTGATTTATTATAAAGGAGAAAACGTGGTATCGTGCAAGTTTTAACGCATGATTTATCAGTCGCAAATTTACATAAATGATTATGAAAATTTGTAACGCCCCGAAATTCCCAAAGCAAGCCATTTAATAATAATAGGCTTTTTAAAGGTTAATAATAAAATAATAATAATAAGTTAGTGGGCTATGGACTAAATTAACCCTAATGGGCTATGTTTGATGGGTTTAAGAGCCCTTAATAAGCCCTTAAATATGCATGATCAGCCTCCATCCATCATTTGCAACCCTAGCCCCCCAAATTTCTAGAGAGAAAAGTAGAGTGAGAAAGTGAAGAAAAACACAAGGATTTGGTGTGCTATTGTGGAAGAGATTGAAGATCTGAGTGTTGAAGCTTCAAACCACAAGAAAGGAGCAACAAATCAAGATAAGAATCGTCATCCAAACATCCATTTAGAACAGATCCGGCTTTCTAGGGTTTTGGGTTCAAAAAGTTTCAAAGAAACACATAAGGTCAAATTTTAACGTATGAAAACGTGTAAAAAGGTTATATATGGTTTCATGGATGGTAAACCAAGGATTTTGACGTAAAAAGTTAAGATTTTGGGTTAAAAACGGGCTAGTTCGTTATTTTTATGCATCCGACGAAACTGTGAGCCCGACCAGCAAAATTGTACCTTCAACCAGTGAAATTGTCCCTTCTACCAGTGAAACTGTAGTTTCGCTTAAGCGAAACTGCTGTGTTCGAGAAAATCATTAAGATTTAGCGAATCTAGGAAATTCCAACGAAAGTTGGGCGCTCATGGCAGCGAATCTGTCCAACGAAACTGGCAGAAGTGCTGCCCAGCGAAACTGGTAGCGAAACTGACAGCGAAACTGCCTGCGAAACTGGCAGCAAAATTGTGAAGAAAATGACGTTTTTGTATATTAACTTCCGTGCAGCTCGTGTATTCTGATTATAGCTTAAGTAACTTAGAATTGAAGCTATTTTACTAAGTTCAGGTGAGTTCTAGACCCCTTTTTTACCCGTTTTTAATGTTTTGGGGTAATTTGCATACTAAAATACATACTTTTATGATGACGGTTTTTAACACCTCTTATCAAGAAAATAAAATTTCTAAAGTAAAATGTGCCATTTAAATAGTTCAAAATAATTTTCGGGCGCGCTGACCTGGCAGCCCGGCCCCAGCCACGGGCGTTGCCCCTTGGACCCCACTAGGGGCTGCCGCCCCTATAACCCCGCTATCCGGGACTGCCGCTCCCAAACCCCCGCTGTCCCGCGGAGGGTCGGTTATCTGGTTTATCTCTCATCGTTGATGAAATGTGAATGCTTAGACTAAGAGTTTTCTTCTTATTATGTGTTAAGTGTATGTGAAAACTAAAGATATAAGTGAAACTTAAAGAACTGTTATTGGGCCCATAACATGTACCCTGATAAAGTAAAGCCTTGCAAGCAATTGATAAAAGAGGGTTGCATCTGTTGTGCCCTCACGATGATAAAGTAAATGCTCGAACAGGCAAGTCAGTAAGGCCTGAATTGGCATGACAATAATGGCCTGTTTGGGTACGACAGTAAGGCCTAAATTGGCGTGTCGGTAAAGTCCTGTGTTTATCATAGGTACCGATAGTAACTGGGAATTGACGGATAAGGAAGAGTAATAATTAATAAGTAATGGCAAAGCATTGAAAAGCGATAATCCGTGTGTATTAATGTTCTGATAAATGATGAGTATTTTCAAATGTTAAAGCTAATACCTCTTACAAAAGTTATTTAACAAGTAAACCTAGAATTCACTCAGCGAAGCTGACTTTTTATGCATATTAGTTGACAGGTGAGCGTTAGGGCTTATGGGATGGGAGCATGGATCTAAAGCTTTCTTGGTATCTAAAGACTGGCATCCCTGATGAAGAAGAATATTAAGAGGATTTTTAAATAGTATTTGATGTTTAAAGACAATGTTTATATTTTAATTTAACTATGTTGTAATGAATAGCAATTATTATACTTTTCCGCTGCTATATATATATATATATATATATATATATATATATATATATATATATATATATATATATAAACGAATGTTTTAAATCTATGTTTTTACTATGAATGACCAACTGTAAGTTTTACTGGGATCAGAGCCTTACAAAATTTACATGTAGATCATCTTAAGTTTACTTATATTTACATTTTGTATTCTATACTTGTTTATTTGTTTAATTTGTCCAATCATAGATTTTTTTATTTAACTTTTAAGTTTCTCTTATAACTTTTTAAGATTTAAAGTTTTACAAAGTGATAACTTATTAGAATAATAATCAATTTCTAGAAATGTTTCAATTAAATAACTTAAGTTTAAATAGTGTTCTAATTAAGCAATTTAGTTTTCATATTTTATTTGAATTAAAGATTTTAACATGTGTATTTAGCATCTTTTTGGTTTCAATTAAAACATATTTACTTTTTCTTTTTTGATACTTATGTGGAGTGACAAAGTGAATTTTAGGTATTTTTTATTTCTTAATAAAAATAAAAGGTTTTTAATTTTTAAAAAAATAATTACATATATTGAGAATACTAACCTCACATCTTGTCTTTGGTTTCTTTCTTGACAAAAAAAATTTAATAATGACTTGATTTGGTAGTTTAGTGATATATTTAGACAAAATATGTATTTATGACCTAATTAGATTATTTTTAAAACTTGATTAATATTTTTTGTGACATTTTCCTTTTATAAAACAATGAATTTATTGTTACAACCTGGTTATTTTTTACCTACATTTTGCTGTAAACTTCATTTAAAACGGAAATACACGTCTTAAATTACCAGCTATAGACGCACAAACGTATAAGTCTTCAAAGCTAATTTGAGGGGTTTTTTTTAAAGTTTTTTACTTGTTTTTTTCTCCCCATCTTTTAAAATATGATTTTTTTAATATCTAAATTCATATGTGCTTATTTTTATTAGCAATAATATTTTAAATTTTTTTTCTTCCACTACGACATGACTATTTTTATCAACTTCTGACGTTGTTTTAATGGTTTCCCTTTTGAATTGTTTTAAAATAGCATCACGACCTTCTCACAACGCATGAGTTTTTTAAAAGAAATTTTTGTAGAGTTTCGTTGGTTTCGTCTTTCTTACCTATAACGCTTGAGTTTATGGGAATGTTTCGATGTTAGCTTATTTTTTATATGTGGTTTATCAAAAAATTTGCAACAAAGAAATCTTCGAACTAGCATACAAACAAACTCAAAATTTTTGGACGTCTGCTCATGAAAATCTTATAAGGCACTCAAACCCGAAGACAATTGACAAATAACAATTGGAAAGCTAACATATATTTATATCTTAACTACTAAATATTTAGATAAATATTCATCTGATTAACGTTAAGTAAGGCAAAAACCAAAACGTTGCATGCAGCACAACCGGCCAACAAGCAACATATGTCCACACCACACTTCAAGCTTGAACAACATCAAAGAAGTGATTTACAATGTCAAAAAGATAAATGGTAAAATTTTATTTTCTTAACAAGTACGTATACATTTTCAATGGGCATTACTAGTACACTAAACATAAACAACAAAATCTTACTTTATAGTATAATTAGGGCGGGTAAGATGAGGGAAAATCTTGCATATATATCACGGGATAAAGGAGCTCTTGGTCGAGACATCCTAAATTACGAAGCCCTCAAAATTTTTATTGAGAGAAACAAAATATAGAAAAGATATACCATACGGGAAAAAAAACAAGTATAAAAATAATCGTATTGTATGATACAAGCGTCTTAATCGGAAAAGGTTATATCATTAATGACAGAGATGGAAGAACATGAGGCCTCCAAAGACCTAACACTAAAGTAGTTATATCATTAAGAATAAAACAAAGATTAAATACATTTAAACTAGAGTAAATTACTATTGGTGTCACTAACGTTTGTCAATTTTAAGTACTTGAATTCTTTGATGTTTTAAATTCATCATTTACCCCTCTAACGTTTTATTTTTGTCTCAATTTGAGCCCAAATAACTAATTCTGTCAATATTTATATTAAAATTTTTATTGAAAAGATTAAACTAAAATTTAAAAAGAATTATGAGATGCACCCACCTCTCTCATCCTTTCACTTAAAAAGACTCACTTGTTCACTCACACACACACACTCTCTCCTCTCTCTCTCTCTCTCTCCCCCCTCTCTCCCCCCTCTCTCTCTCTTCCCCCCACCCCCCTCTTCTTAATCTATATCACCACCACAAGCTCATGTCACTACCACCACAAACTCCCGTCACCACCACCACCACAGTCTACCCCATCATCGCGACCACAACCCCTACCACCACCATTGTAGAATGCCCTATCACCCCACCACAACCGCCCATCACAACATAACCACCACCAAACACTTTCCCACTACTCTCTTTCTCTCTCTCAGTTCGTTTACACCCCTTGCCCACATTACCACCACCGTAGCCTACCCCGTCACCGCCACCATACTAACTCGTCAGCACACAACCACCACCAAAACTCCCCCTTTACTCTCTCTCTCTCTCTCTCTCTCTCTCTCTCTCTCTCTCTCTCTCTCTCTTTCTCTCTCTTTCTCTATATTACTACCACCACAGGCTACCTGTCACCACCACCACAACCCTCATCACCACAACCACAACCAAATCATGGGTTTTCGTCAAAGATGCGGGGTTCTGATTTGGAGTTTTCACAAGAGGTAGTTTTTGTGAATAGATTGATTTTTGAAGGCTTGTAAGATATGGAGTTTTGATGGTGAATTGTGGATACAAAGTTTGATAATGATGGTTATTGGATGATAGGGGGTGTTTTGTGACGGTGGTTGGTCGAAATCCAGATCAAAAGTTGTAACGATGGTGATGGCACAATGGTGGTGGTGGGTGAAAAAGTTATATGAAGGAGAGATTAGTGTGTGTGAGAGAGAGAGAGAGAGGGAAAGCGAGAGAGATGTAGAGAGAGTTAGAAGGGAGAGAGTGTTAAATATTTAGGGCTATGTGAAGAAGAAGAAGAAGAAGAAGAGATGGGTGGGATGGATGGATAAAATTTTTATCCATAATTTAACTACTTGATAAGGGTATTTTAGTCTTTTTAAAAAAATTGAACAGAAAAACTAACAGCATTAGCCTTTAGGAATTAAGTGGATGAAAAAAATAAAAAGTTAGATGATATAGTCATTTTTTAAAACTTCAATTAACTAGTTAGTTTTGAAAAACAAAATCAAGGATGCAAATTTGCTCTTTAAATATAAAGTTCAACTAAAACTAAAATCTATAAAGTGACTAATAGCGGCATCTACGACTAAAAGAAGCCAAGTAAAGTCCAAGGCAAGATACAAACTCGGCCGGGATCAAACCTATACACTCCATTATAATTTCTTACATTTATTGATGTCTCAAAAACATTTATTACCGATCATGTCCTCGAAAAAAGTTAGAAAATGAGCTTCAAGTGAATTTACTAATATGATAAAATTACTTCAAATGAAAGATGACTAAACGTGCAAGTGAACATAAAATTTTTACCTCTAGATGTTTGAGTATTTTCTTATAAAACATTTTGAGTTTCGTTAATCTCCATCTGAGAGTATGATGGAATCAATACATCTTCTACATTACTCATAGTGTCATCTTCTTCAAATTATCTATCAATTTATATAGTGATTTGATCGTTAGAATTGCACTGAAAATTTTTTACACGTACACACACAAAAATCTTATCGAGCACACGAACACAAAGACGATTGGTGTAGTAGTAGGTTGACACGAGAATGATACGTTCACACTAAAAACTTTTATTTATTTTTCACGTATTCTAATATAAGATTTCATATTTAGACCTAAAGACACAAATTTTTTATAAAATAATTTCAATGCAAACGTCTATTTATCTGTTAGATATTAAATTTTGTAAATAAAATGCTCATTCGATCAATGTGTTAATGTATAATGCCTTTCTAAAAATGTAAACTTTCTGGATTTAAATATTGGTAATAATAATAGAACAGAAGTGATAAACTCTTGAAATCTTACAAAAACAAAGAACGAAGAATAAAATGACAAGAGAATAAATAATACACCTTCAACAATGAAAACTAACAATCAGACTACTAAAACAAGCAATGATGAGTTGCTTGTCATCACAGATTGAATAGAAGATCAATGAAGAAGATGACCAAACTCTTGAACAAGAATGAGAGAAACCCTAAAATGCTTCGTTGACACACACGAGAGCGGATGCGATGAATATATAACAGTAGAACAAGGCAAGACTTCATAAATGATATCAGCAGCCCTTGCAGAATTCAACTTCACAAATAGCACCCTCAATCAATAATAAACCTCAGAAAAAATACAAAAAAATATTATTAAAATTGAATTGAATAACGAATAACACAAAATTTAACACCCACCCTCAATTCAGTTCTTAAAATAAATCAACAAGACCCAGATTTTTACATAAAATCTTATGTTGACTAGCACCAAGACTTTTTGTAAACACATCAGCAGGTTGATCAAGAGTATTTATCTTAATAAATTTAAAAACTCCAGCTAAAACCTTTTCCCTAAAAAGAATAAATATATTTCAAAATGTTTTGTTCTTTCATGAAACACTGGATTAGCAGACATAAGAATATCAACACTGCTATCATATGAAATTTCAGTAGGAATAGAACAACTGACCTTCACGTCCTCAAGAAGTTTTCTGATCCATATCAATTCACAGCCAGTCATATATATAGCCCGATATTCTACTTCAGCTAATGATCAAGAAAAAATATTTTTGTAACATCCGGTTTCTAAATCCAGACTTGTAATTATATTATAGTTATGATTAATCAACTAAGTTGAGTTTGTTTGATTGTTTAAATATTCAGTCGCATGACTTATATGCGAATGAACTTCAGTCGCACCCCTTACGTGCGATTGAGACTCAGTCGTACGAATAGTAGGCGTATGAGCTTCAGTCGCACGATTCAGTCATGCGAATGGTTCAGTCGTGCGACTGGGTGTAGGGCGGTTATGTTGCACATGTGAATAAGTAAGGCGGTGAAAGGAGATGAAAAGCAGATTTCTATCTGCATCTACTTCATTCCCCTGTTCTCTTTACACCCAAACACCTCTGTTCTTGCCAATCGACTAGGCTAAACTCTGTTTTGGTAAGTTTTGAATATTACGGATCAATCCAGGGATGTTATAAGTTGTGTAAATGGTTGAATTTGATCCAAAAACGTGTTTTAAATCATTGAATTGGTCTGGTTCATTTCTAAATTAAAATCCGGGAATTCGGATCCAAGTTTTTGTGTAGTTTTGATGAAACAAGGGTCCGAAACCATTGTAAATGATGTGTATATGATCTGCTTTGAATATGACATGATTTGGATGGTTAAAACTCAAATTTTGAGTAAGTTTGGATCAAAAACGTCAAGAACACAGCTGCTGATTCGTTTCAGGTGAATGGGCTCAATCGCATGCCTTAGTCGTACGAATGAGAGTTTAATCGTGCGACTGAGTGCGAATGGAGGTTCAGTCGTGCGATTGGGAACCCAGTCGCCTGGTTAGAAGGCCAACTGAAGACTAGTGAACACTGGGTACGAATGAGAGTACAATCGTGCGAATGAGTGGCTAGTCGTACGGCTAAAGGTTCATTCGCATGGTTCATCCGCATAGGTTCAGTCGTATGGGTGCTCATTCACACAAGTGTTCAATCGCATGAGGGTCCTGTTTGAGAATAAATTTACTGAATCAAGGTTTATTGCTTTAGATATACCTTGATTAGAGGAAGGACTAGTTACCTTATGTACGTGGATTGTGTAGACTGTTGTGAGGAAGTTGATAAGGTGAGTTCTAAGCCCTTTTCAAATGTTTGGTTTTTAACATTCGGGCTGGCACACATACAATGATAAATGAATTGAATGTTTTAGTACCAGAAATGTGATAGCGATGTTGATATGTTTCTAACAGTTTGTAAAGCTGTTAGGGGGAAAAGTGGGGGTAATGAATGATTACCTGAACATTGTTAATCATTACGTGATGGTAATGATTTCAGTGGGTCAGGTAGAGTGTAAAAGATGGTCATCTGAACATTGTTAATCATTGCATGATGGTAATGATTCCAATGGGTCAGATGGGGGTAATGATTAATGAAAATAAGTTAAAACTGGTACTAAAAGAAAGAATGTGTGGGGTGTGAATGAATGTGATAATATTGGCAATAAGTAAAAGAAATGTTTTTGAAATGGTAAAGTGATGTAAATCTCAACAGGCCAGTTAGGGTAAGATGCCTGGGGGTATAAACTGTACAGTTTGATAGGAGTGATGACGATCACTCAGCTTTGTGAACATCTTGTGGTGACGACCCTAGATGATTAATTGACATCCTACTGGATGAGAGATAGTAACTTCAGTTTCTGGATGTGGGAAACTGATAGTTACTGGGTATGGGAAACTTCAGTTTCTGGATGTGGGAAACTAACAGTTTCTGGATGTGGAAAACTGGTAGTTGCTGGATGTGGGCAACCGACGTTTCCAGATGTGGGAACTGGTAGTTGCTAGATGTGGGCAACTGAAGTTTGATGGGACAGGTCCGGTGGGACAAAGTAATGATAAAAGTTGAATTTATAATATTGCCAATATAAATATAACTTTTGTGTGTGTAAAGATGTTGTTAATGTTTTAGTAAAAATTTAGAACTCACCAGTTTATCTGATGTTTTGAGTATGTTGTGTGTGCTAGGTAAGGAGGGATCCTCTGATAATAGAGGAAAGCAAGTATGAGCTGAACAAGGATGCTATCCTGGAGTAGTTGCTGGCATAGGATATATGACCTGTTAATACTGTAAATAGGGCAATGTATAATTAAATACAATTATATGTAAAATGTTTTGAAAAAGTTGGGTTAATATATAATGTTGTTTAAGTCTTCCGCTGTAAGTAGAAAGCTCTTATTTGTGTTTAAAATATTAATCCAACTACGTGACGTGCCTCCGGTGCCCTGCCGGGTTTAGGGCGTCACAGGTTGGTATCAGAGCAGTAGTTAAAGGGATCTAGTGTCATAACAACTAGACTTTAACTAGAAAATAGATATGCCAGCAGGGATAGCTAGATAGAATAGTTTATTAAAACAAGAGAAGGTGATGGGACTATCATGAGAAGGAATAACGAGAATAGTAAAAATAAAGTAAACAATTAATAATACTTGGCCAACATTATTAATAATTTACTTTACTTATAGTATTCTGGTTATATACTTACATGCGAGTACCAAATAATCTTGATCTCGTTTTAATAGGTTATGGCTGATAGGGAGAGTGAAAGAATGCAAGGTGGAACCTCAGAAAGAAATGTTGATGAGAGCACAGAGGTGCTTAGTATGACGAGACAACAATTCCGTATTGCAATTGCTGAGGAGGTTCGTAAAGCTTTGAATGTAGCTAGACCTGATGAAAATAGGAATGTTGATAAAGTCGAGGGGTCTAGCGAGAGAAAGGGAGTTACGTATAGTCAGTTTAAGGAATGTAATCCTCCATGATTTTCTGGGGCTATGTGTCACACCCTCAAAATCCACGTGCGGAGTTTTACCGCGAGGCGTGTGAACAAACCAGGATCACAGTCAATAGTTACTCGGAACGACTCTATATGCTACGTTTAACGTAAACCCAACCAGAGTTCAAACTTTAAAAGACATGCGGAAGCGTAAAGTAAATAAAACAACCCAAAACAAGTGAAAGTACCATATGGAAAAACAAGTGCCAACCAAGTATTTTAAACCATAAATAAAAGACGAGTAATTATATTTGAAGTTTAAATCTCTAAAATGCATGCTGACTCGTGTAGTGCTTCTATCAGCAATCCAGATTAACGACCTGAGAATAGCATACTAAAAAGTCAACACATGGTTGGTGAGTTCAAGAGTTTGCGTATAAACATAACAGTTTATCAATTGTGTATAAATAAGCATGTGCATTGTAATAGCTAGCTAGTCCATTAACAAATTGATATTAATACATAGTGATTTCGACATTGAAGCTGACTGTGTTATGTTTGCCTCCCGTCACGACTTCACCATATCGTGACGAATAATCATAGGACAAATTGCACCCGGTTGACCTCGAGTCACACAGGTGGGGCTCGTCAGACCCAGTAGTACTACCCAAGTTTCCCCGCTATTCAATATTAACAATTCGAAAGTGTGAGGACTTTATCATAGTAAACAGCACTATATTAATATCATACACATCTTAAATATATAAAAAAAAGCGTTTGTAACATTACCAGTATGCTATCTCCCCCAAAAGAGATTTAATAAAACAGTGGGGCATGAACTCACCTGATGCGTGTGATAGATATCTAAAGCTTAACTTGACAAGAACGAGCGGAAAAGACAACCTTCAAAGGTTACCTAGAACATACAAGTACATAAGTACATGTACACACAACAATCCCAAGAGAAACCCTAAGTGTTCTAGAAACAAGGAACTCAAGGTTTTATAAAAACAACATACACGTGACCTAGTTGACTCGTTTGACCCGTTGGTGAAATTATGCGTTGTAGACCATTTAAACATACATAAGCATATAACATACATGTTTAACATTCCAATGAATCACATTTGATGCTACATTCCCAATACATTGCTTAAATCATCATACTATGCACATATCATACAAGTTGTATAAATCCTTAGCATCTAGCATGCTTAGTGTGTTCATAACATAACTAGTGTATCATATAACAGGTTAGATCATGCATAACCTACTTATATGACCTATAGCCCTGATTTGGCATATATGGGTCAAAACAGATAATTTGCCAAAAAATCATCCATGCTATTCACAACACATACAAGATGCCCAATACATGCAACATACATTAGTATGATCAATTCCAGTCCCAATCATGATGTCCTAGTTACTAATCAACATACCAAACCATACATGACCATCAAAGTGCAATAATCACCCAATAACCAAATAAACATTCCATACAACCCAATTAACAGATTCTACCACTTTAGACATTCATAACAATCATTCTAGCATGATCCTAAAACCATGAATAAGTCAAATTACCAATATCCAAAGTTCGTGCACAATAAAGTTTCCCTTTTGGGAAAGTACATCCCAAAATCCATTATACACCCAATGTATACATGCATTCATCAATAATATACCATATCAAGTTCATATCATACCTAGACATGATCTACAACACCTAACTAACATGATTCATAAGTTTCATACTCAAAAAGTTACTATCTTTAGTAATGTATGGGTTCTAGCATGTAATCTTGAATTATCAATGTTCATAGCAACAATCCAACATCCAATTATCATCATAAACACATCTATAACATCAACACATTAACAATTCAACATTACATACAAAATAAAGTTACTATTATTAGTAACCTATGAACAAATCCCTCAATTCACCAATTTCTTGCAAAATCCATGTTTCCTAGCATTCATACAACCTAATTAACAACCCAACAACATCAAACAATCATCGATTCCATGTTATAATCATCAATTTTGAATTAGGGTTCATAACCATCAAAGTTCATGATCAATCCACTAAAAACATACAATTCATGCATAATCAACGTTAAACAACATGTAATCAATCCAACTAACATACTAATATCAACAAACATCAAGATTTCAGCCCCCAAGAACATCAATTTCGAGTATGGGGTTGGCCACAATGAACAAGGCTTTAAAACATGTAAAAATCTCACCTTTAACGTGTAATGGCTTGCAATTGATGTTCCTAACGTGTTGCAACACTTGAAATCGATCACAAACGGCTTCTAATCCCTTGTTCTTGTTCGAAATTCGCAGGGAGAGGGTAATGGGGCTGCAGGTCATGATTTGGGGGGGTGGGGAGGCTAGGGTTGTTTTTTTTTATTATTTAGTTTACACAATTTACCCTTTTTGCCCTTTTAATTTGTGTTTTATAAAAATTCAGCTTTTAACTTCTTTTAAAAGCATTTTTAACCATCTAACAAATGTATAACTAGTAATAACCATTATATATTTTTATCTTTATAAAACACGCAACATACGAATTAACACACGCGTTTCCGCGTTACGCTATAAAATTCTCAAATAGTCTTTTAAATCGCGTAAAAACATAAACATAAAATAATAATCATCTTATCAACTAGATTATTATTAAATTAATATTAGTAATTATTTTTAGTCACCAACGTCAAACGACAACTAGTGTGTGCTTACGACACGTGTATGCAAAACTTAACGGAACTAACGGAGTTTGGTAACGGAAAATTACCGGATGTCACATTATCCCCATGTTGAAAGAATTTTCGTCCCGAAAATTGCGTTACATGGTGAGCGTGTTCCATCACTGATCTACTGCATTGGCACACAGAAATCAAATCGAGTGAGTTTTGGGTGAGTTGTCACATCATCCCCACGTTGAAAGAAATTTCGTCCCGAAATTTAAATCAATACCTTTGTCTGCAGGCATCGTCTCGAACAGTTGAGGATACTTAAGCTTCATTTGATCCTCACGTTCCCACGTGAATTCCGGTCCACGCCGCGAGTTCCAACGAATTTTGACTATAGGTATTTTGCTCTGCTTAAGTGTTTTCACCTCACGATCCATCACCTCGACGGGTTCTTCAATAAAGCGCAATTGGTCATCCACTTGAACGTCTTCTAGTGGCACAATTAGTGTCTCGTCAGATAGACACTTCTTCAGGTTGGAAACGTGAAACACGTTGTGGACTCCACTTAGCGAATCAGGCAAGGCTAGTCGATAGGCCACCGGACCTATTCTTTCCAGTATCTCAAATGGTCCAACATACCTCGGATTCAGCTTTCCTCGCTTGCCAAACCGAACTACGCCTTTCCACGGTGAGACTTTCAATAACACTTTGTCGCCAATTTGGAATTCTAGAGGTTTCCGTCTCTTGTCAGCATAACTTTTCTGTCTGTCTCGCACTGCTGCCATATGGTTCCGTATCTGCACGATCTTCTCAGTTGTTTCATGTATTAGCTCGGGACCCATTAGTTGACTATCACCAATTTCAGCCCAGCAAACCGGTGATCGACACTTTCTTCCATACAAAGCCTCGAAAGGTGCTGCCTGTATGCTAGTGTGATAAGGGTTATTATAGGAAAATTCCACCAAAGGTAGGTGAACTTCTCAGTTGTTCCCGAAATCAATCACACAAGCACGTAGCATATCCTTCAAAGTCTGTATGGTATGCTCACTCTGTCCGTCGGTTTGTGGATGATAAGCAGTACTCATATCCAATCGTGTACCCAGGGATTTCTGCAGTGACTGCCAGAAGTGTGACGTGAAGCGAGCGTCACGATCAGAGATAATTGAGATTGGTACGCCATGTCTCGACACGATTTCCTTAAGATACAATCGGGTTAGCTTCTCCATCTTATCCGTTTCCTTAATTGCAAGGAAGTGAGCGGACTTGGTCAACCGATCCACAATGACCCAGATTGTGTCACAACCAGTATTAGTCCGGGGTAATTTCGTGATGAAATCCATAGAGATTTGTTCCTATTTCCTACATCGGTATCTCGGGTTGTTGTAATAGTCCAGATGGTTTTTGGTATTCCACTTTGACTTTTGAGCAGGTCAAACATTTGCTCACATACGTAGCTACATCTGCCTTCATGTTAGGCCACCAATAGTGCGCCTTTAGATCATGATACATCTTGTCAGATCCATGATGTATAGATTATTTAGACTTGTGTGCCTCGCTCATAACCAAATCCCTCAGATTTCCATAAACAGGCACCCAAAGTCTATCCATGAAGTACCGAATTCCATCTTCTTTCTCTACCAATTGTTTATCCATTCCCCGTAATGACTCAGAAACAATGTTTTCCTCTTTTAAGGCTTCTATTTGTGCTTCCTTAACTTGTTCAGGCAAATAGGTACTGATCGTGAGTTGCAAGGCTCGCACCCGCCTTGGTTTAACTGTTTCTTTTCGGCTTAAGGCATCGGCAACTACGTTCGCCTTTCCAGGATGGTACTTGATAGCGCAATCATAATCATTCAAAAGTTCCACCTAACGCCGCTGCCTCATATTCAACTCTTTTTGCTCAAAGATGTGCTGAAGACTCTTGTGATCGGTATAGATAGTACATTTGGTACCGTACAAGTAATGTCTCCAAATCTTTAAGGCAAAAACCACTGCACCCAACTCCAAATCATGGGTAGTATAATTCTTCTCGTGAACCTTTAGTTGTCTAGAGGCGTAGGCTATCACCTTATCACGCTGTATCAGAACACAACCCAATCCTTGAATGGATGCGTCACAATACACCACGAAATCATCTGTCCCCTCTGGCAGTGCCAATATCAGTGCACTACAGAGTTTCTGTTTCAATAGCTGAAAAGCCGCCTCTTGACTTTCTCCCCATTTGTATGTTGTTCCTTTGTGGGTCAAAGCGGTGAGAGGTTGTGCAATCTTAGAAAAGCCCTCTATGAATCGTCAGTAATACCCCGCTAATCCCAGAAATTGTCGTATCTCACTCGGTGTATTAGGTATAGCCCAATTCTTTATTGCCACAATCTTGGCAGGATCAACATGTATACCCTTCTCATTAACAATATGGCCTAGGAATTGTACTTCGGGTATCCAAAAGTCACACTTAGAGAATTTGGCGTACAGTTGCTCATTCTTCAACAATTCCAAGATTAATCATAGATGCTCTTCATGGTCCTCCTTGGTCTTAGAGTATATCAGTATGTCATCGATAAACACAATAACAAACTGATCAAGGTAGGGTTTGCACACGCGATTCATGAGGTCCATGAACACCGCAGGTGCATTTGTCAACCCAAAAGGCATGACCAAGAACTCGTTATGACCATAACGAGTACGGAATGTAGTTTTGGAGATATCCTCCTCACGGACTCTGAATTGATGATAACCAGATCTCAAGTCGATCTTCGAATAATAGCTGGATCCCTGAAGCTGATCAAATAAGTCATCGATGCGAGGTAAAGGGTATCGGTTCTTAACTGTGACTTTGTTTAACTCCCTATAATCGATGCACATTCGAAACGTGCCATCCTTTTCTTTACAAAGAGAACAGGGGCTCCCCAAGGTGATGAGCTAGGTCGAATAAAGCCCTTATCTAAAAGCTCCTGAAGTTGTGATGACAACTCCTGTAGTTCGTTCGGTGCTAATCGATAAGGTGCTCTAGCAATCGGGGCTGCACCAGGAGTCAGTTCAATTTGAAATTCCACTTGACGATGAGGTGGTAATCCAGGAAGATCCTCTGGAAACACCTCGGGAAAGTCTCGTATGACGGGTATGTCTTCCATTCGCCTTTCCTCCTGTTGTTTATCGGTGATGAGTGCCAGGATAGCCAAGCGACCTTTTCGCAGTAACTTCTGTGCTTTCATGTAGGAGATAATGCCCATCACTGCACCATTCCTATCGCCTCGGACTGTGAGAATTTCATCACCAACAGGAATTCGTATGATCTTCTCGTGACATATGACTTCCGCTTGCTTATTAGAGAGCCAATCCATGCCTACCACAACGTCGAAACTTCCTAGTGTAACAGGCATAAGACCTATAGCGAAAGTATGACCAGCGAGTTCTATCTTACAATCTTTAAGAATGTGTGTCACATGGATCTGTTTACCGTCAGCCAATTCTACGGTATATTTGGATTCTAAGGCAGAAGGGATATCACTTAGGAGACTACAGAACTTTAAGGATATGAAACTCCTATCGGCTCCAGTATCAAACAATACTGTAGCAAAACATCCATTAACAGAAAACCTACCAGTAACAGTAGTAGGGTCATTTAGAGCCTCACCTGAGCCAATGACGAAGGCTCTCCCTTTGGCTCCATTATTACCACCGTTACCATTTCCATTTCCATCTTTGTTGTTGTTGTTGTTGTTGTTGTTGCCCTGGTTGTTGTTGTTCTGGCCATTGCCATTACCGTTCCTCCTCAACTGCGGCCAGTTTCGCTTGTAATGCTCCTCCTTTCCACACTCGAAACACCCCTTGGGAGTCTCCTGAGGTGCTGTGGCTTCTTAACTAACTCACCATGGCAATCCTTAGCCAAGTGTCCCATTTTACCACACCGCTGACACTTGTAATTGTCACATCTCCCAATGTGATGATAGTTGCACCACGTGCACGTCGGCTGTTTACCACCATAGCCGCTCGGTCCTTGATTGTTCGAGGTTGACTGGTTGAAATTACGATTGTTGTCAAACCTTCGTTGCTACTGTTGTGGTTGTTGTTGTTGTTAAGATTGGTGTTGACCACCGGATGATGATGCTCTATTATTGTTGTTGGTGTTGGTGTTGTTAGAGGCATCCCACTTCCTTTTGTTGTCGGGTACGCTTGTAGCAGCGCCCCGTTTTGGCAACCGTCCTAGCTCCACAGCTTCGTTAGTTAGTTTGTGGGCTAGTCGGATGGCTTGTTGTATAGTGGCGGGGTTAGAGGAAGTCACCATGCTCCTAATTTCGGGCACCAATCCCCGGATTTAATGTTCCACTCGCTTGTGCATCTCATTCACCATTCCAGGACATAGTGTGGCCAGCTCGTGAGTTCTTGTTGTATAGGCCTCGATCTCGGAACCTTGCATTTTCAACTGCCAAAATTCCATCTCCAACTTTTGAACTTCGCTTCGAGGACAGTATTCCTCGATCATCATATCTTTGAATTCATTCCACGGGAGCTCATTTTCCATGGCTTGCCCTAGCATTTGCACTTGAGCATTCCACCAAGACAGTGCAGCACCATCCAACGTCCCGGTTGCATATTTCACTTGGTCAGCAGGTGGACAGTTACACTTTGAGAACACAGATTCCGTCTTCTCAAACCACCTTACTAACCCTACAGTACCCTCGGTTCCACTGTAGGTGTGAGGCTTGCAGTCCATGAAGGACTTGTAGGTACACGCTGGAGGTCCTGCTTTATCACGATAAATATTGATTAGACATCTTATTTGATTAAGTAGAGTATTTGACAAACTTTTCCATTATCGTTTACCTGCGGCCTGTCCTACTTGGACAGCAGCTACTGCCGCCTGGACTTGTGCATTTATTAAGGCAGCCAGTTCCGCAGGAGTCATATTAATTGTACCGGCTCCTTGGCCACCAGCACCTTGGTCACCGGCACCTTGGTCTCCGGCACCTCGTCCGCGCCCGCGTCCGCGTCCTCGGCCACGTCCACGTCCTCGTCCTCGGGCTTCCATTATTCACTTTACATTCACAACACAATAATGAGTAACATCAAACATATTCATCTCATTGAAGCATAGTAAACAATAAGAAATAATGAATCATCACATCCACAACATTCATAACAAAAATGATAACCAAGATAAATAAATTGTAAATAAGTCACAATGTATTCACCAATGTCAAAATTTAAGTTTCTAGTTCAAGTGGGGAAACAACCCTTCCCACATAGGTTCCAAAAGAAGGAAACGCTACATAGTCCAAGTTGTTTAGAAAAAATGAAATAAAATCAATCAACTATGTCTGAATTGTCACTGTCTTCTTCCATCTCCGCTGGTTCTTCCTCAGGTTCCTCTTCGGGTTCCTCCTCCTCCTCGGGGGCCTGTACAGGAGCAGGAGCTAAGGCTATCTGAAGTGCCGTCAACTGGGCCTCTATAGCAGCAATCCTGTTGTCGGTTGCTTCATCGCGCTGTTCCCGTGCGGTCACGCGTCCACTCAGCGTCTGGTAACCATCCCGCATTTGGTAACACCCCTCTAAGGTTTTACCATGATGCTCCACGACTTCATCCAGTTGATGTCGCAGTGTGTACACTTCGTGCTGTAGTGTACAGACATTGCCAGTGAGTCGCCGAACCCGATGTTGCTCCGTGTCAACTGCTGCTACCAATGCAGCAATAACCTGCTCGTTGGACTGCACCGCCCGCGGAAGTGTAGGTAGTGGTTGCTCTATGCTTTTCCTAGTTTGGGGTCTTGATGTAGGCACACGTTCTCTGTACATGAGGTGACCCACAAACTCCGGGTAGAAACTCCAGTCTCGTGGAGGGTCACGTTCGGGTGGCACAAATGGTTGATCCAAGTCGAACTCACCTCGTGGATAGTCCAAACGAGGCCAGTTCAGTCCATCGTCAGGTACTGGTCCAGGAGGTGGGGACTCGGCTCGTGTGGGTGATGCTGGTCGCTTACCACGTGCTCTCGATGACGATGCCATGCTGCAGAGAGTGTGATGTGTATGCCAATGAGTCTACAGTAGAAAAATCAGGAACAAGTAACTAACTAACTGTGTGCGGTTATAGTCTAGTGTGTATGCAACCTAGTTCTCTATAACCTGGCTCTGATACCAATCTGTCACACCCTCAAAATCCACGTGCGGAGTTTTACCGCGAGACGTGTGAACAAACCAGGATCACAGTCAATAGTTACTCGGAACGACTCTATATGCTACGTTTAACGTAAACCCAACCAGAGTTCAAACTTTAAAAGACATGTGGAAGCGTAAAGTAAATAAAACAACCCAAAACAAGTGAAAGTACCATATGGCAAAACAAGTGCCAACCAAGTATTTTAAACCATAAATAAAAGACGAGTAATTATATTTGAAGTTTAAATCTCTAAAATGCATGTTGACTCGTGTAGTGCTCCTATCAGCAATCCAGATTAAAGACCTGAGAATAGCATACTAAAAAGTCAACACATGGTTGGTGAGTTCAAGAGTTTGCGTATAAACATAACAGTTTATCAATTGTGTATAAATAAGCATGTGCATTGTAATAGCTAGCTAGTCCATTAACAAATTGATATTAATACATAGTGATTTCGACATTGAAGCTGACTGTGTTATGTTTGCCTCCCATCACGACTTCACCATAACATGACGAATAATCATAGGACAAATTGCACCCGGTTGACCTCGAGTCACACAGTTGGGGCTCGTTAGACCCAGTAGTACTACCCAAGTTTCCCCGCTATTCAATATTAACAATTCGAAAGTGTGAGGACTTTATCATAGTAAACAACACTATATTAATATCATACACATCTTAAATATATAAAAAAAAGCGTTTGTAACATTACCAGTATGCTATCTCCCCGAAAAGAGATTTAATAAAACAGTGGGGCATGAACTCACCTGATGCGTGTGATAGATATCTAAAGCTTAACTTGACAAGAACGAGCAAAAAAGACAACCTTCAAAGGTTACCTAGAACATACAAGTACATAAGTACATGTACACACAACAATCCCAAGAGAAACCCTAAGTGTTCTACAAACAAGGAACTCAAGGTTTTATAAAAACAACATACACGTGACCTAGTTGACCCGTTTGACCCGTTGGTGACATTATGCGTTGTAAACCATTTAAACATACATAAGCATATAAAATACATGTTTAACATTCCAATGAATCACATTTGATGCTACATTCCCAATACATTGCTTAAATCATCATACTATGCACATATCATACAAGTTGTATAAATCCTTAGCATCTAGCATGCTCAGTGTGCTCATAACATAACTAGTGTATCATATAACAGGTTAGATCATGCATAACCTACTTATATGACCTATAGCCCTGATTTGGCATATATGGGTCAAAACAGATAATTTACCAAAAAATCATCCATGCTATTCACAACACATACAAGATGCCCAATACATGCAACATACATTAGTATGATCAATTCCAGTCCCAATCATGATGTCCTAGTTACTAATCAACATACCAAACCATACATGACCATCAAAGTGCAATAATCACCCAATAACCAAATAAACATTCCATACAACCCAATTAACAGATTCTACCACTTTAGACATTCATAACAATCATTCTAGCATGATCCTAAAACCATGAATAAGTCAAATTACCAATATCCAAAGTTCGTGCACAATAAAGTTTTCCTTTTGGGAAAGTACATCCCAAAATCCATTATACACCCAATGTATACATGCATTCATCAATAATATACCATATCAAGTTCATATCATACCTAGACATGATCTACAACACCTAACTAACATGATTCATAAGTTTCATACTCAAAAAGTTACTATCTTTAGTAATGTATGGGTTCTAGCATGTAATCTTGAATTACCAATGTTCATAGCAACAATCCAACATCCAATTATCATCATAAACACATCTATAACATCAACACATTAACAATTCAACATTACATACAAAATAAAGTTACTATTATTAGTAACCTATGAACAAATCCCTCAATTCACCAATTTCTTGCAAAATCCATGTTTCCTAGCATTCATACAACCTAATTAACTACCCAACAACATCAAACAATCATCAGTTCCATGTTATAATCATTAATTTCGAATTAGGGTTCATAACCATCAAAGTTCATGATCAATCCACTAAAAACATACAATTCATGCATAATCAACGTTAAACAACATGTAATCAATCCAACTAACATACTAATATCAACAAACATCAAGATTTCAGCCCCCAAGAACATCAATTTCGAGTATGGGGTTCGGCCACAATGAACAAGGCTTCAAAACATGTAAAAATCTCACCTTTAACGTGTAATGGCTTGCAACTGATGTTCCTAACGTGTTGCAACACTTTAAATCGATCACAAACAGCTTCTAATCCCTTGTTCTTGTTCGAAATTCGCAGGGAGAGGGTAATGGGGCTGCAGGTCGTGATTTGGGGGGGTGGGGAGGCTAGGGTTGTTTTTTTTTATTTAGTTTACATAATTTACCCTTTTTGCCCTTTTAATTTGTGTTTTATAAAAATTCAGCTTTTAACTTCTTTTTAAAAGCATTTTTAACCATCTAACAAATATATAACTAGTAATAACCATTATATATTTTTATCTTTATAAAACACGCAACATACGAATTAACACACGCGTTTCCGCGTTACGCGATAAAATTCTCAAATAGTCTTTTAAATCGCGTAAAAACATAAACATAAAATAATAATCATCTTATCAACTAGATTATTATTAAATTAACATTAGTAATTATTGTTAGTCACCAACATCAAACGACAACTAGTGTGTGCTTACGACACGTGTATGCAAAACTTAACGGAACTAACGGAGTTTGGTAACGGAAAATTACTGGATGTCACACTATGGATGTGGTAGCCACCTATAAATGGCTTCGTGAAATGGAAGCCGTGATCAAGTTGAGTGAGTGTACGGAGGATCAAAAGGTGAAATTTGCATCCCACTCGTTTGTAGGTGAGGCTCTGTATTGGTGGGATACGATTATCCAAACGTTAGGCAAGGAGGCTACTGACAAAATGTTGTGGCCTGAATTTAGAAAGTTAGTGTCGGATAAGTTTTGTCCGAAGGGTGAGATGGATCGAATAGAGATGAGTTTCCTGCAATTTCAGGCAGGTAATATGTCCCATAAGGAGTACACGTCTAAGTTTGAGGAGATAGCGCGATTGGTGCCTCATCTGGTGGTTCCTGAAGAGACGAAAATTTTGAGCTACACTCAGGGGTTGCCTCAGGAGGTTAGAAAGTTGGTTAGATCATCTGCTCCGAGTAGTTATCAGTTAACGGTAAACTTAGCAGCAGATATGTATCAAGAAGTTTATGGTAGCAATGTTGCTCCTGATGGGAGTAAAAGGAGGCGTGAAGAACCTGTAGTACAAAGAAGATTTGAGAATCCAAGTATTCAGAAGAAGGGTAAGTTTGGAAGGGGCCAGTTCCAGAGGAATGTCAGAAATGAGCTACCACGTTGCGGGAAATGTGGCAAGCTACACCAGGGTGAATGTATGATTGGTGGTAGGGCTTGCTTTAGATGTGGGAAGTTGAGGCATTATGCTAATGAATGTAATGAAAGTCCTTGTAGATGTTATGAGTGTGGAGAAACGGGGCATATTCGTAGTGAATGTCCAAGATTAACCGTTAGAAAGCCTGAACCGGTTAGATCGATAAAAGGGTTAGGAGAAGGGTCGAGTGTGGTGAAAGGGCGAGCTTATTCTATGTCAACTAGTGAGGCTAAAGCGTTGCCAGATGTAGTCTCAGGTACGTTTCTAGTTAATGGAATTCCAGCTAACGTGTTATTTGATTCTGGTGCAAGTGGAAGTTTCGTATCTGTTGATTTTTGTCCTATGCTTGCGTGTGAAATTCGACCATTAGAGGTAGCCTTTATAGTTGAAACTGCTAATGATGGATCTGTGATGATTAGTAGTATAATTGACGGTTGTTATATTGAATTAGAAGGATATAAGTTGCCTGTTAAACTATATCCTATGGTGTTAGGAAGGTTTGATGTAGTTTTGGGTATGGATTGGTTGGTAAACCATGAAGCCCATATTGTATGTAATAAGAAGTTAATTCAGTTAAGAGCACCGGATGGGAAAACGATTAATGTATATGGTGATAGAGAGGAGTCAACGGTGAAAATAATATCTATGATGAAAGCTGATAAGTTAATGAGCCGCGGGTGTGCATCTTATTTAATATATGTAATTGATTCTCAAAAGCCTGTAAGAAAGATAGAGGACATTCCTGTGGTTAGAGACTTTGTAGATGTGTTTCCAGAGGAATTACCAGGTATTCCTCCAGACCGTGAAGTTGAGTTTAGAATTGATTTGATTTCGAGTGCTAAGCCAGTGGCTAAGTCGCCTTATAGGCTAGCTCCATCAGAATTGAAGGAGTTAATGAAGCAGTGTTGGACCAAAAGAACCAATGAGCCAAGATCAGGAAAACGTCTAAGTCCCACATGACATCACAACAATTGCTGAAGACTCCCATCAGCTGTTCTGACAAAGTCTGAAGAATCAACAGCTGAAGTTCAAAGAACTGAAGTACAACAGCTGAAGATTCCAAAGTACTGAAGATAAGTAATAAAGTCTAAAGTACTTATAAACACAAGTATTGAAGACTTCAAGTACTGAAGACAAGTGCTGAAGATCAAAGTCTGAAGAACTGAAGAACTGATGATCAACTGCTGATGCACAAAGTTTGAAGACAACGACTGGAGACATCAGCTGATGACAACTACTAAGTCATCAGCTGATGAATCATCTGAAGACCAAAGTCTGAAGACCAAAGTGCTGAAGTTTCAGAGTTTGTCACAACAGCTGAAGAAGTCTTCTTCAGTTGTTGTGATGGTTTATTTTCTTTTCAGTAGTTTTATGTTTTTCATTTCAGTAGTTTGTACAACAGCTGAAGAGTTTGTTCTTCAGCTGTTATAGTTCAGTAGTTGTAAACGACTGAAGAGTTTGTTCTTCAGTCGTTGTAGCTTTTCAGTAGTTTCCTTTTCAGTACTTGTAATAGGTAGAACACTTAGGAAATTTTGTAAGAAGATGTTAGCTGTTGTGACATCTTCAGTAGTTGTGTTCTATCAGTAGTTATTTAAATAACTGTTTAATGTCAGTGGAATCTGACAACAGTATGGGTCATTTGCCTATAAAAGGGCAGTGACCTGAATGTATTCTACGCCGAAACATGTGAAATAAACGAATATTATTCCTTTTAAGGCAGAATTATTCTCTCTCTCTACAATTTACTTTACATGCAATATTCCTTATGTTCTTGCATTAAATGCTAATTATCATGCTAAATCCGTTGCGAACACAATCTAATTGATCAAACTAGAGGCTGAGATCCTAACAAATGGTATCAGAGCATGGTTAATCATTGATCGATTTCACTATTGATCATTTGAAACTGCTCTTTTGATCTCTAAGTTTGATCGAATTAGCAATTTGCAAGAATTAGCTGTAGAGAGAGAGATTCTGCTGTTTTTGGCCGAAAACTTGAGGTTCTCTGGTGGTTTTGAGCTATATCTGTTTTGTTTAAACTTGAGTTTGACCAAAAACTGAGATGACTACACCAACAAACGATCCTCACAATACTGGTTCCTCAACCAAGCCACCGATGCTTGTGAGGAATGAGTACAACATATGGCAAAGACGTATGCTTCACCACTTGTCTGTCAACAGTGCGGGTTGTTGGAAGTCAGTGGTGCATGGACCATACAAGCCTATGGTGAGCGTCCCTGAATCTAATGAACAGGTTCCGAAGAAACCTGAACAATATTCGGACGAAGATCTAAAGCTGTTCGAGATTGATGCTAGAGCCCATAGAATTTTAGCCATGGCTATTCCAAATGAGATTTACTCAGGGGTCTTGCATCATGAAACTGCTCATGACCTATGGGTTGCTCTAAAGGAACAATTTGGAGGAACTGATTCGGTCTTAGCAAACAATAGGGAAATCCTCACCCAACAATATGAGACATTCTCATATAGAAAGGGTGAGACTCTGACCCAGTAGTTTGAGCGGTTCTCTTGTTTGATTTCTGAGCTGAAGATGGTCAAACAAGAGTATTCCAACAGCCAGATGAACAACAGGTTCCTCAGATCACTGCCTGAGAGATGGGACACTTATACCATTGTCCTACGCTCCAGTGCAAATCTGGAAACTCTATCTCTCACCCAACTTCATGGGAAACTGCTCACTTTTGAGAGAGAGATAGAGCAAAAGAGGAAGTTGTCCACTTCTGGCAAGCTCGCTGATGACTTTGTTCAAGGCAATGCTGCCAACTCAGAACATATTGATTTCTCTACCAACTCAGAACAAGCTTTTGTTGGTGTTAATAGTGGTTCAGGAGGCAGCGGTGATAACTGGTGCTTTTTGATGGATGATTTGAAGGGCATTCCAGATGATGATCTGGAGGAGATGGATATTTTGAGCCAAATGACAATGATCAATATCAGATCTCAAAAGTTCTACAAAAGAACTGGTAGGAAATTCCCTGGTCTCTCTGGCAAAACCAAAGTTGGTTTTGACAAGAGCAAGTTGAGGTGTCACAAGTGCCAAAGGCTTGGACACTTTGCTAGAGAGTGTAGATCATCTGGATCTAACTCCTCTGCACCCTTTGTGACTTTTCCAAGCAATAGCTCACAGCACAGAGGGCAACCTTCCTCCAGTTTTGGTCATCCATCACAAGCACAGGCATCACCTGCTTATTTTGTGCCTCAGGGGTATATGCCATACTCATACCCCTGCTACTATGTGCCTCATCCCAGTCAAACTCAAGCACCTTCTGCTCAACCACCACAGGCTCTTCCTGAGCCTCAATCTTCCCCATCTCATCATCAAACACAACCTCAACAACACAGCTTCTTCACCCCAGGAGTTGTTGACTGGAGTAGTCTACCAGATGATCTATCTGGTCAGGAACAACTACTCCAAGGTGCTGGTCAACATGGTGGTGATAGTCCTTTTGGAAATCTTGCTCTGATGGCCCTTGAGTCTGCTGAGGGGTCATCATCCAATGCCTCATCACAGGTATCATCTGAGGCCAAATCCAAGCTTTGTTCTGAATCATGCATAGCAGCATTTGCTTCTATTAGAGAAGCAAATGTAGCTTTAATAGATAAAAATCTTGAGCTAGAGCACACTATTTCCAAAAGAAAAGCTGATTTTGAGGTTGTACTAAAAGAGAAAAATGATGAGATTTACAAGCTTAAATGCCAAATCAAAGATGGTAAAGCTAGGGAAGATGTACTTCTAGAGAAGTACAGAGACCTCAAGGAAACTCTTGCAAACACCCAAGTAGAGTGTGATCGATGGGTGCAATCATGCAAGGGTTTTGAAATGCTTCTTAGCAAGCAATCAGCTTTCAATGTGAAGTTTGGGATTGGTTATAATCACACTGCTCCTCCTACAGATTTCACTTCAAGAGCAGAAGTTGAATCTGATGGAGAGAGCAATAACCAATCCTTCTCATCATGTGACCAACTATCTTCTGATTCAGCATCATCAGAGATAGAAGTCAGCAACCAATCAGCAGATGCTACAAGAGCTGATGGCTCAAATGCTGACTGTCACATGATCAAAAAGTTGATCAACTCAGGTGTTGTCTCTAGAAGTACTGAAAGTACTAGAGAGCAAGTGATAACACTTGAAGTTCAAACCTCAACTACTGCCAGCACTGAAGAGAAGAAAACTGACAGTAGAAAAGGTTTGAAGACAACTAAAGAAGAGGTCAGGAAAGCAGGTACTAAAGGGAAGAAAACTGCTAGTACTGATAACAAACAGCTGAAGAACAAGTCTTCAGCAGTTTCATCTTCTTTGGTTGATGATCAACACAAGATGAAGAAGAAGCCATGTGAGATATGTGGCTTGTTCAATCATCTTACTGATGATTGCTGGTACAAAAGGGGTTCCAAACTCAAACAAAAGGAGAAAATTAAAGGGCTAATAAATGAAATGAAAAATGAGTTTGAAACCAAGTTTGTACTAGCAACATCAAAGCCTGAAATCCCTAAGCCCAAAGCTAAATCTAAAAAGAAAGTAGGGAATACTCAGGCAACAGCTGAGGTTGCTCAGAAAAAGATGGTACAACATAGGAATCCATCATCAACAAACTCCAGTGTGTCTGAAGAGCTGAAAGCTTTATCACAAAGTCAGACACAACTGGTGATGATGGTTCAGCATCTAATGGGAAGAGTCAACCATTTAGATGCTCCTGTGTTGAAACCACAGAAAAGGAAGCCCAAGCCAAAGGGTTCCTCTTCTACACCATCTTCTTCACCTCAGGCTGTTACATATAACACACCTATTAGTGCTGCACCTATAGTTGAGAACAGACCCAAAACCAAACAGGTTTGGGTCTCTAAAACTAACTAACATGTGGTTATGATTGCAGGGTTCTTCAACATGCCAAACAAGCATCTGGTATGTAGACAGTGGAGGATCTATGCACATGACAGGAAGCAGCTCCCTTCTTAATGACTACTCTCAAGGAAAGAAGGGATTTGTCTCCTTTGGCAATGATGCAAAAGGTTACATCATCGGAAAAGGCTTTGTTTCCAATGGGGAAATAAGGTTTGATGATGTTAACCATGTGGAGAATCTCAAGTACAACCTCTTGAGTGTCAGTCAAATGTGTGATAAAGGCCATGTTGCCCTTTTCACAAGCCAGAACTGTCGGATTCTGTCATCCAAAGTTCTAAAGTTGATTGACAAGGTGTTGGATGAATACACTCTCCTGAAGGCCAACAGGACAGGAAGAGTGTATGCCTTAGATCTTTCCAAAAAGATAGATCTAAAAGGCCATCCTTGCCTATTCTCTAAGGTATCTTCTCAAGAATCTACTCTATGGCATAGAAGGCTGGGGCATGTTAATTTCAAGAACATGAATCAGTTGATAAGCCATGGTTTAGTAAGAGGATTGCCTTTGAAGGAGTTCAAGTGTGAAGACAACTGCACTACTTGCTTAAAAGGAAAACAACACAAAGTTTCATTCCCTTCAATAGAAAAACCAAAGTCCACTGCCTGCTTACAGCTCCTGCACATGGATCTCTTTGGTCCTGTCAGAGTGATGAGCATGGCAAAGAAGAAATACTGCCTGGTAATTGTGGATGATTATTCCAGGTATGTATGGACTTTGTTCTTGCACTCCAAGGATGAAGCAGCAAAGACAATCATGAACTTTGTGTTACTTGTAGAAAAGCAGTATTCCCTACAGGTCAAGTGTGTGAGGAGTGACAATGGAACAGAATTTAGAAACCACACACTTGATGACTTCTACCTGTCCAAGGGAATTAAGAGGCAGTTTAGTATTCCTAGAACTCCTGAGCAGAATGGAGTGGTAGAGAGAAAGAACAGGACTCTCATTGAAGCCGCAAGGTCAATGCTGGCTGACTCAGGATTGCCACTGACCTTTTGGGCTGAAGCTGTCAATACAGCTTGCTATGTACAAAATAGAGCTTTAGTGAATAAGAGGTTGATGAAGACTCCTTATGAAGTACTTCATCATTTGGCTCCTCTGATTTCATTCTTTAGAGCCTTTGGGTGTCCATATTTTATTCTCAACACTAGGAACCCACTCCAGAAATTTGCTAGTAAGGTGGATGCAGGGTATTTTGTTGGTTATTCATCAACTTACAAAGCATACAGAGTCTTCAACTGCAGGACAAAGGTGGTTGAAGAAACTCTGCATGTTAAGTTCAATGAATCTCCAAAGGACAAGATTCCACAAAACCCTGTGGAGTTGTTTGATCTGGACATACTGCAATATGTTCCTTATCAACCTCCAGCTGTTGAGCCTGTCAACAGTTCTCCACCTGGTGGTACTGATGATGATGTAGTCAGTACTCACCTCTTCAGGTTTAGTGACAACCTGCCTGAGTCCACTAAACCTGATGCTCCTGTAGCTTCAGCAGCCCCATCCACAACAAATGCTGATGAGATTTCTGCAAGCTCTACTTCATTTGAGCTGCCATCTCCTACATGGTTTCAAGAATCTCCATCACCATTTGTTGCTGCTGAAAGTCCTACAAACACTTGCACTGACATTATAGTCTATCAAGAGCTGAGGAATCACCCCACATCTCAAATCATTGGTGATATCAATGCTGGAGTTTCAACCAGGAGTCAATTTTCCAATTTCTGCTTCTATGCTCTCTTCATCAGTCAGCAAGAGCCAAAGAACTATCATGTTGCTTTAAGAGACAATGGATGGGTTGAAGCAATGCAGCTTGAGCTTCTTCAGTTCAAGAAACAGCAAGTGTGGGAGCTTGTTCCTTTACCCCAAGGGAAGTGTGCAATAGGCACCAAATGGGTATTCAGGAACAAAACAGATGATAAGGGCCAAATTGTCAAGAACAAGGCCAGGCTGGTTGTCCAAGGATTTGCACAAGAGGAAGGCATCGATTATGATGAGACCTTTGCTCCTGTGGCAAGACTGGAAGCAATCAGACTGTTCTTAGCTTATGCTGCCTTTCACAATCTTAAGGTTTATCAAATGGATGTCAAAAGTGCCTTCTTATATGGAAAAATAAAAGAAGAAGTTTATGTGTGTCAACCACCAGGCTTTGAGGACAACAAACATCCTGATTGAGTGTACAAGCTTGATAAGGCTCTTTATGGGCTGAAGCAAGCTCCTAGAGCTTGGTATGAGACACTCTCAACTTTTCTTTTAGAGAATAAGTTCACTAGAGGCACCATTGATAAAACCTTATTCATCAAGACTGTGGGACAACATAAGCTCCTTATTCAAATTTATGTAGATGACATCATCTTTGCATCCTCTGATCTAAAGTTATGTGATGAATTTACAATGCTCATGAAGCAAAAGTTTGAAATGAGTGCTATGGGGGAATTACAGTTCTTTCTAGGTTTGCAAATCAAACAAAGGGATGATGGAATTTTCATCCATCAGTCCAAATACACCAAAGAGTTGTTGAATAAGTTTGATTTACAAACCTGTAAGCCCTGTTCTACTCCCATGAGCAGCATCACACAACTAGATGTAGATCAGAAAGGTAAAGCGGTTGATGAAACCCTTTACAGATGTATGATTGGGTCCTTGATGTACCTTACAGCTTCTAGACCAGACATCATGTTTGCAACATGTGTTTGTGCTAGATTTCTGGCTGCACCTAAAGAATCCCATTTGATTGCAGTCAAAAGGATCTTTAGATATCTGCAAGGTACCCAATCACTAGGTCTTTGGTATTCAACTGGGCATTCTTGCAAATTAGTTGCTTTCTCTGATAGTGACTATGCAGGATGCAAAGTCACCAGAAAATCCACTTCTGGTGGTTGCCAATTCCTAGGCAATTGTTTAGTTTCTTGGCAGAGTAAGAAACAAACATCAATTGCTACATCCACTGCTGAAGCTGAGTACATTGCTGCTGCAAGTTGTACATCTCAGATACTCTGGCTTCAGAACCAACTCTTGGATTATGGCATTACAGAGACTAAGACTCCATTATTAATGGATAGTGCTTCAGCTCTTTGCATTGTCAAAAATCCAGTCCATCACTCTTGGACAAAACATATAGAGATCAGACATCATTTTATTAGGGATTGCTATGAAAAAGGTCTGATTGATCCAAAGTTTGTGCCTAGTGCTGTTGAGCTTGCAGATATATTTACTAAGCCTTTAGATAGTGCGACATTTCAAAACTTGGTACTAAGGCTTGGTATGCTGCAGCTCGAATAATTTGACCAATACTGATGCTCTCAGTTCACAAGTACTGATGAGCATTAGTATGCAAAGGTCAAATATAAGTACTGATGAGTAATTTAGTCTTCAGCATTTTCACAACTACTGAAGACTAAAAGGCTTCAAAGTACTGATGTACATTATTTGTTGAAAACAACTGATGTAGTGAGGTGGATTACAACTACTGATGTATCATTTTCAAACAAATAAGTACTGAAGAACAAATTTTGTTCGCAAGTACTGATGTGTAATTTACACAAGTACTGAAGACAAAATTTGTTCACCAGCTCTGGAGTATTTCATCAGCACTTATGAACATCTGATCATAAGAGCTGAAGGCATAAATACTCACAAGAGCTGAAGGGTCAATGAAACATCTGAAAGTCAGCCAAAGAGCTGATGGGTAAATGTGGAGGTCAGCATGAAACAACTGATTTGACGGAAACAGCTTATGAGTAATTTATTCTTCAGCTGATGTCAACAGCTGCTGTTTCATACCCAAACAACTGAAGGACAAAACCATGTCTTCAGTAGTTTCACAACTACTGATGACTAACACCAAGTCCTCAGTTGTTTACAACTGAAGCAATACCATGTCTTCAGTAGTTCACAACTACTGATATCAGTAGTTCACAACTACTGAAGGCTAACACCAAGTCATCAGTTGTTACAACACCTGAACAGCTGAAAACTAGGTCTTCAGTAGTTTATAACTACTGAAGACTGATAAAAAGTCTTCAACCGTTTACAACATCTGAAGGACAAAACCAACGTCTCAGTAGTTTCAACTACTGAAGACTAACACCAAGTCCTCAGATGTTACAACCACTGAAGGTTAAAACCACATCATCAGTCGTTTCAACAGCTGACAACTAACACCAAACCTTCAGTAGTTTTCTTTCAGCCTTTGCCATACCCTATAAATACCCAACCTTCAGAGCTTTTCATTCTCGACCTAACTTTTTCAAAAACCTCTGAAATTCCCATACACCATTAATGGCGGCCATGCAACTCAAACCTCGACACAACTGTGTCGCTCATCTCACCAAATCGCCACTATGGCCCAAGTTTCACAATGCCGTCGATCTAATGACCGACTCACCATACCAGACGGCGTTCCTTCTCAACCCCACCATATACACCGACTCCCTATCGGAGTTCTGGACGAACATCATCGTCCAAACCGGAGAGAATGATGGCGAGGTCTCTCTCCGGTCCTCCGTAAACAACCACCAAGTGGTTATCACTCCAGCTACCATTCGAGAAACCCTAAAGCTGGAGGATGCCACCTACCCAACCTCTTACCCCAAAGGCGCCCTCGATCTATGCTTCACTGCCAACGACTATCAGGGTGACCTCTCTGCCACCACCTTGTTGAAGAAACACTTCCCAGATCCCCAACGACTAATCTTCCACATGGTGAATGTGTGTCTGGCTCCCAAAACTTCTTCATGGGACCAGATGTCAACAAGGTGGAAACAGGTATTGTATTCTATCCTTGAGAAACAACCCCTAAACTTTACTGATATTATATTTTTGGAACTCAAGGATATGGCCACAAAACCCATTTCTAACCGTTGGATCTTGTATCCTCGGTTCATAATGGCCATTATCGACAGCCAGCTTCAAGATGAGGGACTTGTTGGCACTGGGGTCCCTACCACGGCTGTTCTAGCCGAGGTATACTCCAGGCACAACACCGACCACACACTCAAACAGGCTGGCCGGCTGCGAAAACCCACGCAACAGGAACCCACAGCCTCCACCTCCAAATCCAAAGTCCCCACCATGCCAAAAGCCAAGAAGAAGCCCAAAAAGGCTACTCAGGAAAATGAGTCCCCTGAGGATGCCCCTGCAACACAAAGGCAGGATGTGGCTACTGGTTCGATTCTCCCAGCAGCTACCACGACTCCACCCACCACAACCGCACAGGTTTCCTCTCAACAGGAGCCTGATGCAACCACTACTGGGGCACCCACACATCTGGGGTCTTTCTCACTTGAGGAGACTGCCATTGAAATGCACACTCCTCCCCATGTGCACTCTGCTTCTAGCCCATCTCCCACAGAAGCTGCCCCACAAAGTCCAACCCTAATAATTGCCAAAGTGTTGACCCACCTGAGCACTCCACCCTCTCCCCAGAAACCTATTACAACTGGGGAGACTCCAACCGAAGAGAGGGTGGATACAAGTGCTAGTGGGAGCCCCCAACACAGAGAATCACATGTCCAATCTCCCAGTGTGGCTAGGGAGATAGGACATTCTGGTGAGGCTGCCACTTCCCCAGCATCAGCACATGAGCAGGGTGAAGCTGGTACAAGCAATAAGACCTCACCAGAGGCAACTGCCAATGATGGATCCAATCCGGAGGCTGGAAGTCCCCAGTACCATGAACAAGGGGCACATGCTACTACTGAGCCACACTCAGAGCATGTATATCCTGACACAGTCAGGAGGTCAGGTGATTCAGCTCACACCGATGATGACCTGAGCTTCTTCATTGACATAGTTGCTCAAAACACTATCTTAGAGGATGAGATAAGCGGACTCAAAGAGCTGCTTGCTCAAATGACTCAAGATAGAAGTCCATCTGTAATCACAGAAATTGTGATGAAAACCATTGATGAGAGGCTTCCCACACATATCCAACCTCTGGTGGAGGTTACTGTTGCTAAAGCACTTGCTGAGAGTCAAACCCCAACCAATGCACCCAAAAAGGGGGAGACCTCAGTCCAAGTTAAGAGGAAGAGGGGAGAGGAGGAGTTAGAAGTAGGTAGAAAGGAGGTGATTGAGAGGGAGAAGGTTCAGGAGACTAAGGGGAAGGGGAGGGAGAAGGAGGAGAGAGCTGAAAAAGAAGTGACTGGAATCCAAAAGGATTTCAGTGTCACTTATCAAAAGAAAGGAGAGAGGAGAGGTGAGGGAGAGTGCTGATCCTAATCTAGCAGCCCTTGTCAAGGAGGCCGATGCTGAGCATAGCCGATCAATGGACTCTGTCATTGGTCAGTTGTTCTGGCAAGGCTTTGATAAGGACACTGCCTTGCTAGATCAGGAGATCAGGAACATGGAGAGAAGAGAGATTGAGCACCGATGGACTACTTATAGCCAAGAGGAAAGAAAGAAACTTGAGGCTATGAGTAGGTTCACTTCGAAGTACCTGGGCAGGCCAGTCCTTGATGTCAAGGCATGGACCAGGGACAGACTCTTGGCAATAACCACCAAGATCTGTTCGGCTGGTGATTTCACTAAAGGACTGGTCGCTGAGGCCCTCTCAGAAGCCGGTGCTGGGAACAGGACACTGCTAGTAAAACAGACCAAACCAGCTCTTATCTCTAGGTTACTAGCAGTGCCTGCCAACATTCCCACACCAACCATCCAACCACAACCCACTAAACCATCCCCTTCACCATCAAAATCCGCAGCCAATGATCCACCCTTGAAGAAGAAGAGAAGGGTGTTGAGGCTGCAAGAAGAAGAAGAGGAGGAGGATGAGGAGGATAGACTGCCCCTTTCAGCAGTCATCCCTCTACCAAAATCCAAACCTCAAACCATCACTCCCACCTCACAGATGGATACTGTGAGGGTAAAGATAGAGGAAGAGGAACAGCAGCAGCTTCATGATGCTAAGATGCTTAAGTCAATTGACCAAGCATATGCTGCCTCCACCTCTATCATGAACATGAAGAAAGAAGCTCTGAGACTCTTCACTCTCAAACAAACCTTCCAATATAACAAAGAGAGAGTGAGGACTTGGCCTGATCCGAGGGTGGCTCACAGGATTACAAAGAAAGACATTCCTGTGAGGTACAAGAGCCAGATGAAGAGGATTGTAGATGAAGTGATCACAGTGGCTTTTGTATTAACACCTTGGGAAATTGTGGATGAGTTCGAGAAGGCCTATAAGTCTAAGCAACCACCCAAAAGATGTTGGAGAATAGGGTGGTTAGGAAAGGCTTAGTTTATAAGAGGCTTGAGAACTTCCACAAAAATGAGCTCAACTTGTTGCTAGAGGGCAGACATCCAGATGAATTTGCTTATAGGCAAATCACAACAGTTGAGCTCAAGAATGGCAAACAGGTCAAGTTTGTCCCAGAGCTGTACGGCCGTGAAGGATTATTTGATGGTGGAAGTGAGGACCTATCTAAAGAAGAACAAATGATTTTTGTCCGAGCCTACACCAGAGAATCCTACAGGCTTGTACGTGGGAGGTAGGTTTCATGGATGGGACAACAGCTCTGTGTCCAATTCCCCAAAACAGAGCTCCCATCCATACTTAGCCAAACAAATACCAGAAACCTTCTCCCAGGCCAGTGCTTATCAGGGTCAACTTCTGATCTGATCCAGAAGGAAATAGACCAATCCTTATGCCAACAATAAGTGGGACAACAAATAATTAGAGGTTTTGGCTGCATTGGTTCAGGGGGAGTTTGTTGGACCAAAAGAACCAATGAGCCAAGATCAGGAAAACCTCTAAGTCTCACATGACATCACAACAACCGCTGAAGACTCCCATCAGCTGTTCTGACAAAGTCTGAAGAATCCACAGCTGAAGTTCAAAGAACTGAAGTACAACAGCAGAAGATCCCAAAGTACTGAAGATAAGTACTGAAGTCTAAAGTACTGATAAACACAAGTACTGAAGACTTCAAGTACTGAAGACAAGTGCTGAAGATCAAAGTCTGAAGAACTGAAGAACTGATGATCAACTGCTGATGCACAAAGTCTGAAGACAACGACTGGAGACATCAGCTGATGACAACTACTGAAGTCATCAGCTGATGAATCATCTGAAGACCAAAGTCTGAAGACCAAAGTGCTGAAGTTTCAGAGTTTGTCACAACAGCTGAAGAAGTCTTCTTCAGTTGTTGTGATGGTTTATTTTCTTTTCAGTAGTTTTATGTTTTTCACTTCAGTAGTTTGTACAACAGCTGAAGAGTTTGTTCTTCAGCTGTTATAGTTCAGTAGTTGTAAACGACTGAAGAGTTTGTTCTTCAGTCGTTGTAGCTTTTCAGTAGTTTCCTTTTCAGTACTTGTAATAGGTAGAACACTTAGGAAATTTTGTAAGAAGATGTCAGCTGTTGTGACATCTTCAGTAGTTGTGTTCTATCAGTAGTTATTTAAATAACTGTTTAATGTCAGTGGAATCTGACAACAGTATGGGTCATTTGCCTATAAAAGGGCAGTTACCTGAATGTATTCTACGCCGAAACATGTGAAATAAACGAATATTATTCCTTTTAAGGCAGAATTATTCTCTCTCTCTACAATTTACTTTACATGCAATATTCCTAATGTTCTTGCATTAATTGCTAATTATCATGCTAAATCCGCTGCGAACACAATCTAATTGATCAAACTAGAGGCTGAGATCCTAACAAGCAGACTGAAGATTTGTTAGAAAGAGATTTTATTAGACCCAGTTCTTCCCCGTGGGGTGCTCCAGTATTGTTTGTAAAGAAGAAAGATGGAAGTATGCGTATGTGTATTGATTACCGAGAGTTAAACAAGTTGACAATAAAGAATAAGTATCCACTCCCACGAATAGATGATTTATTTGATCAGTTACAGGGAGCCAGTTGGTTTTCTAAGATAGATCTCCGTTCAGGTTATCATCAGCTGAAAGTTAAAGAAGAAGATATACCTAAGACAGCGTTTCGTACACGTTATGGTCATTATGAATTTTTGGTTATGTCTTTTGGGTTGACGAATGCACCTGCTGCTTTTATGGATTTGATGAATAGAGTGTGCAAGCCAATGTTAGATCGATCAGTAATTGTGTTTATTGATGATATACTGATCTATTCAAAGAATGAGGGAAATCACGCCTGCCATCTTCGTGAAGTGTTGGAAAGGTTGAGAAAAGAAAGGCTTTATGCAAAGTTTTCTAAGTGTGAGTTTTGGTTGTGGGAAGTACAATTTTTGGGACATGTGATCAATGTAGAAGGCATTTTAGTAGACCCTACCAAGATTGAAACAGTAGTGAAGTGGAGCCCTCCGAAGACGCCATCTGAAATTCGTAGTTTCTGTTGGGTTTGTAAGAACATAAAATCATAGTTTAACCTCTTAAACTTTCAGAAAACGCAGTGGAAGTATAGCATTATAACCATGTTTATAAGCTGAAAATTATGTTCTTCAAGTGACCATTCAAGTGTATAAAACAAACCCATAAATCAAAGGATCATTTATGTGAATTAGCAAGCTATGAACATATGTAAAACTACATAAAATCAACTTCAAAAACAGCTTTCATAACTCTTCAATGCTGCTGCCTGAAAACCCTATTTTCAGCAGCTCAAAACCGTGGGGATTTTTGGAGAGAAAGAAAGAGAGCTGATTTTAATATTGTGATGTCTTGCATGTATTGAGAAGTAGAGAGAATATATCTTGCTAGTGGAGGGGACCAAGCATGCATATATGTGTGCTTCAAGAGAATAAACATGAGTTAGTGGAAACATATGACAAGTGCATGTGTGTCTCCACATGGGACGGTTTTTGAAGGGCTGAAAATGGGTTTTATTCTCTTATAATTAATACTTGATATTTATAAAATAAGTGGGTTTCTTTTATAAATGTTAAATATTAATACACACATATATTGTCTCCTCTTTTAACTAGTTTATACAATTATTTAATTAATTGTATAAGTAGTATACTCTCATTATTATTTGGTGTTATACAACTAATTTAAATAACACTTCAAATAATATTATTGAACAAAATATCCTAATAAATTGTTCCATCTCATATGCAACTTATTTAGAAAACCCATTTTCTAAATTGGTGTAAATATTTAATTGCATGATCATATCATCAATTAAATATTAATTGGTGTTTGCTAAGCTTGTTATTGGGTATAACCCGACTTGGATCATAACGTACTAACCACATCAATATTCTAAGTGTCTTGGGCACATAGAATCCTACAATCTCCCACTTTCCCAAGATTCATAGAAGATTGATGCAAGCAGTAAATGACGCCTAACAACGGTTTACTACCCTTAATACGCATGACTTATGGCCATTCAATAACATCATCCCATTCAAGTACCCTACTTGAAATGATTTAGGTGAATCAATCATCTATCCTTTTGTTACAGATGTCATGTTAAATCCAAGGACATAGAATGATCATTCCTTGTTGATTTAACTTAATCAGGCCTTAGACATCTAACTCTCAACGAATAAGAGAAACAAATTCCATCTTGACTACATACGTTTCTCACAAACACCTCGTGTTATACCTGAACATACCCTTATGTACTGTCCACTATTTCAGGACAGTGAAGAATTAGCTCAAGGCATAATACTTGGTGAATATCAAAACCCAATATGTATCTCAGGTCGGAGGATACCAAATGATATTCGCCTTTACTCAAATTTACTTATGATCAATCAATAAGATTCCATGTAGTAAAATTTGAGATGCGGGTTAGTCCAATATTTGTATCCCACAAATATCTATAAACCTTGGTAGCAACCCATTGCTCTATATTCATCCTTATGAATATCAACCAATCCAAATTCATAATAATCTTACCCTCACACTTGTTCCCATAAGTATGAACGACTACGGACATTTAGAGTAATTAATTTACTCATGGATTAAACATGCTAAATTGGAACATTAATTGAAACATTATAACCAAATAATTTTACTTAAATAATAAAGAGTTCCACATATTCAAATACAAAATTTGATCAAGTCCAATCACTAGAATATCGAAGTCCTAAGGCATAGGTATGACTTTCATGCTTTGCCCTTTCGAGGAGCTTCGGGAGTGGATCCGCAATATTTTTGATCAAAGTGAACGTTGCGAATACATATCTTTCCCTTTTCAACTTCATCCCTTATGTAGTTGAATCTCCGCTCATTGTGCCTAATCTTTTGATGTGCACGGGGTTCCTTGATTTGAGCAATCACACCCTGGTTATCACAAAAGATTTCTAAGGGGTCTTGAATGGTAGAGACCACCCTTAGATCGGTAATAAACCTTTTATTCATGCAGCTTCCAAAGCTGCTAATGAGGCGGCTATGTATTCCTATTTTGTAGTGGACAATGTTACCCTATTCATAGTGGAGACAAACCCCGATTGTGATCGAGGACCATCTCGATCAGTTTGGAAACTTGCATCCGTGTAACCTTTTACAACGAGTTCCTCTTTCTCAGATCCGTATATTAGAAACATATCCTTAGTCCTCCTAAGGTATTTCAATATACTTTTAACAGCCATCCAATGGATATTACCTGGATTCTGCTGATATCTTCTTATCATGCTTAATGCGCATGACATGTCGGGTCTTAGTGCATATCATCGCATATATGATGGATCCTATAGCAGACGCATATGGGATGTCCTTCATACAATCTTGCTCATCCTTTGAGCTTGGACATTGAGATGCACTCAATATTGTCCCTCTTTAAATAGGTACCATACCTTTCTTAGATTTTTCCATCTTGAACCTTTCTCAAGATTTTATCAATATATGCACTTTGGTTTAGACCTATCAACCGCCTCGATCTATCCCTATAGGTCTTTATTCCCAAAATATATGCGTCTTCACCGAGATTTTTCACGGAAAAACAATTTCCAAGCCAGGTTTTAACACCTTCCATGGTTGGAATGTCTTTTCCATATAGTAATATGTCATGAACATACAATACTAAGATTGTGATTACACTCCCACTAGCCTTTTTACACACACAAGCCTTGTCAGTATCCAAGTTTCCAGGTATATTTGTTTTCTTCTCGAAAACCCACTCGCATCCAACAGGTTTGGAGTTAAGTGGAGTGTCAACCAATTCCTAAACTTGGTTGTTATACATGGATTGCATCTCTACGTTCATTCTTTCAGCCATTTGTCACAATCGGAATTGGACATAGCATCATGGTATGTAGTTGGCTCATCAGAGTCAATCTCATAGCATTCATCCATGAAAAATCCATATATTTCAGGTGGAATGCTAACTCTACCAGATCTGTGAACGTTTTGTGTGTATTGATCAACCTCTTGATCATTATCAACAACCTCTTGTTGACAGCTAGTGTCAACCAAACGTGTATCGGCTTGTGGATCTTGATCTTCATCAAACTCCATTGTTCTATGCGTCATTCCTTCCATAAGGAACTTGGCTTCCAAGAACTCTGCCCTTCGAGCAATAAATTCCTTTTGCTCTGTTGGATCAAAGAAGTAGTATCCTATATAGTCTTTGGGATATCCAACAAATATACACGTAGTGGATCGACTTTCAAATTTGTTTTGGGTGTTAAGCTTAACATAAGCTTCACTACCCATACCTTTTGCTATGATAGTGATGGAACTCTTTCCATGCCATATTTCAAAAGGCGTCGAACCCACTTTCTTGGTTTGGGCCATATTCAAAATACGAGCCGTGGAGAGTAGTGCGAAAACCCAAGATGATAAAGGTGGTAAGCTCATAGCCTTAATGAATTGAACCATATCCAAATAGGGTTTAGTTTCTCCTTTATCAGAATGAAGAACTTAGATAGTTATATATAGAGTTGATTTTCTACTTCATTATTGAAGATTTTTGAACATTTCAAAAGCTTCATTCTTATGTGTCATCAAGTGCACACAATAATAGCGACTGTAATCGTCGGTAACAGTAATGAAGTGTCTTTTCACCAATCTTTGTCATTGTCTTAAAAGGATCATATACATCCAAATGTATCATTCCTAATAAGTCTTTTGGTTCACACTTATCAAATGAAACATTTTCATTTGTTTCCAAAAGACCATTCTTTTGAAGTGTTTGAATCCAATTCTTGTTTATGTGACCAAGATGTCATTGTCAAAGATAATAATAACTTAAACTGATTTTAAGTTTCTTGGTGCTTAATGTGTATAATGAGTTATTATAGGATGAATTATCATGAACTAATTCATGAATATCATTAAAAGGCATATCTTTAAAATGAAATACATCATCCATAAAACTTAATACCGTTATATACAAACTTTAAATCATGACCATATTGTTTTAATAGGAAACATTAATTATGTTCCTAGTCAAACTAGGTACATACAAAAGGTTTTGAGAACAACTTCCAAACCATTTGTAAGTCTCAAAATAGAGTTTCCCTTTTGAAGTGCATATTTCTTTTGAACCCCTTTGCAACAATTACAAGTATGAGTCTCACATCCGGTATCCATTACCCATGTGTTTGAAGAAATGACATTTAACACAATGTGAATCATAAAAATTGTATTCGAGGTTTGCCTAGCATCCCTCTTATTTTTCAACTCCTTGATATAGGAGGGACAATTCCCTTTTATTGTACTATCTCTCCATACTCAAAGTATGGATCATTCTCCTTTACCTTAGGCTTCATAAGCTTAGGTTTTTGAGGTTTCGCTTTAACCTTTGCTTTGATGTATTACTTTCTTTTGGCAATAATTGCCTTAGGATCGAGATTGCCCATTTCTTATAGTCTCCCTCATTGATTGAGAGAATAGGTAGAACCTCTCTACCCATCCCTGCCTCGGTTGCTTTGAGCATTGCGTGAATTTCATCGATGCTCTTGTCCCACCCGTTCAAATTACAGTTTATTATGAATGTCTCAAACCTTTAGTTAGGCAATCAAGGATCAAATCCTTGGCCAACTACTTTGACACAGGACATTTAAGCATCTTGAGGCTATCAATGTGGCTTTTCATCTTAAGAATATATAAGATGATATCGATTGGGTTTCTTCCATATGACATGCATAAAGTGCTTGAACCGTTTCGAAGCAATCTTTCTAATGTTTGTTGAAGGAACATTTCCTTCAACTAGATTATCATGTCATATGCCCTATGATGTTCCAAACCCTTTTAGAGTTCGGGAATCATATTCCCAACATGAGGTAGGAAACTTGCACAGAATCCTTAATGTGCTTAAGCCAATCGTCAAATGGCCTTAACATCAATAGCGTTGGTTGGTGAGACATGGGATCGTCAAGGACATAGGCCTTTACTCATTTTGGTAACGATTCTCGGTGATAGGGTATGGACGGTCGGGGTGGTAGCATTATTGTTTGCGGCCATTCTACAAAATTTACAAAGTTCTTTATTAGTATTTCTTAAAATTTTATTTTAATTATTAATACCCTTTTATGTCTCATAGACAATTAATAATTAAAATCTAGAATCCAACGTTACATTTAAATAATGGTTAGGTGACCTTTATCCCATTATTTAATTTAACAAGGTAGTCAATATTTGACAATTGCAACCTTTTGCAACTTCTAGCCTTTATGGGATCGGTTAAACATCTTATGTTTGGTTGGCATGTTTAATCCCATCAACACCATTGTACGCCATGCTTCGGTGACCCTATGCACATGGTTTCCAATTCAAGTCGTCTTACTTACACATACGTGTGAGTTTTCACATACAAGCGGTTAGGTGACCTTTATCCCACAAGTATGTTAGACTCACCTCAAACACACAAGTTCCCTATAAGTGGTTAGGTGACCTTTATCCCACAAATAGTTCTCAAGTGATTCGAGTGTCGTGTAAAAGGATTGTGTTAAACTTGTTTCAAAAGGGATTTTTGGTTTTCATTAATTCTAGTTTTGAAAACTCTATATACCTTGTATTTGCATGCTTTCAAATGCAAGGTATCCTATGGTTTATTTTTAATAAAACCTCTTTTATTAAATCATTAATCCTTTTAATAACCTTTTATTAACCACTTAATGATTAGAAACCATAAATTTTCAGCTTGTTAAGTTTGCTAATGAGTTTGTTATGCATATCCAAATATCAAACATGCCATCACAAGTGTGGTCATTTGGTCTTTCCTAAGGGTTGAATACAACACAAAATAGAGGTCTTCATTGACTCCCACTTGAACTTGCATCCATATGCTTCAAGTCCTTCTTTTGTGTCTTCTTCTTGTGCTTCCTTCCCGAGCATCTTCTTTTACAAAATATATATATCCTAATACATATTTTCTAGTAAAAGAAAAACACTCCTAATCTATTATTACATCCCAATGAATAAATAGACAAATTACATTTTTAAACAAAGCACAAAAGAATAATATTACAACCCAATTGAAAACAACCAAAACAAACATTGCAAGCATCCAAACAACACAAGGCCAATGGCTAGGTTATGCACACTAACATCCAATGATCATATCATCCAAACATATAACGAAACCCCACTTAAAACCACCAAATTTCAGCCAACATAAACTGAAATTTGGGTTTTAAACATTGTCCAAACAATCAACATTTCATAATATATATCTTTCAAGGTCTAATCACTAGCATGTGTGATATGACCTTGAAAGTTTGGGGAATCATTCAAACAAAACATAGCAGCCCAAAATCAGCCTATACTAAGTTTATAATCATCCTTTAAAACTAATTTTTAAAGGACAAGAACAAGCATGTTATTCACATAACCGGCTCTGATACCATTGTTGGGTTTGTTAGAACATAAAATCATAGTTTAACCTCTTAAACTTTCAGAAAACGCAGCGGAAGTATAGCATTATAACCATGTTTATAAGCTGAAAATTATGTTCTTCAAGTGATCATTCAAGTGTATAAAACAAACCCATAAATCAAAGGATCATTTATGTGAATTAGCAAGCTATAAACATATGTAAAACTACATAAAATCAACTTCAAAAACAGCTTTCATAACTCTTCAATGCTGCTGCCTGAAAACCCTATTTTCAGCAGCTCAAAACCGTGGGGATTTTTGGAGAGAAAGAGAGAGAGCTGATTTTAATATTGTGATGTCTTGCATGTATTGAGAAGTAGAGAGAATATATCTTGCTAGTGGAGGGGACCAAGCATCCATATATGTGTGCTTCAAGAGAATAAACATGAGTTAGTGGAAACACATGACAAGTGCATGTGTGTCTCCACATGGGACGGTTTTTGAAGGGCTGAAAATGGGTTTTATTCTCTTATAATTAATACTTGATATTTATAAAATAAGTGGGTTTCTTTTATAAATGTTAAATATTAATACACACATATATTGTCTCCTCTTTTAACTAGTTTATACAATTATCTAATTAATTGTATAAGTAGTATACTCTCATTATTATTTGGTGTTATACAACTAATTTAAATAACACTTCAAATAATATTATTGAACAAAATATCCTAATAAATTGTTCCATCTCATATGCAACTTATTTAGAAAACCCATTTTCTAAATTGGTGTAAATATTTAATTGCATGATCATATCATCAATTAAATATTAATTGGTGTTTGCTAAGCTTGTTATTGGGTATAACCCGACTTGGATCATAACGTACTAACCACATCAATATTCTAAGTGTCTTGGGCACATAGAATCCTACAATCTCCCACTTTCCCAAGATTCATAGAAGATTGATGCAAGTAGTAAATGACGCCTAACAACGGTTTACTACCCTTAATACACATGACTTATGGCCATTCAATAACATCATCCCATTCAAGTACCCTACTTGAAATGATTTAGGTGAATCAATCATCTATCCTTTTGTTACAGATGTCATGTTAAATCCAAGGACATAGAATGATCATTCCTTGTTGATTTAACTTAATCAGGCCTTAGACATCTAACTCTCAACGAATAAGAGAAACAAATTCCATCTTGACTACATACGTTTCTCACAAACACCTCGTGTTATACCTGAACATACCCTTATGTACTGTCCACTATTTCAGGACAGTGAAGAATTAGCTCAAGGCATAATACTTGGTGAATATCAAAACCCAATATGTATCTCAGGTCAGAGGATACCAAATGATATTCGCCTTTACTCAAATTTACTTATGATCAATCAATAAGATTCCATGTAGTAAAATTTGAGATGCGGGTTAGTCCAATATTTGTATCCCACAAATATCTATAAACCTTGGTAGCAACCCATTGCTCTATATTCATCCTTATGAATATCAACCAATCCAAGTTCATAATAATCTTACCCTCACACTTGTTCCCACAAGTATGAACGACTACGGACATTTAGAGTAATTAATTTACTCATGGATTAAACATGCTAAATTGGAACATTAATTGAAACATTATAACCAAATAATTTTACTTAAATAATAAAGAGTTCCACATATTCAAATACAAAATTTGATCAAGTCCAATCACTAGAATATCGAAGTCATAAGGCATAGGTATGACTTTCATGCTTTGCCCTTTCGAGGAGCTTCGGGAGTGGATCCGCAATATTTTTGATCAAAGTGAACGTTGCGAATACATATCTTTCCCTTTTCAACTTCATCCCTTATGTAGTTGAATCTCCGCTCATTGTGCCTAATCTTTTGATGTGCACGGGGTTCCTTGATTTGAGCAATCACACCCTGGTTATCACAAAAGATTTCTAAGGGGTCTTGAATGGTAGAGACCACCCTTAGATCGGTAATAAATCTTTTATTCATGCAGCTTCCAAAGCTGCTAATGAGGCGGCTATGTATTCCTATTTGTAGTGGACAATGCTACCCTATTCATAATGGAGACAAACCCCGATTGTGATCGAGGACCATCTTGATCAGTATTGTCGTTGCTAGATGGAAATGAAGATTTGGTGATTTATTCAGATGCTTCGTATCAAGGTTTAGGCTGTGTATTGATGCAGAGGGGACGAGTGATAGCTTATGCTTCTAGACAATTGAAAGAACATGAAAAGAATTATCTGACGCATGATCTAGAACTGGCAGCGGTGGTATTTGCCTTGAAGATATGGAGGCATTACTTATATGGGACGAAATGTACGATTTACACAGACCATAAGAGTTTGAAATATTTCTTCGATCAGAAAGAATTAAACATGCGCCAGCGGAGATGGTTAGAATTGGTGAAAGACTATGATTGTGAAATACTTTACCATCCTGGTAAAGCAAATGTGGTTGCTGACGCGTCAAGCAGAAAAAGTAAACACCCTCCGATTCGAGTTAAGTCATATAAGTTAGTGATAACTCCAGATTTTATGCATCAGTTACGAGAAGCTCAATTAGAAGCATTAAAGGAAGAAAACGTAAAGCAGGAACGAATGAAGGGTCAAATAAAGGATCTGGAAGAAAATAGTTTTGGGGTTAAGATAAAATATGGTCGTATGTGGGTCCAGATTAAGATGAGAGAGTTGGTGCTAGATGAAGCCCATAAATCTAGATATTCTATACATCCTGGTGCTACTAAGATGTATAAGGATTTGAAACAAGAATGTTGGTGGCCCGGTATGAAGTTTAATGTGATGCAGTATGTGAATAAGTGTTTGACGTGTCTTCAGGACAAAGCTGAGCATCAAAAGCCATATGGTAAGCTTCAACCCTTAGAGATTCCAAAGTGGAAATGGGAAAAGTTGACAATGGATTTCATAACTAAGCTCCCGTGTACAACTAAAGGTTATGATACCATTTGGGTCATAGTAGATAGATTGACACGTAGTGGACATTTCTTACCAATTAAGGAAATGTATAACTCTGAGAAGTTAGCAGAACTGTTTATTTGAGAAATTATTGCTCGTCATGGAGTGCCGTTATCTATTGTATCGGATAGAGATACGCGATTTACTTCGAGGTTTTGGAGGAAATTTCATGAAGATATGGGTACTCGTTTGTTACACAGCACATCTTTTCACCCAGAAATGGATGGGTTGACTGAAAGGACTATCCAAATAGTTGAAGACATGTTACGAGCTTGTGTTATAGATTTCGGTGGTAGCTGGGATAGTCATCTACCATTAGTTGAATTCTCCTACAATAACAGTTATCATTCTACGATTGGGAGAGCCCCTTATGAGATGTTATATGGCAGAAAATGCAGGAGTCTGATATGCTGGGGAGAAGTTGGGTAAAAAGAGTTGGGCAGTTTGGAAATTGTACAGACTACGAATGAGAAACTGGATTAGATCAAAGCTCGGTTTAAAGCGGCTTAGGATCGACAAAAGTCTTATGAAGATAAAAGGCGAAGGCATATAGAGTTTAAAGTAGGAGATAGAGTCATGTTGAAAGTATCTCCTTAGAAGGGAATTATCAGATTCAGAAAGAGAGGAAAGTTAAATCCTCGTTTTAAAGGACCGTTTAGAATATTAGAACGAATTGGGGAAGTGGCCTATAAACTAGAATTACCCGATCAGTTACAAGGAATCCACCCAACCTTTCATGTATCACAGTTGCGCAAGTGTTTGGCCGATGAGAATGCTTATATACCTTTAGATGATATAGAGGTGGATGATAAGTTGAACTATGTTAAGAAACCTACTGTTATAGTAGACAGAAAGGTGAAAAGACTAAGAAATAAAACGATTGAGTTAGTTAAAGTGAAGTGGTCGAATAGAAAGGGGTCGGATTTTACTTGGGAATCAGAAGATGAGATGAAGAAAGATTATCCCCAGTTGTTTGAATAGTCGGCTTCGAGGACGAAACCTATTTAAGGGGGGAGAGTTGTAACATCCGGTTTCTAAATCCAGACTTGTAATTATATTATAGTTATGATTAAACAACTAAGTTGAGTTTGTTTGATTGTTTAAATGTTCAGTCACATGACTTATATGCGAATGAACTTCAGTCGCACCCCTTACGTGTGATTGAGACTCAGTCGTACGAATAGTAGGCGTATGAGCTTCAGTCGCACGATTCAGTCATGCGAATGGTTCAGTCATGCGACTGGGGGTAGGGCGGTTATGTTGCACATGTGAATAAGTAAGGCGGTGAAAGGAGATGAAAAGCAGATTTCTATCTGCATCTACTTCATTCCCCTGTTCTCTTTACACCCAAACACCTCTGTTCTTGCCAATCGACTAGGCTAAACTCTGTTTTGGTAAGTTTTGAATATTACGGATCAATCCAGGGATGTTATAAGTTGTGTAAATGGTTGAATTTGATCCAAAAACGTGTTTTAAATCATTGAATTGGTCTGGTTCATTTCTAAATTAAAATCCGGGAATTCGGATCCAAGTTTTTGTGTAGTTTTGATGAAACAAGGGTCCAAAACCATTGTAAATGATGTGTATATGATCTGCTTTGAATATGACATGATTTGGATGGTTAAAACTCAAATTTTGAGTAAGTTTGGATCAAAAACGTCAAGAACACAGCTGCTGATTCGTTTCAGGCGAATGGGCTCAATCGCATGCCTCAGTCGTACGAATGAGAGTTTAATCGTGCGACTGAGTGCGAATGGAGGTTCAGTCGTGCGATTTGGAACCCAGTCGCCTGGTTAGAAGGCCAACTGAAGACGAGTGAACACTGGGTACGAATGAGAGTACAATCGTGCGAATGAGTGGCTAGTCATACGGCTAAAGGTTCATTCGCATGGTTCATCCGCATAGGTTCAGTCGTATGGGTGCTCATTCGCACAAGTGTTCAATCGCATGAGGGTCCTGTTTGAGAATAAGTTTACTGAATCAAGGTTTATTGCTTTAGATATACCTTGATTAGAGGAAGGACTAGTTACCTTGTGTACGTGGATTGTGTAGACTGTTGTGAGGAAGTTGATAAGGTGAGTTCTAAGCCCTTTTCAAATGTTTGGTTTTTAACATTCGGGCTGGCACACATACAATGATAAATGAATTGAATGTTTTAGTACCAGAAATGTGATAGCGATGTTGATATGTTTCTAACAGTTTGTAAAGCTGTTAGGGGGAAAAGTGGGGGTAATGAATGATTACCTGAACATTGTTAATCATTACGTGATGGTAATGATTTCAGTGGGTCAGGTAGAGTGTAAAAGATGGTCATCTGAACATTGTTAATCATTACATGATGGTAATGATTCCAATGGGTCAGATGGGGGTAATGATTAATGAAAATATGTTAAAACTGGTACTAAAAGAAAGAATGTGTGGGGTGTGAATGAATGTGATAATATTGGCAATAAGTAAAAGAAATGTTTTTGAAATGGTAAAGTGATGTAAATCTTAACAAGCCAGTTAGGGTAAGATGCCTGGGGGTATAAACTGTACAGTTTGATAGGAGTGATGACGATCACTCAGCTTTGTGAACATCTTGTGGTGACGACCCTAGATGATTAATTGGCATCCTACTGGATGAGATATAGTAACTTCAGTTTCTAGATGTGGGAAACTGATAGTTACTGGGTATGGGAAACTTCAGTTTCTGGATGTGGGAAACTGACAGTTTTTGGATGTAGGAAACTGGTAGTTGCTGGATATGGGCAATCGACGTTTCTGGATGTGGGAACTGGTAGTTGCTGGATGTGGGCAACCGACGTTTCTGGATGTGGGAACTGGTAGTTGCTAGATGTGGGCAAACGACGTTCGGTGGGACAGGTCCGGTGGGACAAAGTAATGATAAAAGTTGAATTTATAATATTACCAATATAAATATAACTCTTGTGTGTGTAAAGATGCTGTTAATGTTTTAATAAAAATTTAGAACTCACCAGTTTATCTGATGTTTTGAGTATGTTGTGTGTGCTAGGTAAGAAGGGATCCTCTGATAATAGAGGAAAGCAAGTATGAGCTGAACAAGGATGCTATCCCGGAGTAGTTGCTGGCATAGGATATAGGACCTGTTAATACTGTAAATAGGGCAATGTATAATTAAATACAATTATATGTAAAATGTTTTTAAAAAGTTGGGTTAATATATAATGTTGTTTAAGTCTTCCGCTGTAAGTAGAAAGCTCTAATTTGTGTTTAAAATATTAATCCAACTGCGTGACGTGCCTCCGGTGCCCTGCCGGGTTTAGGGCGTCACAATTTGGTTTTTTACTTTTCCATGATATAAGACTGCCTCCCAAATAGATACCAAAACTAGTGGCCCATCTTCGAGTTGATAAACACTTTCCCAATCTGAGTCCAAGAAACCTTTTAAAAGAAACTCAGACTATTTTTAAAAAACAATCCTTGGCCAGGATTTGATTTTAAATACCTCAAAAGTCTTAAAGCAATTTTAAAATGAGACTAAAGAGGTTTATGCATGTTAGATATATGAGTTTTCCAATCAAAGTTTTGATACACAATAATATTTTCAAGAACAGAATCACCATTTTTCATATTAGAACCATCAGACACAACAAGATTTTGTTCCATAGGAATGGCAACAGGTTTGCAAGCAAGCATTCCAAATTCTTTTAATAACTCCAAACAATATTTTCTTTGATTTAAACATAGACCCTGGGCTGTTTCAATAACCTCTATTCAAAGAAAATATTTTAAAACACCCAAATCTTTAATTAAGAAACTTTTATTTAATATTTACCTTTTTAATTTCATACTCATAATTTCTAGTTATAATAATATCATCAACATATACAAGAAACATCACAATTTTAGACCCACATGACTTAACAAACAAAGACACATCATTCTTGCTTTAAGAAAAACCTATAGACTTAAGAGTAGTGGTTAGTTTTTCATTCCACTATCTTAGAGCTTGTTTAAGCCCATATAAAGACTTTACAAGCTTACAAACCTTTCCATCAATTAGTTTTTGAATAGAAACCTGCTGGTATAGTCATATAAACATCCTCATACAAGTTACCGTACAAAAAACATTATTTATATCAATTTGAAACAATTTCCAGCCATATTGAACAACAACAAGACTTAAAGTCCGAACAGTTGTTATTTTAACAACAGGAGCAAACGTCTCATCAAAGTCTATTCCCTCTTTTTGACTATAACCTTTAGCAACTAACCTAGCCTTGTACCTTTCTATTTCACCATTTGATTTATATTTAATCGTATAAAGCCACTTACAACCAATAACTTTTCTATCTTTAGGAAAATTAGTGATAATCTAGGTCTTATTTCTATAAGACTTAGGTTCAATTTATGTCTTGACAAGCTTGACTATAAGACCTAGGTTCTACACTTCTATTCACATTTGGAATACCTGTGTTAGATCATTATGATCCTTAACTAGATTTATCCCATGATCTGAGGACTCAACTATTACTGACATCAGCAGCTGACCTACGATCATGTCCTTCAATCATGTCCTTCAGTAGGTGTAGAACCTGTCTCAATATAAATAACAGGAGAAACAATAGGAACATCATGTGACCCACCCTGGCTGGTAAGACTATTGGAACCCTTCCCTTGATCATCGGGCAAAAATTTTTTCTTAGATTTATCAGTGTCATAACAAAAATCAAAGTAATTAAGATGATTTATGTTAGTTGATGTAGATTCAGATTGATTTTCTTTTAATGGAAAACAAGTCTCAGAAAGTTTAACATCACGTGAGAAGAAAATAGAATTATCATCTAAAGACAACAGTTTATATCCCTTTTTTCAAAAGAATAGCCTATAAAGACATATTTAAGTGACCTTGTATCAAACTTATGATTAGGATTTAAATTTGAAGCAAAAGTTAGACACCTAAAGGATCTGAGATGAGAAAGAGAAGGTTTTTTGTGTAGCAACAATTCAAAAGACAATTTCCTATTGAGCACAGAGGATGGAGTCCTGTTAATCAAGTAGGTAGCAGTCAAGACACATTCAGTCCATAATCTAAGAGGAAAATTACTTTAAAACAATAGAAACCTAGCCACATTTAACAAGTGTTTATGCTTTAATCTAAGAGGAAAATTACTTTAAAACAATAGAAACCTAGCCACATTTAACAAGTGTTTATGCTTTCTCCCAACAATACCATTTTATTGAGGGGTATACACACATGAGGTCTGATGTAAGATACCATTGCTTTTAAGAAACATAGCTAGTTGGTTGTTAAGCGGTCTCTTTGAAAGCGGTCTATCTATCTCCCAAGATAGAGGAAAGACTGACCACCATCTACACCTCACAGACCCTACTCTCAGTGGGACATACTAGGTATGTTTGTTTGTTTGTTTTTTAGCTAGTTGGTTGTTAACAAACTTAGTACCATTATCAGTTCTAAAACATTTTATATCATAGCCAAACTGGTTCTTAAGAAGTTTTACAAAGCATTGAATATTATAGAAGACCTCATCTTTTGACTTTAATAAGTAAACCCAGACATCTCTAGAATAATCATCCACTACAGTCAAGAAATACCGATGCACTTGTCTACTGGTTATTTTGAAAGGGCCCTATAAGTCAAGGTGAACAAGTTTACCAAGTTGATGAGATTTGATAACTATTAGAAAAAGAGTTTCTTGTTTGTTTAGCTCTTTAACATACTTCACATGGCAAATTGGAATCTATCTCTTTAATTTTAAGATCATGACTCAATGTTTTTAACACTTGAAAAGAAGGATGACCCATTCTAGAATGCCATAGTTTTACATCAGAGTGATCAGGTCTAATATTGTTTCTACACACAAAATCATAAGACTCGGGATGACCAAAGTAATACAGACCATTCAACTATTTACCAGTCAGAAGAACCTTCGTCTGAGCCAAGTCCCGAATCCAATAGTTAAATTCATCAAACCATCATCCAATCTTATTATCTTTAGCAAGTTTATACACAGATAGGAGATTGACACTATATTCGGGAACAACCAACACATCCACAAGAATTACATTGTTAGACAGTTTTAGCTTGCCTATTGATTTTATGACAGCCTTAGTTTCATTTGGATGTTCAACAGTCATATTGTAATTAGACATATCAATTAAATCAAACATTGACACGTCAGATAAAACCATGTGTTGGTTTGCCCCAGAATCAATAACCCATCCTCTATTCTACATAGAGTCAGACTTAGTGACACCATAGAAAAAGTCACAGTTACCATCTAAGATAGTACCTACCATGTTTGAGGTTCCTTGATCCCCAGCAGTATTGTTACTAGCATGTGAATCACAAACAACATTGTTAGCTTTTGGTTTATTTCCCAAGCCTTTCCCATTGTAGTTTGCGGGATACGTAATTATTTCAAAAACTTTTTCAATTGTGTGACCATTTTGTTTACAGTTAGAGCATTTTAAAGAGGAACCTTTGGAAAAATTTCTTTTGATATTACTGGTTTTAGCTACAAAGGTAGCGGGTTGTGATAGGTTTGATGAAGATACTTCTCTATGAGACTCTTCACCAGATATAAGAACAAATGCAGTTTTAACAGATGGTAAGGGTTCTATAGAAATAATAGCATATCTCAAATGTAAGTATTTTTCATCAAGACCCATAAGAAATTACATCAACCTCAAGTTTTGATTGTATTTATAAACCTTTTCAGAACCAGCACAAGTACATTTGGATAAATCAGTTAGGATATCCAGTTGTCTCCATATAGAAGATAACTTGTGATAGTATTCAGAAATAGAGTTACTATTTTGTTTCAAATAGTTAATTTGTTGATGCAATTTGAAGATAACAAACCCATCTACTTTTGAATATGTTTTTTTAACTCTGACCAGACATTAGATGCATATTTTGAAAAAACTTGACCCACAAACAGTTACTTAGAAATTAAATTGAGTATACAGGATAAACTATAGAATTACACCTTTCCCATTGTCTACCTAGTACCTTATTAGTGGTAGACTTAACACAAGAACCATCGACAAAACCAAATTTGTTTTTAACATTAAGAGCAAGTTCCATAGCATTAGCCTAGACATTATAGTGTTATGTACCTTTTAGCTTTATGGACACAATGATAAGAGACTCGGTATCACTGACACGTAAGTATAGAGGATCACCAGAGTCAAGACTACTAATCAAAGTAGGTGTGTGTCACACCCTCAAATTCCACAAACGGGGTATTACCGTTAGGCGTGTGACTACCAGGATCTCAGCCACTAGTTACACCAAACGACACTTTAGTTGTAAAACATAATTTATCTTTCAGAGTTTGATAATACCAAAAACCGAGTATTTAACGTAAACATGAAAGAAGTTGCGGAAGCATAATAAATGAGAGTTGTTTAAATGGCGCAACACGCGCAAACCGAATAAATAGAATTCATTGAAAAATGTTAACTAAGTCACGTGGATAATGATGCATGAATGAAATGTTCCTACGCGTGCGCGTCTTGTGAACCTGAAAGAAACATGCTAAAGTGTCAACACAAGGTTGGTGAGTTCACAGGTTTTGATAAATTGAACATAACAGTATCTGATGCAGTAATCAAAATAATATCAGTAGATAGCTAGTCTACTTAACAAGTTACTAAGTGTATGTAGTTCGCAACCGACGCTGACAACGTAAAGAATGCCTCGGCTGTGAACACCGGTCACAGCAACAGAATTAGGTCAATTTAACACCCGTTTGACGAACGTTGTGCTAGCGCGACTAGCCCGAGTGGGGTTTGTCAACCCAGTAGATCTACTCAGAATTACCTCGCTAGAGTACATATATTAACTGTTCGAGAATGAGGACTTAAGTATGGTGTCACACTAGTAAACAAGTGATATTAAAATAATACTGATCAATTGAAAATGAGTTTGAACACACGTTTCTTTCACCCCAAAGAAAATAGGTAAACCGGGGCTGAGAACTCACCTCAAAAGCACAGCAACAAAGTAACGCAGAAACGGGTAATTAGGTCTCCAGTTAACCTGAATCCCATTTAATGTATATAATTAATAAATTATTTATTACAACATAGGCGGTGTACGGTTTCGCGTTCACGACTCGGTTACGGTTCCAGTAGCCAATTCCCATTCATACGCAAGTACCCTCAACACTATATAAACTCATTTATTCTCATGTATATTACTTTATGTGCATGGATAAACGTTGTATGTAGATATGCACACATACCACATACCATATACTAAACATACACACGTATAGTGTATACTATTCATACATATAATATATATGACCCACATAAATGTAATACTTATAATACACACGTACATACTACATATTATAAAACCACACACATGAATAAATAAATAAATAAATAAACATACCAACAAAAGTTTTTATAATAAACTCATATGTCATCCATTTATTATAATGTCTCTAAACACAAATCTATACACTATTTTGAAACGAAACCACTTGGAGGTTGTCAAAGACTCATGGCATTACTTCCGAAATCATTTACTTTAACCATAACTTCGTCAAAATACAAACCATATACCAAAACACTTGACCATTTGTTTGTTGTCAAAAAGAACAGTTTTGACCTACTTTCACTAAAAAGACAATAACTTGAGTTTTACAGGTCCAATTTAAGTGTGGTTGGGCCTTCTGGAAACTAGATTAAAAAATACACAATTTGGACCCAAGAAACGCAGTGATTGAGGTTGTTATCATCAAGTTATGTCATGCACAAGTTGGCTAACAGAATCTGCCAGAACACACATTGCATATATCTATACATCTCTAACCAATCGTGCATGTAATTGCAACAACCCACAGCACCAACCCACCCAAGCACACCATTATTCACACACAAATATGGCCATGCATAAAGTACATAATTGCATACACCAATAATGTACATGAGGCTACATACAATAATATAATCCCCTCCCCACATCATACATGCATACCCTAAATGAAAGAAAAACAAAATGCATTGCTTTCTCTTTCTAAAACACACATGTGTCACATACAAACACACACATCATGAGATTTCAGATCCATAATATGTGCACACCTACTAACAAAACACACATACATAAACATGCAGAAAACCCATATAAGGATCTCATCATCGGTTCTCCCTCCCCCCATGTACACGGCAACAAATTTACAATCACACACCATCATAACCCCATGCATACATACACCCATTCACATCCATAACTACTTGCACACTTCGCAGGACATATACATGTATCTATACATACGCAGCACACATACACGCACATCACAGAACGCACGCAGATCACATGCCGACGCACCCATGATTCGCAGGTTCAAACACACACGAATACAACCGAAACACACACAAGAACCAAGACCCGAAACCGGGCACCGCAATGAGCGCGAATTATGAACATGGAAGAACCTTACACGAAACCGAATGAGAGAACCGTACACGAAACCGAATGATATCGAACGCTGAAAAGGAGAAACATACCGAACGGCTGTTTTGGTTGATCTCGCGACTGCCGGCTAGATCGTTCCTCCCGAAGTGGTCGATCAAAGTCGTCGAATGGGGAGTTACCGAGAGAAAGCTGCCGAAAGAGTTTGCTAGGGTTGAAGGCTGCCGTCGAGGGGTTTGCTAGGGTTGAGTTGTGTGGAATGATCGACGGGAATCATACGGTTGTTTTATGTTTTGCCAAGTAGGAGAGTTGCACAATGGTACCTTTAAGTTTTCCAATTTTGGCAAATAGGTCCTCCAAGTTACAAACTCAACTTCTAGTTTAATTTATTAAGTTACACACACACACACACACACACACACACACACATATATATATATATATATATATTAACAAGGCTAAGTAATTGAGTATAATATAATAAAGTTGCATAACGAACGTTAAATTGATGGTGTTAAGTTAGGGTTAAGCAATAAAAGGTAATAAATTAATAATAGTAATAATATAACGAGAAGGTTAGATGGTGGTAATGGTTTTAACCTGAAAATACGGGGTGTCACATCATCCCCTTGTTGAAGGAATTTTCGTCCCGAAAATTAGAACATCTCGTTTAGTGAAGAACAGTAGATAGAACCCTGAAACAAGTTCGAATGGCGGAATTTATGAAATGTTTAGGTTTCGTGAGATTTGCGACATCATCCCCTTGTTAAAGGAAATTTCGTCTCGAAATTGAAAGAAAAGATATCTTGAAATAATACCTTAGGAAGTTGATGTCTGATCTTTGAACAGCTGCGGGTATTTCTTCTTCATTTGGTCCTCACGTTCCCAGGTAAACTCCGGGCCACGCTTTGAGTTCCATCTAACGTGCACAATAGGAATCTTGCTACGCCTTAGGGTTTTGATTTCTCGATCCATAATCTCAACTGGTTCTTCAATGAAACGTAGCTGTTCATCAATCTCCAGTTCTTCTAATGGAATGACGAGTGAGTCATCAGATAGACACTTCCTCAAATTTGACACGTGAAACACGTTATGTATTCCACTTAGCTCTTCTGGTAAATTCAGCTGGTAGGCTACTGGACCAACCCGTTTGACAATCTCAAACGGTCCAACGTATCTGGGGTTTAGTTTTCCACGCTTTCCAAAACGTATCACTCCCTTCCAGGGGGAGACTTTTAGAAGTACTTTATCACCAATCTGGAATTCCAATGGTTTACGACGTTTGTCGGCGTAACTCTTTTGTCGATCACGTGCCGCTGCCATTCGGTTACGTATCTGCGCGATCTTCTCAGTCGTCTCGTGCACAAGCTCAGAACCTGTAAGTTGGCTTTCTCCAACTTCTGCCCAACAAATAGGTGATCGGCACTTACGCCCATATAGTGCCTCAAATGGTGCAGCTTTGATTGAGGTGTGATAACTGTTATTATAGGAGAACTCAACCAATGGTAAGTGAGTTTCCCAATTACTGCCAAAATCGATCACGCAGGCACGTAACATATCTTCTAATGTCTGGATCGTACGCTCACTCTGACCATCGGTTTGCGGATGGTACGCAGTGCTCATGTCCATCCGCGTTCCCAATGATCGTTGTAAAGATTGCCAGAAATGAGAAGTGAATCGAGCGTCACGATCAGATATGATGGACACTGGCACACCATGCCGGGAAACTATTTCTCTTAAATAAATCCGTGTTAACTTATCCATCCGATCAGTCTCTCGAATTGCTAGGAAGTGAGCGGATTTTGTTAGGCGATCTACTATAACCCATATGGTATAGCATCCGCTAGGAGTCCTAGGTAACTTTGTGACAAAGTCCATTGAGATCTGCTCCCATTTCCAGACAGGAAGTTCCGGTTGCTGAAGTAAACCGGACGGCCTCTGATATTCCACCTTAACTTTGGAGCAAGTTAAACATCTGCTTACATAGGTGGCAATCTCAGCTTTCATGTTAGGCCACCAATAACACTCTTTCAGATCATGGTACATTTTATCTGAACCCGGATGAATTGAGTAGCGTGACTTATGAGCTTCATCCATTACCAGCTCCCGTAAATTCCCGTATTGTGGTACCCAGATCCGTTCCATGAAATAACGGATTCCATCCGCCTTGGTCTCTAATTGTTTCTCCATACCTCGCATGGATTCTGCTTTCAGGTTCTCAACTTTCAAGGCCTCAGACTGGGCAGCCTTGATTTGTTCTGGTAGGTCGGAGTGAATGGTTAATTGTAATGCGCGTACTCGACGAGGTTTAGGGGTCTCTTTTCGACTGAGGGCGTCGGCTACTACATTGGCCTTACCCGGGTGATACTTGATGGCACAGTCGTAATCATTGAGTAGTTCTAGCCATCGCCTTTGCCGCATATTCAGGTCTTTTTGGTCATATATATGCTGGAGACTCTTGTGGTCTGTATAGATCGTGCACTTAGTTCGATATAGGTAGTGCCTCCAGATCTTCAAAGCAAACACCACAGCTCCTAGTTCCAGATCATGCGTCGTATAGTTCTTCTCGTGCACTTTAAGTTGTCTAGACGCATAAGCAATGACATTGTTGCGTTGCATCAACACACATCCCAAACCCTGGATGGATGCGTCACAATAAACAACAAAGTCATCTGTTCCTTCCGGCAGGGCTAGGATCGGTGCACTGCAGAGCTTGTCCTTAAGTGTCTGAAATGCGGATTCCTCTTGGCTGCCCCATTTGTAGATGGTTCCCTTGTGAGTCAGGGCAGTTAGAGGTTGTGCTAACTTTGAGAATCCCTCGATAAATCGTCTGTAATAACCTGCCAAACCAAGAAATTGTCGCACCTCGGTAGGCGTTTTTGGTGCCGGCCAATCCTTGATTGCCTCAATTTTTGAAGGATCTACATGTATACCCTTTTCGTTCACTACATGACCAAGAAACTGTACTTCCCGCATCCAAAAGTCACATTTTGAGAACTTTGCATATAATTGTTCATTCTTCAGCAACTCTAAAATGATTTTCAGATGCTCCTCATGATCTTCCTTATTCTGAGAGTAGATGCGTATGTCATCAATGAAGACAATGACAAACTTATCCAAATAAGGTTTGCAGACACGGTTCATGAGGTCCATGAAAACTGCTGGGGCATTTGTTAATCCAAAAGGCATTACCGCGAACTCATAGTGCCCGTAACGTGTTCGGAATGCCGTCTTCGAGATGTCTTCCTCTCGGACTCGAAGCTGGTGATATCCTGAACTCAGGTCAATCTTGGAATAGTAACTTGATCCTTGTAACTGATCAAACAGATCATCAATGCGTGGGAGAGGATATCTATTCTTAATTGTCACCTTGTTTAACTCCCGGTAATCAATACACATTCTGAAGGTTCCATCTTTCTTCTTCACGAATAGCACAGGAGCTCCCCAGGGTGAAGAGCTGGGACGTATGAATCCCTTGTCCAGCAATTCCTGCAATTGCTTAGACAGCACTTGTAGTTCATTCGGTGCCAGACGGTACGGCGCCCGAGCGATCGGAGCTGCTCCATGTGCTAATTCAATCTGAAACTCTACTTGCCTGTGCGGGGGTAGTCCAGGTAGGTCCTCGGGAAATACCTCCGGAAAGTCTCTAACTATAGGGATGTCTTCCAGTTGTTTCTCCTCAGTAGTCTTTTTGGTGACTAGGGCTAAAATCGCCGCATGTCCTTTCTTCAAAAACTTCTGAGCCTTCATGTATGAAATGATGCCAACTACTGCACCGCTCCTGTCGCCTGATACGGTGAGTATCTTTCCATCAGGCAAAAGTAATCGGACAAGTTTCTCATGACAAATGATTTCGGCTTGGTTCTTAGACAACCAATCCATGCCGACAACGACATCAAAACTACCGAGTGTAATAGACAACAGGTCAATATCGAAATCATACCCAGATAGACTAATCTTACAACCTCTGTGTATACGCGAAGACTCAATGATCTTACCGTCTGCTATTTCTACTGTATAATTGGTATCTAGGGCTACAGAATCATCATCTAGCAGTTTACTGAACTTATGCGAGATGAAACTCCTATCAGCACCAGAGTCAAATAGTACAGAAGCAAAGCAACCATTGATAGGAAATTTACCAGTTACAGTAGAAGGATCATTACGAGCCTCACCTGAACCAATGATGAAAGCTCTTCCCTTCGCTCCACCATTACTGTTCTTGTCATTGTTTCCACTGCCATTTCCATTGCGGTTATCAGCACCATTACCGCCACCATTGTTCCTCCTCAATTTCGGGCAATACCTGTTGATGTGCCCGGTCTGACCGCACTCATAACAGCCTCTTTGTTCATTCCTCTGGGCCGGCTGTCTTTGTGTCATATTCATCCTGCAATCTCTGGCAGCATGGCCAAATGTACCACACCGCTCACAAGTATTCTTTTTGCAGCTCCCGTTGTGGTGGTAGTTGCATCTGTTACACTTAGGTAACGTCCCAGAGTAGCCACCACTCTGTTGAGATGAGGATGAGGATGATTGATGAGATGAGCGATAGTTGTCAAATTTTCGTGACTGTTGTGGTTGTGGTTGAGAGTTGTTCTGCTTATTGTTGGAACTAGATTCCCATTTCCTCTTGTTGTTGCTGTCTGAGGGAGTCGATGTCGAACCTCGTGGAGGTAATTTGCCCTGGATGACTGCCTGGTCAGTCAACCTATGGGCCAACCTGATTGCCTCCTGTATGGTGTCTGGTTTGGAAGCAGTGACCATACCCTGGATCTCGGGTGACAGACCATGTAAGTACCTTTCAATCCTTAGTGAAGGTGGGTCGACCATGTTGGGGCATAGAGTAGCAAGCTCGTGAGATCGAGTGGTGTACTCCTCGATTTCGGAGCCTGTCATCTTCAGGTTCCAAAACTCAGCTTCAAGTTTCTGCACCTCGCTCCAAGGGTAGTACTCCTCTTTCATCAAGGTCTTAAAGTCATTCCAGGTCGTCTGGTTTGCAATCTCAACGCCCAACATTTGGACTTGAGCGTTCCACCAAGATAACGCAGCACCGTTCAGGGTGCCAGTGGCGTACTTAACCCGATTTGCCACGGGGCAGTTGCACATCTCGAATACCGACTCGATCTTTTCAAACCAACGTAGGAGTCCCACAGCTCCCTCCGCTCCAGTGAATGGATTAGGTTTACAATCCATGAAAGTCTTAAATGTGCATACCCCTTGTCCTGCAACAAGTTTTGATCAGGCATTTAGATTCTTTGAATAGATATTACAACTTGACTAGGGTGACGGAACGTTAACGTCAGGGGTAGATTTTGTATTGCTTACCAATTGGAGTGGCGTGCGGATTGAGGTTTGGATTTGCAAGAGCATCTGCCACGTGTTGGTTAATTAAGGCTGCTAATTTGGCAGAAGTCATGTTTATGGTACCACGACCACGTCCGCGTCCTCTGCCAGTTCCAGACATTCTTAACAATCACAACATACAAAAATAAGTAATATGCAACATATCCACTTCATTTAAGTACAAGTAATTAAAAGAATTTAGCACACACAACTAGTAAGTTCAAATAATAATTTCTGATCAAATAAATTGCAAGTACGCATACAATTAATCAAATCAAATACTAAAATTTAAAAGTATCAGTCAGATGGGAAACAACCCTTCCCATCTAGGTGTGAGATGAAATAAGTCCAACAGAATAAAGAATTAATGAAAGAAATGACAATTGAGGAAGTCAGTGAGAGTCAACAGATCCGTCGCTGTCATCCTCCTCGTCATCAGGCTGCTCCTCTGGTTCTTCTTCTTCCGGCTCTTCCTCCGGGTCTTCCTCTTCCGGTGCCTCTTCCGGTTCGTCTTCTTCTTCAGGAGCCTCCTCTGGTTCTTCCTCGGGGTCTTCCTCCTCTTCGGGTACTGCTTCCGGTTCAGGCACGACATTCTGAGCTAAGGCTTGGGATTCCAAAATCCCAAGTCGCTGCTCAGTGGCAGCTGCCCGCTCAAACAGTTCATCGTAATGATTCATGAGGTCAATGTGGTATTCCCTGAGCTTATCCAGTTGAGCCTCGGATCGTTCGAGTCTCTCACTGGTCTTAGCCGAGTTTTTCTTTAATTCAGCATTTTCCTTTTCAAGTGTGGTCACGCGCTTACGCTACAGATGTATCGTGGCTGCCAAAGCAGCTATGGCCTGCTCGGGAGGGCAAGGGAGTGGTGGTAGTGTAGGGGCATTTAGGTCCCTATTAGCAGTAGATCTAGTGCGTGGGCGGTTTTCAAGAGGTGGGGGTACGTTTTTCTCTAAAATAAGATCAGTGATGTACTGTGGGTAGCACTCCCACCTATGGACCGGTGGGTACACAGGTCTAGCAAGAGGTGAGTCGTAATCAAATCTCTCGTTATTATTGTAATGTAAGGGCCAGTCACATGGGTTCTCGGAGGTAGGAATATGATCATAGTATATGGGCCTCTTGCCTCGAGAAGATGAGGATGGTGCTGAGGAAGATGCTGCCATTCTGCAAGAAACCGCTCACGGAAGTGAGCAACGACAAGAAATCCAGCAAGCAAAGCAAACAAGTAAGGCCAACGAACAACCTAATCGTGTCTATATGTGTGTAACTAAGGCATCGGCTATAGTCTAAATGCAATGCAAATGTAATGCAATTTTTAATTTAGTTCGCTATAACCATTGGCTCTGATACCAATCTATCACACCCTCAAATTCCACAAACGGGGTATTACCGTTAGGCGTGTGACTACCAGGATCTCAGCCACTAGTTACACCAAACGACACTTTAATTGTAAAACATAATTTATCTTTCAGAGTTTGATAATACCAAAAACCGAGTATTTAACGTAAACATGAAAGAAGTTGCGGAAGCATAATAAATGATAGTTGTTTAAAAGGCGCAACACGCGCAAACCGAATAAATAGAATTCATTGAAAAATGTTAACTAAGTCACGTGGATAATGATGCATGAATGAAATGTTCCTACGCGTGCGCGTCTTGTGAACCTGAAAGAAACATGCTAAAGTGTCAACACAAGGTTGGTGAGTTCACAGGTTTTGATAAATTGAACATAACAGTATCTGATGCAGTAATCAAAATAATATCAGTAGATAGCTAGTCTACTCAACAAGTTACTAAGTGTATGTAGTTCGCAACCGACGCTGACAACGTAAAGAATGCCTCGGCTGTGAACACCGGTCACAGCAACAGAATTAGGTCAATTTAACACCCGTTTGACGAACGTTGTGCTAGCGCGACTAGCCCGGGTGGGGTTTGTCAAACCCAGTAGATCTACTCAGAATTACCTCGCTAGAGTACATATATTAACTGTTCGAGAATGAGGACTTAAGTATGGTGTCACACTAGTAAACAAGTGATATTAAAATAATACTGATCAATTGAAAATGAGTTTGAACACACGTTTCTTTCACCCCAAAGAAAATAGGTAAACCGGGGCTGAGAACTCACCTCAAAAGCACAGCAACAAAGTAACGCAGAAACGGGTAATTAGGTCTCCAGTTAACCTGAATCCCATTTAATGTATATAATTAATAAATTATTTATTACAACATAGGCGGTGTACGGTTTCGCGTTCACGACTCGGTTACGGTTCCAGTAGCCAATTCCCATTCATACGCAAGTACCCTCAACACTATATAAACTCATTTATTCTCATGTATATTACTTTATGTGCATAGATAAACGTTGTATGTAGATATGCACACATACCACATACCATATACTAAACATACACACGTATAGTGTATACTATTCATACATATAATATATATGACCCACATAAATGTAATACTTATAATACACACGTACATACTACATATTATAAAACCACACACAATGAATAAATAAATAAATAAATAAACATACCAACAAAAGTTTTTATAATAAACTCATATGTCATCCATTTATTATAATGTCTCTAAACACAAATCTATACACTATTTTGAAACGAAACCACTTGGAGGTTCTCAAAGACTCATGGCATTACTTCCGAAATCATTTACTTTAACCATAACTTCGTCAAAATACAAACCATATACCAAAACACTTGACCATTTGTTTGTTGTCAAAAAGAACAGTTTTGACCTACTTTCACTAAAAAGACAATAACTTGAGTTTTACAGGTCCAATTTAAGTGTGGTTGGGCCTTCTAGAAACTAGATTAAAAAATACACAATTTGGACCCAAGAAACGCAGTGATTGAGGTTGTTATCATCAAGTTATGTCGTGCACAAGTTGGCTAACAGAATCTGCCAGAACACACATTGCATATATCTATACATCTCTAACCAATCGTGCACGTAATTGCAACAACCCACAGCACCAACCCACCCAAGCACACCATTATTCACACACAAATATGGCCATGCATAAAGTACATAATTGCATACACCAATAATGTACATGAGGCTACATACAATAATATAATCCCCTCCCCACATCATACATGCATACCCTAAATGAAAGAAAAACAAAATGCATTGCTTTCTCTTTCTAAAACACACATGTGTCACATACAAACACACACATCATGAGATTTCAGATCCATAATACGTGCACACCTACTAACAAAACACACATACATAAACATGCAGAAAACCCATATAAGGATCTCATCATCGGTTCTCCCTCCCCCCATGTACACGGCAACAAATTTACAATCACACACCATCATAACCCCATGCATACATACACCCATTCACATCCATAACTACTTGCACACTTCGCAGGACATATACATGTATCTATACATACGCAGCACACATACACGCACATCACAGAACGAACGCAGATCACATGCCTACGCACCCATGATTCGCAGGTTCAAACACACACGAATACAATCGAAACACACACAAGAACCAAGACCCGAAACCGGGCACCGCAATGAGCGCGAATTATGAACATGGAAGAACCTTACATGAAACCGAATGAGAGAACCGTACACGAAACCGAATGATATCGAACGCTGAAAAGGAGAAACATACCGAACGGCTGTATTGGTTGATCTCGCGATTGCCGGTGCTAGATCGTTCCTCCCGAAGTGGTCGATCAAAGTCGTCGAACGGGGAGTTACCGAGAGAAAGCTGCCGAAAGAGTTTGCTAGGGTTGAAGGCTGCCGTCGAGGGGTTTGCTAGGGTTGAGTTGTGTGGAATGATCGACGGGAATCATACGGTTGTTTTATGTTTTGCCAAGTAGGAGAGTTGCACAATGGTAACTTTAAGTTTTCCAATTTTGGCAAATAGGTCCTCCAAGTTACAAACTCAACTTCTAGTTTAATTTATTAAGTTACACACACACACACACACACACACACACACACACATATATATATATATATATATATATATATATATATAACAAGGCTAAGTAATTGAGTATAATATAATAAAGTTGCATAACGAACGTTAAATTGATAGTGTTAAGTTAGGGTTAAGCAATAAAAGGTAATAAATTAATAATAGTAATAATATAACGAGAAGGTTAGATGGTGGTAATGGTTTTAACCTGAAAATACGGGGTGTCACAGTGTGGGATTAACAACAGCCATGGAAGATATCAACAGAATAGCAAGTAACATGAATCACACAAGCAACAAGAACCACACAAGCACACAGCCTGCGAAACTCTTTCAGGAACCAGATAGCCGGTCAATTAATTGACTGGCCAAGTATGAAAAGGGAGAGTAGGGAAAGAGAAAGGAACAAGATCACCCATAAGAACTCAAAGCAGTGATAGACAAAGCAATAATAACAAAGAAATCACATAACAATGCAACAATACTGGTCCATCTAGCCTAGTAAAAATGCCTAATCTAGATAAACAAGATTAAGAAAACAATGAGAGAGAAGGGTAAGAAGTCCCTTACAGTCAGTCCAATAGAAATGAGCAACACAAGAAGAAAGAATTAGGGAGATGATACCCAAAATGCATAGTAGAAACAGATTTAGGTTTTTTAAGAAACCAAACACAGTGCCAAACGAATAGCCTTCACTTATGGCTATTCTTAACTTTAATCAGGCTCACAAGATGGCAAGGAGCAAAGGAACAACCTACACAAGAGTTTTTTGGTCTTTCGAAGACGAATAGTCACATGTAACCAGGGGTTAAGCGAAACCCTAGGTTGAGGATGATCTTCGATGAACACAACACCAGTCTTCAGCAGTCTTTCAACTAAGGAGATGAATCAGAGAGATACTGGTACACCAATAGTGAGAACCTAGCCCAGAATGTAGAAACCCTAAATGATCAATTTCTCAATACAGCATAGCGATAATCAAGAGCACATGGCTCTGATACCATGTAAACTTTCTGGATTCAAATATTGGTAATAATAATAGAACAGAAGTGATAAACTCTTAAAATCTTACAAGAAAAAAGAATGAAGAATAAAATGACAAGAGAATGAAGAATACACCTTTAACAATAAAAACTAATAATCAGACTACTAAGACAAGCAACGATGAGTTGCTTATCATCACAGACTGAATAGAAGATCAATGAAGAAGATGGCCAAACTCTTGAACAAGAATGAGAGAAACCCTAAAATGCTTCGTTGACACACATCAGAGCGGACGCGATGAATATATAGCAGCAGAACAAGGCAAGACTTTAGAAATGGCATCAACCACCCTTGCAGAATTCAACTTCACAGGTAGCACCCTCGAATAATAATAAACCTCAAAACAATGATAAAAAATATTGTTAGAATTGAATTCAATGATGAATAACACAAAGTTTAACAAAAAACTTATAAAAATTAAACGTCTATTAAAATAAAGGGTAAAATCAAAATCTATTCATACAGCACAACCTGCAAACAAGCTATGCTTCTCCATACCACACTTCAGCCTTAACAAAATAGTGATTTTAGAATGTTAAAGGAAAACCAATGAGTATCATTGAACTCTAATATTTTGTGGGCACAACTTCGAAAGACAAATAAACATAACAAGCAAAACCTCCTTTTGTAGTAAGGTCTGCTTGGTAAGATGTGGAAATCTTACATAAAATCTCGAAAGTGGCTAATAGCACCTTATGACTAAAAGAAAGCTAAGTGGAGTACATGGTAAGATGCGAAGCTTTGCCAAGACCAATCCTTTACGTTCCCCTAATATTCCTTAACATTTATTGACGTCTCAAAGCTCCTATAGATGATCATGTGCTCGAAGTTGTTTGAAGGTGAGCTTCAAGTAATATGACAAATATGTTAACATCTCTTTAAATAAAAGACGACTAGAAATGCAGGATAACACAAGATTTATTACATTTAAACATAGCATCTTAGAGTATTTTGACATGACATCAATTCATCTACAACATCACTCATAGTATTCTCTTTCTTGAAGTATATGTCAATTTGAATAATGTTTTGATTGTTAGAATCACTAAACCCTAAATCTAAATCTTAAAACCTAAAATTTAGTAGTTTGATGAGTTGGTTCCAATACTGTTGGAACGAATTCAATCGGAGTTCGTTTAAAATGATTTAAAAGTGAATAATTTAACATAATCATATATTTAAACCCTAAAAGCTAAGATGTAGTAGTTCTTCGAGGTGGTTCCAATACTATTGAAACGAATTCAATCAGAGTTTGATTAACAGGGTAAATAAATTCATTCTTTGTCTTATTAGAAAAAACAATTCTTATATGACCCTCTCTACAATATACATCTCACACTCTATCATTATCAGTATTGAATATATAGGTTTGGTAAATGGCCCTATCTTTTTTATAAGGGTTATGTTATACAAACACCTTTTTGTTATTTAGACACCTTATTGTCTCTATCTCTCTTCATGTATCTATATGTATGTATAGCGAGAGATAGAGAGAATGAAAATAAATAGTGTATATCTATAACATACCACTTTGTATAATCCAAATTAAACTTTTTGTCAATATTCACCTGGAACTACTGAATATACTAAATTATACAACATATCAACTATAACTACTATTATAACTTATAAAAAGAAAATAAGTTCAATGAATGAAAACCACCTGACATAATTGTCTCTCACCACCATCAAAATCATCATCGCCACCGTCAGAGAACCCATCCACCCCATGCCACCGCTCACCATCATCGCCTGTAGTTATTGCCTCCAGCCATACTATTGTTGTTGCTACTCCTATGGTCGTTGCCACTACCACCTCTCACGCCAGCCACTACTAGTCACATAGCCTCAAATATAATGAAGTGAACTATTGGTACACATGTCCCTAGTTCTAGTTCTAGTGAGCTTAAATGTAATTGACTTTCATTTTGTAACACTGATGTAATGTTTGATATATGAAATGAAAAACTCTTTGTTGAATGTGTATTAGTTATGGAATGTTATATCTATTCATATGATTGATTATTACACGCTTATATGAACATGTTATATAGGTTTATAGTTGTTAGACATAGTTCTGTATCATTAAAGGTTCAGGAATATGTTTAACTAAGTCTCATGATTCAGTCGCAAGATTGGACCATGCGAATGGACCAGTCGCATGACTGAACCAGGTGATTGAGCCATACACACGATTGAGTCATAAGACTGACTCAGTCATACGAATGAATCAATCATACGACTCAGTCACACGACTGAGCCATACGCATGGCTCAGTCGTACGAATAAAAACTGAAACCTATAAATACCACTTAATTCGTGAAAAAATAAACACTTTGAGAATTCTTAACCCTAGCCATCCCAGTTCATCCAGAGAGTCCCTTCCAACTTCATAGAATGTTTCTGATCACTTGTAATCAATTTTTAACGTATTCTAATCGTTAGTTTTGATCGGATTAACGCTCTCCCTGATTGGATCGCCAATCAAATAGGATTCCGCACTATTTGATCTGGTTTCACGTTGAATCAGTTAGTACTACATACGTACACGGTCCTAACAAGTGGTATCAGAGCTTTGGCTCTTGATTCTACGTGTATTCAATCGCTCTTTTGCAAAAGTCAACGTTTTCAATCAAAAGATCCGTTCTTGTTGCATTAAAATTCGGTTTTTACGAGTGCATGTGTTCAAAAGTTAGTCTTTTTCGAGTTTCAGCAGATCAGGGTTTTCAAAATTGTGTTGTTAGGTCAAACTGCGTGAAAATTTTGAAAAGTTTCGAATTCAGCAGTCTCAGTTGCACGATTGACCCAATCGCACGACTGAACTTCATTCGCAAAGTTCAATCGCATGATTGGCCCAGTCGTTTGTTCATTCGCACAATTTTCCTAGTCGTCTGCTTATTCGTACGACTAAGCTCAATCGCACGGTTGAGTCCCAGTCATATCCCCAATCGCATCTCTCAGCCAGTCGCATACACAGTCGGTTTTTGTCAAGTTTTCAGATTAGTTCATTATGGATACACAGAACTTTGCTCTCTCAGCCGGGAAGGACTCCAGAATTCAGAATCTTTTGCTCTTGGAGAATGAGATCGGGAATCACAACAAACCGCCAAAGCTTCTGTCTCTTGACGAATATCCTCAATGGAAGCAACGATTTGAGATTCATCTGAATGGAGTGGACACAAACTTATAAAGCACTATTGAGACTGGCTACACTATGCCAGTTGGAGCTGATGGTATTCCACTGAATCTAAGTGGTTTGAGTGACACACAAAAACTTGCATACAATGCTGAGAAGAAGGCCTATTCTTTGTTGACACAGTCCATTTCGAAAGACATTTTCCATCAGTTCTCAGAATACAAGCAGTGCAAAAAGTTATGGAAGGCTCTTGAGAAACGTTATGAAGGAAATTCAACACTTAAGTCTCTAAGGCTAAAGCTTTGAAGAAAGAATTTGATAACTTCTCATCTATTGGGAATGAAAGTTTGGATGATGTGATCGACCACTTTTATCATTTGATGAGTGAACTGCACACTCATGGGGTTAAAACGTCCATGGAAGATAAAGTGTCGAGTTTGGCTGATGGGTTACCTGATAAATGGGATTCATTTGTTTCCACTTTAAGACATAATGTCTTGCTGGAGACATTGGATATAAATGATTTTATTCTAAAATTGAGGGAGGAAGAGGTTCGACATAAGTACAAGTCTAAGAAAGGTAACTACACTCAGAATCCTTCTCTCTACAATGTGACTCCTACTACAGCGTCTTCTAGTGCACCTTTGTAGACTGCTTTCGTGTCTAAAACATCTGTAAGCATCCCAAGTGCATCCTCAAGTTTTGAATCAGGTGGATCATCAAGTGTCCGATTCAGTGCTCCAGAAATTCAACTGACGAAGTTAACTACAGAGAATTTGGGCAACGTAACTGTTGAAGTTGCTAAGGAGCATATGGATCTACTTGTTGCTGTGGTACATTCTTATGACGGGTTAGTAGCAGGAAAGATTGGTAACTGCCACTTGGCCGACGAAGATTATGAGCAAGTGGATGAAACTGAGCTGGAACGGATCGATATCATGTGGGCTCTCGCTAGTGCTGTGAGTAGAGCAAAGAAATTTGTTAAAAAGATGGGACAGAACCTGGTGGCTACAAAGGATACAATTTTTGGATTTGATAAGTCAAAAGTCACCTGTTTCAACTGTGGTGAAAAAGGCCATTTTAAGAGAGAGTGTGTCAAACCTAAGAAGACAGGAAATGGCAACCCGTTTTCATCATTTAACAGGCAGGATAAGGACAGGACTTTAAAGGCAACATCAACCAGCCATGACTCCAAAGCAATGGTAGCATAGGGTGATGAAGGACAAGACTGGTCCTTACGTTTCTTATCTAATGGTGAAGCTAACATTGCATCTGTTGATGATCTGAACAAAGACTCAGCGAGTAAGGGGGAGAACTCAGTTGAGCTTGATACTGCTGATGTGAATGAGACTATGGTTGCTGTTGATCAACTAGTGGAGGATGAACTAAATGTAGAATCTGCAGCACACCAGGAACCCCAAGCTGCTTTCATGGCTGGCACCTTTACATCTGCACAGGTAGAATCGAAAGACAATCTCTTTGATAAACATGCTTGTGTTGAATGTAATAAGTTTAGGGAATGCATCGATCTGAAATTTTCTAGGTTATTAGAACATAATGATAACTTAGTAAATGACTTAAAACTTTGAACTGAGGCTAATAGAGTATTAAAGCAAAATGAGAGCAGTTTTAAAGAGAAAATTGAATTGCTGAGAAAACAATTAAAAGAAACTGAGGTTGTTGCTTTTAACCAAGAAAATGACATAAAGTTTTGCTTAAAAACAATTGAGGAAACTAAAAAGGACAGAGCTGTTTTACAAGTTGAAAATGAATCCTTAAAGAAAAAACTACATAGTTTAGCTAGTTTCTCTCACATCTTGAAAAACTTGGTTAAAGAAAGAAACAACGGGGAAGGGCTGGGTTATAAAGTTGTGCCTCCACCACATGAGGTCCTCCTGAACACCAAACAGAGACATGTTAACAATAATCCCATCAAGGACCATATGGTGGCTACTCCTCTGGTCAGTGATCTGGACACTGCAGTTAAACCTGCTCCTCTGGTTATTGATCAGAAGACTTCAACATCAGGTACAAAGGATAAAACCGTCATTGAGGACCGAGTGGAAAAGGATGATAATGTACCTCTTGGGTCGGGTTCACAATCTGCTGTAACCTAACCTAAGACTTCAAAACCTACTCAGTCCAAATCGGGTAAGCAAGATCTCAATCATTTTAAAAGACAAAGTAATCATAATGTTAAACAAATCAAATTTGTCAAAGAAGGTGACAAACCTAAAGTTGAGACCAAAAGACCCATGCCTAAAGTGTACTCCCCACCCCACAAGAGATCTTCTAGTCCTGTTGAGAGGAGATCATGCTATATTTATGGACAAAGAGGTCATATTTCTTCACACTGTCCTCGCTATTAGACACCTAGACTTAAAGTTGAACTAGATCAGGAAGTTAAACCGATTTCTTCAAAATAGAGATCTAAGACACCTGCTAGTTCTAAAACACCTGCTAGGTCTTATGCATCTCCCCAACACCACAGACAACACAGAAAAGTCACTGGCAAGTCTGTGATGCCTGAGGTGAAACCTACTTTTGAAAATAAATCTAAAGTTTAAACTGTAAATCAGTCATCGGTTTACCACAAACAAGCCTTACACAAGGATGGTATGTGGAAAGCTAAAACATCTGATATGTCTGATAGTGTTGATAAGCAGAAGAATGAGACTTCTCAAACTCTAAAAGGACAGTGGGCCGAGTTTGTGATGTGCGATGCCTATGGGAAACCCAAGCCAGTAAAGGCTTGGGTCCCCCTCCTTAACTAATTATTTTCTATTGTGTGCAGGTTGTCCGCTATAGTGCTTCTACCAACACATGGATTGTAGATAGCAGAGCATCCAGGCACATGACGGGAAATCAGTCTCTCCTTTTCAATGTCAAACAAATTAAAGGGGGACATGTTTCTTTCGCAGGAAACAAAGGAGGATACATTACCGCACAAGGAGAAGTAGGTAATGGAAATGAAGGGTTACATTCTGAAGAAGGAGATGGAGATTCCTGTGGAGCAGGTTTAATGTCAGCATCAAGGTACAACGATTTGTACGTCTTGGACATGTCAAATGCTTCTACTACTGAGTCCACTATTCAGTGCTTTTTGTCAAAGGCAACAGAGAAGGAGTCCATCTCTTGGAATAGGGGAATGGGTCACATAAATCACAGGAAGATGAATAATCTGATTCATTACAACCTAGTTGGGGGAGTTACTGTAAAGAACTTCAAACTTCCAGATTTTGTGTCTCGTGCAAGAAGGGAAAGCAGACCAGGAAGTCTCACAAGACCAAGCATGTTAGCTCTATCGAGATGCCCCTGGAGCTACTGCATATGGATCTTTTTGGTCCCGTCAGCACCAAGATTATCGCTGGAGACTGGTACTGCTTTGTAGTCATAGATGACTACTCACGTTTCTCCTGGGTGATGTTTCTAAAAGCTAAGTCTGAAACATTTGAATCGTTCAAGGTGCTCGTCACTACACTGGAGTCTCTCTACAATCTGAAGGTTAGGAAGGTTCGTTCAGACAACGGAACTGAATTTAAGAATCAGTGGATGGATGCTTTCTGCAAGGTAAAGGGAATTGTTCATCAGTTCACCTCTACATACACGCCACAGATGAATGGAGTTGCTGAACACAAGAATAGGAGCTTGATCGAGACAGCAAGGACTATGTTGGCAGATTCAAAACTGCCAGTATAGTTCTGGAATGAAGATGTTGCCAATGCGTGCTACACGCTTAATCGTGTGTTAGTAGTCAAGTGGCATGGGAAGACTTTCTATGAGTTGCTTCAGAAGCGCAAACCTAACCTGGAGTATCTGGAACCATTCGGAGCTCCATGCACATTAATGAAGAAAACTCCGAAGGGCAAGTTTAGCGAGAAAGCAGATCAGGGGATCTTTCTTGGATACAGCATACCAGACAAACGAGTTTATAACAACTTGACAGGTCAGGTAGAAGTATGGCGCAACGTCGATATGCAACGATACACCATCCCCCCTACTGGAAAAGGTCCGTCGTCATTCTTCGACTACGATGGATTTTTCAAATCATTCAACCTTCCTCAGATAGATTCAGATGAAGAGATTGCTGCTCAGATGATGTACGATGTCCTAAATACACCGAATCTGGATACCAGCAATGTGACACCGGCTTATGGTGCTTCGGGATCTTCAACAGCTACTCAGGACGAGAGTGATGATTCATCAGACGATGAAAAAGCAGTTGAGACAAGCAGTGAGCATCACGTTAATCAAGATGGAAGCTCAACAGATGCTGAACATGCATCAGGGAATTTGGATACTGAAGTTGTCGTTCCTACGACACCTGTGACTAGGATCAGTGTGAATCATCCCCCGGAGACTATTATTAGGGATCTTCACTGCGGTGTGCAGACGAGAAATCAGCTCTACTCTACTAATTATGCTGAAATTATGGAAAAGGGCTACGTGAATGATGGAGCTTTCAAATGTTTTGTTTCTCAAGTCGAGCCCAAACACGTAAGCGATGCCCTGAAGGATGAGGCCTGGGTCAACGCTATGCAGGAAGAGCTGCTACAGTTTAAGAAGCTTGGAGTATGGACACTCGCTGACAGGCCCAAAGGAGTTAAAGTGATAGGCACCAAATGGGTGCTACGCTGCAAGAAGGACGACCAAGGTGTCGTAATCAGAAACAAGGCAAGATTAGTTGTTCAAGGCTTCAGACAAGTCGAGGGAGTCGACTACAATGAAGTGTTTGCACCAGTGGCACGAATGGAAGCTATTCGCATCTTTCTGGCCTATGCATCCTATATGAAGATCAAAGTCTATCAACTAGATGTAAAAGTGCATTCCTTCATGGGGAAATCCGTGAAGAAGTCTACGTCAGTCAACCTGAAGGATTTAAGGATCCTTATCATTGGGACAGAGTGTACAAGCTGGACAAGGCTCTGTACGGGCTACACCAAGCTCCTCGAGCTTGGTATGAGAAGCTCTCCACCCACCTGTTAAAGCATGGTTTTCACCGGGGTGTGATTGACTGCACGTTGTTTATCAAAGAAAAAGATGGAGATTTACTAATGGTGCAGATTTATGTGGATAACATAATCTTCGATTCTCGAAACGAAGAATTATGTAAAGAATTCAATTCTGTGATGAAGGCAGAATTTGAAATGAGTGCAATGGGTGAGATGAAGTTCTTACTAGGTTTACAGGTGGATCAGACACCTACCGGCATTTTTCTGCATCAGACTAAGTATGTTGGAGACATTCTGAGTCGATTGGATATGGAAAATGTCACTGTTGCCGGTACCCCACTTGCCACAAACCATGATGTGGCACCTGATGAGAATGGGGATTTGGTGGATGCCACTATGTATCGTGGGATGATCGGATCTCTTATGTAACTCACTGCCTCGCGTCCAGATATCATGTACGCTATATGTCTGTGCTCAAGATATCAAGCAAATCCAAAAGTATATCATCTGATCGGGGTGAAAAGGATTTTTCGTTATCTGAAGGGTACTCCAACACTGGATATCCTCATGATGATGACTTTGAGCTAACTGCGTATAGTGATTCAGACTATGGTGGCTGCAAGATGAACTTTAAGTCCACATCAGTAGGGCGTCAGTTCTTTAGAAGGCGTTTAGTCACTTGGCCATGCAAGAAGCAGTCATCTGTTGCTTTGTCAACATGTGAAGCTGAATACGTTGCTGCTGCAAGTTGCTGCTCTCAGATCATTTGGATCCAACAGCAAATGCGAGACTACGGTTTGCAATTTTCTAATACCTCTATATTTGTTGATAACTCTGCTGCCATAGCTGTAACTAAAAATCCTGTTCAACACCCTAAAACAAACACATCGGCATAAAGTATCATTTCATACGTGATTGCTATGAAAAACAATTAATTGATGTGGTTAAAATAAACACGGATTTTCAACGCGCCGACCTCTACACCAAACCGTTTGATAAACCCAGATTTTTCTATCTGTTAGAGGTCAACGGCGTGAAAAAGAAAAGTGACATCAGTCTAGAAGAGACAAATGCTTAGTCCGACACTTGTTTAATTTCTTTTTCTTTTTATTTTTATTTTCTTTTATTTATCTTATTTTAATATCCTGTCTTAAAAATCCAAAACACAAAAATAAATATTTTCGGTTTTAGAATTTTAGGGGGAGATTAGTTTAGTTTCAGTATTTATTTACTTAAAAAGGGGGGGGGGAGAAGGGCAGATAAGCTAAAAAGGCAAAAACAAAATATTTAAGAATATGATTCAATGCTATGGAAAGTGATAGTACACAGGCGTCGAGTTACTTGGAACACCAAAAAGATTTTTAATTTTAGCAAGTTTAGTTAAATCACAAAAAAAATGTTAGTCAGAGAAGTTTTAAGTCTAAGAAATTGGGAAAATGATAGTACGTTTCTTTGTTACTGTAATTACTCGGAGAAAGTAGATCTAGGGAGATGCTAGTTCATTATACGATGTGTCGGTAGATTCAACACAATAGACTAGTAGACATCATTGGTGAACTCAATTTAAACTAATCTGTTCAACTGACTGTGGGTTCCCATCTTATCACTGGTTAACACAATCAGTTATTTCCAATAAGGGGTGACGAGCAAATAAACTTCACTAAAAGTGTGCGGATGACCACAAAAAGAGCAAAGCATGAAAAATGAAAATAAACGCAATCAAGTTGATAACCTATGTTGTTGGTACGTTATGTGCAAAAGAAAATTTTAAAGGTGCTCTAACAAGAAGATAGGTTGTGTGCCTCTCTGCTGTGCGATGGCACTGACCTGAGGATAAGCATAACCTAGATATTCTAGAATTCATTGTTGTTTGCCGCCTCTCTGCTGTGCGGTGGCACTGACCTGAGGCTTGGCTTCTCTTTGAAAGCTCTATGAATAGTCTCTTCTTGTCAAAATACCCGTAGACCGCTCAAAATTCTTCTGAGGAATGTTGATTACCATATAAGCTTGGGATCCACAAATGTTGGTTGAAATAATATAACCAAATACATCACCAATATGTGTCAAAATTCTATGTATGGATTTAAGTGGAAAAGTATACTGACAATCGTCATGGCTGCACTGCCTGATGTTCAAAATCAATATGTGTTACATATCAGATCAAGCATGATTTCTAGTTAGAGCTTAGAAGTCTCAGATGAATGAGAAACTGTGATATGTAAATATGTTAGTTTCCATTTCAATATATATATAAAAGTTCCAAGTAATTGAGTTTATGCCTGTCTGATTCCATATGAATCTGTCTTAGAAATGATATTTTAATGCTAATAGGCTACTCTACCCTACCCTAACAAAATCACAAAAACATGTTTATTTTGTTACTTAGTTTAGTTTTCAAGTTATTTGTAAAGTGTGTCAGTGTCGGACTATGCTATGTTATTCATCTTTGTAAAGGTCACACACTGAACTTAACGTTAATCTTAAATAACTTGTTTTTGAAAAAGTAAAAGGATCACGTCTGAGGTGATCAGGTGAATAAATGGATCACATCTAAGGTGATCAAAGGATCTTTAATTTAAAATGGTCATGTCTGAGATGATAAACTGATCAAAAATGTGTTATCTACTGTTATAAGGGGCTAAGTGTCAAAGGGTCAAAAAAGACAAAATTTCACAAGTATGACCCATTCGCACGACTGGACCATGAGTATGGACCAGTCGTACGATTGGATCATACGAATGAACCCAATCGCATGATTGAAGGTGACCGACTGTGACCGTCGCACGAATGACCCTCAATCGTATGATTGGAGGTGACCATATGGGCAAATCGCACGACTGAAGCTCAGTCGCACGAATCAATCGTGCGACTAGGCTCAGTCGCACGACTGAAGGTTGCCCTAGTATAAATAGAGGGGGAGTCGGTCACAGTCGTTTCATTCTCCCAAATCGCCTCTCAGACGCACGACACAAACCCATATTGCCAAAATTGATTTGATCATTATAGACCATTTTTTGACACTCTCTGACGTTTTGTTCCGATTCTATAGGTACTGCGCGACAATATTAGTACGAAAAATCAGTTACTATAACGTCTAAAAGATTGAAATAATGACCTAAGGTTAACAGAACCAAATGTGACTAATAAGCCACTAAAACTAAGCATTTTGATCAAATTAAAGTTATTAGGGTTTTGGTCGGTCATCTGCGAACCTAATGAGTCAATCCACAACGTTTAACATCAAGTATTGCTCAAAAATTGAATTTGAATGAACAAACTGTCGGACATGCGATTGGATACCCTGATGAACTTCATTCGCACGACTGAGCGTGGCGAATGGCTCAACCGCACGATAGAGATGGACGAATGGTTCAATCGCACGACTGAACCATGCGTCTGAGCTCAATCGCACGACTGAGGTAAACGCATGAGAGAACATACGACTAAGTCCAGTCGTACGTATGAGATCCAGTCGTACATATGAGATCATTCGCATGACTAGAACTCAGTCGCACGACTAGATCTTAGTCGCATAGCTCATTCGCACGAATAGAGCGCAGTCGCTCAGCTCAGTCACACGACTGAACAAAATTTTCAAGTTCATAAAACAAATCTGGTATTCTTTGACACGTACTAATGTTTATCTACTTTGTGTCACAGATGGCGAGTCGGTGGACGATGAGCACTAGGCACAACATATGTGCTCATCTTGATCTCTCATCCCGCAATGCTGCGGAGTTTACGGGCATTATTTCTTTTCTCCGCCGATCGAGGATATTCCGAGCTATCTCCACATAGTGCACACCCTACAGATCAGTACAGCAGGCTTTCTGGGAAAGCGCTGTAGTTTATAGGTCCTCGGAGCCCTATCGTATCAGGAGTTCCATATTTAAGGAGGCCATAGAGATATAAGAGGAGGATATCAGGACAGTGTTAGAGTTCGGGGATGATACTGACTGCCCCACTCGATTACATCCCCTCACTGTTCGAGGTTGCTTCATGAGGGCTAAGTACTCGGGGGACATCAATGCAAGTATGCTCAATAAGAGCAACTTGTACCGCCAGTTCAAATACTTAGCCCATGTACTGCTGAGATGCATCGCTTCCAGGAAGCGTGGCTTCAACGAGCTCTCCGACCAGATGCAGAACGCCTACGTGGCGTTGGTGCTGAATCATCCATTCAGCTTTTCGAGGATGATCTTCACCTACATGGTGGAGAACATTGAGGCAAAGTGGAAAGAAAGCTTTTGTATGTACCCACGCTTTCTGCAGATGATTATAGATCAGAAGCTCCCCTCGCTGCCCAAGGAGAAGGAGGATGTTGTTGTCCTCGAGGTGATGGATGACACCACCCTCAGGAGGATGAGGGTGTACCGGGGTAAGTAGGTAAAGCCCCCAGTAAGGAGTCTGTTTGGGCATCTGGCCCCTGAAGACTATGTGGCGCCAGCGAAGAGGAAGTGGCGCCACGATGATAGTGATTCAGATACATAGCATATAGTTTAACCTGATGACGACTCTGATGATGATGATAGTGGTAATGGTGGAGATACAGGTCCTTCTCATACTCAGACCACTACTGCTGATGTTACATCTCCACCATCTCCATAAGGAGATTTAGAGACTGCGGGGTTTCATCAGGACTTCCAGCCTGATGAAGAGGATAGTCGGACGAGGAGCCGCTGACTTGGACGGTGGGCAGCCGAGTGGTTGCCACCGAGAGAGGGATTAGGACAGTTGGTGGACGTCCGGGTGGGTCTGGGGAGGCTATTTCAGATCCATCATACACCCAGACCAGCCCAGTAGCCAAGGGGGAGCCTCCGGGTCTAGGGGGACTCGGATGAAGAGGATGGCTCAGCCCCATGGGATGAAGCTGAAGCGACGGAGGTTCGCACTGATTTCCACCTCCACTACCACCATTACACCACCTACCACCACTACACCACCTACCACCACTACACCACCTACCACCACTACACCACCTACCACAACCGCCCCCATACCTCTCCACCTATTCATACTCCACCACCCATATTCACCACAGCCACTGCTACCACCACCAGCCACCAAGCTGGCCCTTTCACATTCCCCACCGGATCATCCCTCCCTCCTATTAGAGTGGAGGAACAGCTGGCAGCACTGAACAGGATGATGCTGAAGCTGTTAGCCGCTGATAAGGAGAAGTCTGCACAGCTACGTCAGCTGATGGATCTAGATGCTTCCCAAGCTCAGCAGATCTCACAGCAGGCAGAGCAGATCGCCAAACTCCAAGAGCACAAGGATGAGTCTGCCAAGAAGCTGGAGGAGTTGGAGGCTGCAAACAAGAAGATCATGCTCCAACTAAAAGGATCTAAGGATGAGCCTCTGAAGCTCGGTGAAGGAGATGCTGATTGAGATGATGAAGAGGATGATGATGAAGATGATGACAGTAATAATGAAGGATGGTGACGGTGAAGCAAGAGGTAGGGAGGATGATGATGAGGACGATGAAGGAGATGCAGCTGCATCTGCATCTGCTCATGGTCAAGAGCAAAGGACGAAGAAGTGACAAGACCAAGGAGCATCGTCGTCTGCCCCACCTACCTCCCCATCTGCAGAAGACCCGGCTATGATTCAAGGCAAAACTAAAGTTTAGATGTCTATATGTTTTTAAACTTTTGTTCTTGAAATCATGTATCAATGTTTATTTAAATACATAAATGAAAAGTTGAACTGCCATTTGTCATATGCATCATGTATACTAACTTTTATTGTGTTTGTTTATTTCTTAAACAGTTTCATCTAAACAGGCTGACGAGCATGATGTGGTACCCCTTCGACAAATCAAGACTCAGTTGACAATGATTCTTGATTTGCAAGGGATAGTACATCGCTCTGTCAGCTACACACCTGAAGAGGGAGAGATAATCCATGATATGACAGATGAACAGATTGCCAAACTGTTCAGTCTGAATCCAGATGAGTTGGTGAAGGATGCTCCCGAAGTCGACGTAGTCAGTGATGAGGAGCTACAAGATGTCGACGAGGTGGAGATCGAGGATGTGACTGCTGACCATTATCCTCAGTATACTAACATCGAAGGAGAAGTACTACCAGATCTGGGAGAAACTTTTGGCAGCAGTGCATTCGACAAAGTGGAAGAAAAGTTAGCTGGAAAAGAAGCTACAGATGAAGGTCCTCAGGTGGATGATGCTGATCTAGCATCTAAAAAGACTGAGTGGGCAGCCTTCCTGGAGGAAATGAAGAAACAGCGAGAGCCTAAAAATTCAAACGCCTACACCAAGCTCTACAAGGTAAAGAAGCATCAGAAGGTGTCTGGCAAGATCATAAGCTGGGCTTATTTTGAGGACCTCAAGGTATATGCTGTCAAGAGGGAGAAGGGCATAGAGTATTTCAGATTCCCACACGATCTGAAAACTCTCCCTGGACTTGAGCTTAACCGTTTAGCCAACTTGAACCTCCTTTATGTTGTTCCCGAAAAGATATCGGGATGGTTTGAGAAGGCAATGAAGAAGGAGTACCATACGAGGTGGGTCAATTTCAAACCTCAACAGCCTAAAAGGTTCATTCATAAGACAGAGGTTGACCCTACCTCAGGAAGACCAAAGGTTTTCTTGAAATAACACCCTCCGCGCACAATGTCTCGTATTCCATTGAGGGAGATGCCACAAGATTTTGCACCCCATTTCAAATAGTGGTATTATGACTGGCGCACTGGAGAAGCCGTCATAGTTTTGTATAGGGAGGGAACGGTAGAGACAATAAGGGTATTTGACCCAATGTGGCTCACAAACTTGTCTGCAGCTGATGTTTACACATTGTATAAGTGGCCACTATTTTTTGACACGCAGGATATCGTGCAAGCACTTCAGTTTCAACATGTTATACGTCTATGCTTCGCACTTGATATTCATGCTGGTGTTTCAAGAGAAGAACGAGTTAAGAGATATGAAGAGTTTAAAAAGGAGGTCAAAGATTAGATAGAACTAGGTCCAAGGGGGAGTTTGTTGGTACACATGTCCCTAGTTCTAGTTCTATTGAGCTTAAATGTAATTGACTTTCATTTTGTAACCCTGATGTAATGTTTGATATATGAAATGAAAAACTCTTCGTTGAATGTGTATTGGTTATTGAATGTTATATCTATTCATATGATTGATTATTACACACTTCTATGAACATGTTATATAGGTTTATAGTTGTTAGACATAGTTCTGTATCATTAAAAGTTCAGGAATATGTTTAACTAAGTCTCATTATTCAGTCGCACGATTGGACCATGCAAATGGGCTAGTCACAAGACTAAACTAGGTGATTGAGCCATACGCACGATTGAGTCATAAGACTGACTCAGTCGTACGAATGAATCAATCGTACGACTCAGTCGCACGACTGAGCAATACGCATGGCTCAGTCGTATAAATGAAAACTGAAACCTATAAATACCACTTAATTCGTGAAAAAAAGCACTTTGAGAATTCTTAACCCTAGCCGTCCTAGTTCGTCCAGAGAGTCCCTTCCAACTTCATAGAACGTTTCTGATCACTTCTAATCAATTCTTAACGTATTCTAATCGTTAGTTTTGATTGGATTAACGTTCTCCCTGATTGGATCGCCAATCAAATAGGATTCTGCACTATTTGATCTGGTTTCACGTTTAATTAGTTAGTACTCCATACGTACACGATCCTAACATGAACCCATTTGATACTTTCTTTTAAAAGATTTGTCTTACAGAACTCGCTTCAACCCAAACCATATTAAACCCTCTTAAAATATTCAGTTTCGACCTGAATCCGCATTTTTTTGAACCCGTTCTCACACAACTTGATACAGGGGTAGGATCCGAAAACAAAGTCTTTTAATTTGAAATTCAGAAATGAAGACAAAAAGTAAATTTAGAACCCAAAGTATTTTAAGAAAAGCAGAATTTTTTTAATTCACACTTACGGATGCACATACAAAAGTCGGGGTGCAAATAAGATGAGCCAAGTCCGAGCTCGTTTAGGCTCGAGTTCAGCTTGTTTCAAGCTTTACTTCTAAATTATGCTTGAACTCGGTCTTGGCTCATCAAAAACTTTTCAAGCTCAAGCTCAGCTTGTATGTTATTTAATTAATATGTTTTATATTTAATTTTATATATATCTATAATTATATATTTATATCTAACATTGTACATATGATTGATTGTTTTTATTATAATTTATATATGATAATAAATATATAATATAAATATATTAAATATGTTAAATAAAAAATATAAATAAATTATATAAGCCATAATATGAGTTCGAGCTCGTTTAAGCTCTACTCGAGCTAAGTTTATCGTGAGCTTATTTTGAGTAGCTCACGAGTTGGTTTGACTCATTTACACTCATAAATAGTTTTTAATTTTAATGTTAATATGAAAAGTGAAACATGTTGATAGATCAATTATCAGATTATTTGTTTTAATTAAGTTTTTTATATTCTTATAATGTGATTTGACCCGACCCAAACTTGACCATAGAAAAAAGTTTTGATGTTTTGTGATAGATCAACCGACTCTCATGAAATAAGTTTCTGGATCCATCACTGGCTAAAAGTGAGTCGAGCTTAAATAAGTACCTGCCCGTAGAAGGCTACGTGTTCCTCTATTTTTAGTTTTTTTATCTATTCGATCTCGAGTATCTCGCAAGCGCCTTGTCTCGTTTCCACTTCGACGTCAAAGTTAAGGAGAATGGAAAGGGCGACCAATGTACCCACCTCACATAATCGAGAGATCCAACGTATGACACAATCACACAATGAACCCCTCAAGTTTCATTTTTATTTAATTGAACATCAATCTTTAGTCAATATTAATATGAAATTGACTTTTATTCGATTACTTATCAACATACAAATTTAGAAAAATACTCCTACGTAAACAAAAAGAAATCTCCTCCGTTTAATACATAATAGCACTCTTAATTATATTACTATAAATAAAATAATATGGTTGGTAGATGAGATCGATGCCTATGATTATTTAGTATGTGTGTTTACAAAAATGAATATAACATTAATACATATAAGATTTGAAGATTAATCCTAGTATCATCTGTTTAACAGTCATTTAAAGTTTCGTATTTTGTTAATTATATTTTAATGTGATTACCATGAAAGATTCTAAAGTAAAGGGTTACATTTCATAATAATTAGATTTCTGTTTCTAGTTTTACACTAATTATTAAGTTGCTTTACATGAAAAAATGCTTTTTGATTGTTTTGTTTTTTTCTTGTAGTTTTTACATAACTTTTTATACAAATCAGTCCCTCTTATAAGAAGAACTAGATCAAATGGTTAGTACATTTGTATATTATTTAAATACGTGATAATTAAAATCATCATGTAAGTTAATGCGGTGAGACAAAATAAATACATAATATGTAACATTTATAAATTAACTCAACATTCAGAAGCAACAATCAGTGTTCTTTATATGACATAATAAGATTAAAAAAACAAAAAGACAAGTTTGACATTTGTGTTAGGTTTTTGGTTTTGACACGATAAACCAATAATCCAAACACCCCGAAATGTAAATAATCAATTTTAACCTAGACAGACTTAAACTATTCAACCTAAACGTCACGTGTTTAACTCATTCCTGTAATCAAGTCAAACATGTTGATGACTTGCTATCAAGTTGTAAACCTTGCTATCAAGTTGTAAACGACAAAAATTATTAGGTTCGTGTAATATTTCATGTAATAGGAGGTCACCCAACTTAATAATACTCGACACATCTAAGTTTATTCTTCTGGATTCTAACCTTTTCAAAGTTAAAGTAGAAAAATGAAACTTGTTATAAAGTAGATGTAGTAATTATAAAAGTTAAAAAAGTTGGTGCATTATAGAATCTTTGCGGACCCTCACTTTTGAACCGTCTCTCTGGTTCCATATCTGGAGTCGAAAGTGAGAGAGAAAGAAGAAAACATCGGAAAACAATTAGAGATTCCTTAAATTTTGCAGACATCATCATCGGAAGAAATGGATTTTAAGGATCAGAAAACGCTGTTAGTGTCGAAATCCGGTGACGATGATGACCGCCGGCGTGTGTCCTCTCCGATGACCGGAAAAGGCATTTGTGCCGCCATTTCTTACATGACATGTGCAGGTTCTCTTTCGTTTCTCTCTCTTGAATCATACTTTTAGTTCCAAATTCAATGAAAGAATTCAGGGAGTTAATAATGAGTGATTTTAAGGTTGTGTGTAATGAACTAATGGGCGGCTAAGGTAGAACCCTCACAATGCATTAATAGTGTTTTCACAACCAGACCGGTTTAGCTTGTCGGACGGTTTGGATGGGAATCGGTCTTAGAGAAAAAGTCTGGTTATGCTTATTTGGACCGGTTTCAGTTAAACGGTTGGTTACCAGTCGAATCAATGAATCGATTGAATCGAACCAGATATCAATTTTTGTTTACTTTTTACATTTGAAATCATATTTTATAATTGGTTGTGGTTTCACATGATCCTTATATTACTTATTTAAGTATTTATATTCTGTTAAAATACATATTCATTCCAAAAAGAATGTTTTCATTTTATGTTTTAAATTAGATATATAAAAGTAATTTTAATATTTGTATTATTTATGACATTATCAGATTAATTTGATCCGATCAGTCCTACTAATAAACTGGTAAAATAACCAATTTATTGTCTGGTTCTGAAAATATTGCTTTTAGGACGGGAATGCTTGTGTGTGTGTGTTTTTCCTTTATATATTTTCATTTTATATTTCAACCTATCATATAACATGTTTAGTTAACTCTAATAATCATAAATTTAATCACTATCATACACATTAGCATATTTATTTCTCACTATCACTCACTTTTAATGTGACTATATACATCGTAACACTTTTTAATAAGTATCATCTCATCAGTAGGGATGAGTACCTCCTCCTTTTTACACATTTGTTGGGACCTCCATTAAAAGAGTAATATTTATCTCATAATTAATGGGTTACATTCACTCACTTAATTATTCTTAATTTTTCGTTAACATTCTATTATGGGTTACATTCTCTACCAGAGGACCCACCGAAGTAGAGTGTATCAGTTAGGTTCTTCAAGAACCGTTCATAGTGCTGCCAAACTCTATGATTTTATCTATATTTTAATAAAAAAAGTGAACGGATTAATTATAATACACAATTAATTAACTTGCTTTCTTTTTATATTAAATATATATTTATTATTTCCATCATTTAAATATGAAAGGTTTGTCTTCTTGTTCATATGTTTTTATTGAGTTCCTATATAGTTGGCGATTTTGTGTCAACATTTGATAATAATAGTAATATATTGATGCATTTTAATTGGATAAAAGTATTTTGGTTCGAATCTTGTGGTTAAAAGAGAGCTATAAAGTCCGATTCAATAGAAAACAATGATGTTTAGTGTTAAGTTTGTTTGATACAAGCGTGTACTATAGACAGGCAAAAAAACCAGTTTGGGAACCGCTTCGGCCAAAAAAGCCGGAATCGGTTTCAAAGAAAAACCGTTTTGGCCCAAACCGATTCCAAACCGACCCGAAACGCCGGTTTGGTCACCCCACCCTTAAAAAGTAAAAAGCCGGTTAAACTGGTCCTACAACCGGTTTATTAAAAAAAACCGGTTTCAAATCGGTCCAAATCGGTTTGACAAGTTTGAGTGTCCGGTGAGCCAAACCGGTTCGTAACCCGACCTGGTTTGAAAAAACGGTTTGACCCATGATAAAAAAACCAGTTTGGTTTTGAACCCGAACCGGTTTAAGTAAAAAAACCGGTTTGGGTACCTCTAGTGTACTAGATATTGCTTTGGTACAATTATTCTGGTGCATGTACTTCCAAATGTCATTTTTGGCATAATATATGGGGTCTAATAAAGTTATTGACCAAAAAGAAACTCAAAAGATTTCCTAGTAAAAAGAAATCGAATTATTATGAAAATTAGTTAAAAAGGTACTTCCATCGAGAAGTTTAAAAAGGTTTAAAGACAACCTTGAGTAAGTTTTCAAGCAGAAATTCGAATAGTTAAATTTCTTCCTTTTATTTAAAAGGTTTAGGGGTTATATTCTACAAATTATATATAAACAGTTTATATAAATAAATTAGAAGCTGTTTTGAAAAAGATAACTTCTAGTGATTTTATAAGTTAAAATAAAAAGTGACTTACGCTTGTAAACGTTGGCGAAAATCACACGCTACATCTTTTTTTTTGGATTTTCACAATATTCCACTTTATAGTAAAAATCTCAAAAAACTAACAGCATTTAATGTGTAATATACGATATGGAGGAGTAAACAAAAGACACAAAAGCTTTCTAAGTCCATTTCCGATGCTTACTTTTGGGTTGTTTTTGGGCCAAGTTGGTCACGTTCTTTTCATCCTGCATCATTGGATTGGAATGTTGGTGGAGGCACATTTTTTTTATATATATACAGATAATTGTTTAAAAATAAAAAAAAAGTGGTGATAATGTGATAATACTTTTTTAAGTGTTTAGTCTTTCTATTGTGGATCATCTAAGAACATCACTGTATTTAAAAAAAAAAAAAAATCTAAGAACATCACTGGAAGAAAATTTATCATGGGATTCCTAAGGATCCACAGGATTAATTGTGGATCCAACACAAAAATAGAATGATTTGAGTTGTCTAGTATTCGAGTTTTTATTTGAAATTTTCTATATCTATATAAGTATGTATCTATCTGGAAGTCCAGTTCAGCGTCACAAACTTTTTTTCACACCAGATGTCTCTTAACAATATTTATAGAGCGAAAAAAAATTCTTTTTTCCTTAGTTTATTTGATCAAATAAAAAAGCAACTTTGGGATTACGATATCAGTCACAAACTCGTGAAAATTTCAGGATGTCAGGATGACATGTGTTCATCTTTTTGGTTTTGGCTTTTAAATCACTTTATTTTCCCGCATATTAGCAATTTAACTATTTACACATTAGTTATTTTCCCTAACCTTTAATCCAATCAAACTTTCATTGATCAATTTGATAGAATTTACTTTACCTAGATTAAAGTTTGAGTACAAATACAAGGCTAGACAAGTAAAGAGTTCATAAATTTCTGATCATAACTTCTTTACAGTATTAGATAGTTTTTGGTCATGTTTATCCTCTCAAACATTTGGTTTTGAGCTAAGCAAGGTCTCCTTGCTTTATCAAACATAGTTTTATAGAATATTTCAAATTATATAAGCTCCTTTCAAGTCCGTGTTTGTTAGCTATCAAATTTAGCTAGCTTAGCTTGAGTCGTTTACAATCTTACCGTTAAAAAGTGTTCAAATATGTCCTATGGTAAATGTATAGAAGATTTATTTATGGCCTATGTGCATACTTCTATAGTCATATTAAATAAATCATTTTGTTCAATGTAATAAAAATGAATTGATAGCTTTGGAAATAGAATTATTTTAATTTAATTTTCTTTTGTTATATTTGCAGTTCTCTTGATAATGTTCAACAAAGCTGCTCTTTCTTCGTATAAATTTCCATGTGCCAATGTCATTACTCTTTTCCAGGTACTCCCCATCAACAATTTTCAACTTTGACTTCCAATAGGTCAAACTTGATATAATTCAAAAATATAAATTCACATTTATGTTTTATGTTTCCTTAGATCAAAACAGTTACATGTGTACATAAGCTTTTCCAATATCATATATTTATCGAATTTACCTCTATAAGGATGAAATCATTAGCAGTTTAAAATTATAAACTATGAAATAATATGTTTGACTTTAAGAAGTAAGTCAAAATTTAGTTGTGATACCTTTTCTTTATGTTTGTTGTAGATGGTTTGTTCTTCAGTTCTTCTTTATGCATTGCGATGTCGAAATATCATCTCTTTCAGAGTCAATAACGAAACACAGACTACGATTAACATCCCGGGGATTTTTGTACCATTAAATACATTGATTACAACCCTTCCTCTAGCCATCTCCTACCTGCTTTACATGGTACACTATATTCTGCTATACATATGTTATATTTTCTTAGTTATTTGACATGTCTTGCTTTGTCCATAAAAGTTGGTTTCAATGGAATCGGTTCGTGGGGTGAGTGTGCCCATGTACACAACACTTAGACGGACAACCGTAGCATTTACAATGCTAGTAGAGTATGTTTTGGTGCGACAAAAGTATTCACGTTACATCATTGGCAGGTAAACTATCAATTTCATAACATTAAAGACAAGATAAAGTACATTTTCAGTTTATTCTGTAAATTTTCTTTTATTAGGGACCATGGAACATGTGACATACATTTGTATGAACTTCACATCTTTTTATAAATTCAAATTCACTTTTAAAAGAATAAAACCACTGGAATATGCATACCAGATGGTTTTATGTCATAAGCTGATCAAATGACTTGATTTCAGTGTAGGGATAATCATATTTGGTGCCTTCGTAGCTGGAGCTCGAGATCTATATTTTGATTCATATGCCTACGCCACAGTTTTCTCTGCGAACATTTGTACTGCAATTTATCTAGCTTCAATAGCTCGAATAGGTAGTGATATATTTACATTGCTGACGTCTGTTTAAACATGATACGTTGTGACTTACAAGTTATTAATTCCTCAGGGAAATCTAGTGGCTTAAATAGCTTTGGTTTAATGTGGTGCAATGGTAAGAACACCTTTATCCAAACATTGATGTGTTTTGTCTTTTCAATTCTAAAGTCAAAATGTGCCTCTTGTTTCTTATTATTCTTCAAAAGTCAAAATTGTCATCTTATCGCTTATTTTCTTCTGTATCGAACCCGAATCATTTTGCAGGTCTGATATGTACTCCAATCTTGTTATTATGGACATGGGTATGTGGTGATCTCCAAGTTACAGCTAACTTCTCTCATCTGTCATCAGTTGGATTTCAGGTGTGAATTTGTAATATTATATAAATGATTTAATGTAAAACAAATGCAGTGTTACTCCTTCGCGCACTAGAATTTATTATTGAATGTTTTATGCAGGTTGTGATGCTTCTGTCATGTGTTATGGCTTTCTTTTTGAATTACGCGGTTTTCTTGAACACAACTCTAAACTCGGCCCTGACACAAACAATTTGTGGGAATTTAAAGGTTTGCAAAGCTCTAATTTCATGTACTTGATATAGATTATGATTCAACCTTCAGGTTTGACCTTCACAAATCAGAATTTTGACTTTTGGAGATGAAATAAAGTATAATAGCCGCTAATCCGTGACATCTTTAACTACAAACTACAAATTTTTTACCTTTATAAATCAACACACTGACTATTTGGGCAATAAGGGAGTTTTACTTCTCCAAAAGAAACAATACCTAGTTTGACTCTTGAAAGTCCAAAATTGACTTTTTGGGACAGAGGTGATATTTTGTTCTATGCAAAGCTAGTTATGAGTTGTGACATCTATAATGATATTGTAGGACCTCTTCACGATCGGGATTGGTTGGATTCTTTTTGGTGGTCTCCCGTTTGATCTGGTATATAACCACCCTTTTGGAGTTTCATCTTTTGCAAGATTTGAATGTAATTTCCATGCAATCTTTTCTATACATTCTTAAAAAACTTTTCCGTTGAATATAACTAGTTGAACGTGGCGGGCCAATCTCTTGGGTTTCTTGGATCATGCATCTACGCCTTTTGCAAAATCAGAGGCTTGTAACCAGTAACCAGGTGAGACACACTTCATATGTTGTTATCATACAAGATAAATCAAGAACATTAAGACCATAATATCACAATGAATGGATGTTTGTATGATCTTTTCTGTCTTAGGACAACAACATCCGATGTTCATTACAACAATGTGATTTATTTGTATGTTTTAAGGAAATATTAACTAATAAAGTTTATTTTTGTTTGCTGCAGGCTCATGTCCGGCAGGTACATGATAGACAAGACAATTTTGTTTGATCAAAAATTAAATTTAAGTTATTATATGGAAACCGCTATAGTTTAAGTTTATGTTTGCTTTTGTCAATGATTCGTCGCATATACATTGAGACATCTCTTCACGGGTATTTCTTTGGACTTAGTCTAAAACTTGTCCCCTAATGGTTTACGCATAATAACGCCATCTTAACCATATAAATTATAATTATTCAACACCTACATTAAAGAAGTTTAACCCTACACTAAAGGATGAGCAACTATGTAGAAAATGCACAAGTTTTTGTTGTAAGAATTGACAATGTAATGATGGGTATGTTTAAGCTTGCATTAACGCTACCCTTAACCAATCTGCTGAACTCTGAGGAAATATTTTTTGTACAAGTTTTTGTTGTGAGATCTTATTATAAAACATTGTTTCTATAGAAAAGTGGGTCACTTTTTATTTAAATAATTGATAAATAACAATAACAATACCCTTGATTTTCTAATAAAAATGTATAGCTCAGAAACGTATACAACGAATTTTAAAACAGAAAATTAAAGATAGAAACATACTATGGACGAATTATATAGAAAGATCCCAACTGAAGTCTTCAATGGGTGTTCAACAAAGTCGTCTTGTAATATCCTTTGTGCAAGCATGAACAAATAGATTGTTGAAGATTGTGTTTGATGCACGTATAAAATACGCTTCCTTTAAACATATTTTGTGTCTTTCCTTCAAACGAACGTATCAGTCTCACAGGGTACCAACAACCGAAACAATATGTTTACTGTCGGAGATGACTACACTCCCGAGGTAACATTGGGTTTTAGTGTTTTGTTACTTTTCTATATGCCAAAGAGAAGAAGAATTTGGTGAAAATGAAAGAGCTACTAGAGAGTACTACTCTTTACTTGGTGGTATGATTAAGAACAAACTATGCCCGCTGTTGAAGTCAAGGTTTAAAAGTACGGAATCTAGCCTCGAGGCGTTTTCCCTTAGCCTCATGATGCGTAAGCCTCGAGGCAAACCGAGGCGTACGCCTGAGGCGGAATTCAAAAATAAATATAAAATTATATATGATATATCTTATAAAAAATAAAATATAGACTAATTTTATCATCGGATTCATCAAAAACATAAAAAACTCACATTAAAAAGGCATGGAATATTTAAAACTGACACAGAGTCTAAAACATCAAAAACAAATATTAAAACCCCCTGGGGCGCACCCGAGACGCAACTTTTCCAACCGCCTCAGTCCCATGAAGCGCACATACAAAAATAACCTCTGAGGCGCCGCCTCAAACTCGTTTTTCGGGCACCTCGCCTCGAGTTGCGCCTCGAGGCGCACGCCTCAACCGATTTTTAAAACTATGGTTGAAGTATATGATGTATCTTTTTAGATCTTCTTACAAAATGAGTCATCTCGTTGATCTCATGTCAAATAGAAACCTAAACACATGTTTAAAAACAAAAGTAAATTCTATTAGAACTGGGTCTAAGGGCTCAAACAAAAACCATCATATTCATTCATGACCGAGTTGAAACTGCCCAACAATTTTAACTTATGAGATGCAACAACAGCTTCTACCCCGCTTGCATCAGTTGCTACCGAACGAGAATCAACGTCTCAATCAAGCATATCGAACTCAACATTATCGGTCACTACCAAACGCAGCTCCTACCAAAGTTGCCACCGATCTAAGTTGCCACTGAGTATCACTGGTCGCTGCCAAATCATCTCCTATCGAGCTCGCTACCACCAGCAGGACGGGCCCAATAGAGGTAATAGTGATGCATTTTGCTTTGGACCCCATTCAAAACAAATATATTGGGCCTACACTTTTAAAAAACCATAAATCAACAAATCCCTAAACTTTTGAGTTTCATCACAGTCCACAAAGCCCAGTTTTTAAAAAATGGATATTTCATTAAATAGTTTACATCATATAAAGCTAGAAAAATAAATTTAATCAATCATCTATACATACACAATATATAATTAAAAAATAACTTTGCAAACTATAAGCGTTTTATTTTATTATTGTCGGTCTCAAACCCAGATAAAGGAAGGTTTTAATAAAAATAATTTAGAATAGGTCGTACTTTTTAGTTCGATTGGGGCCTTCAAAAATGTTAAGCCGGACTGTTGTTGGCGAGCTTAAGGTGAGAACGAACCAGTTGCTACCGAGTAAATTACCAAGCTGATACCGAACCAGTATTCAAAAATACAAAGATGGCTCTCAAGCGGCAATACAAGTGTATGAAGTGCAAAATGCGTGTGTGCGACTTACGGTGCGAATCAGTTGTGTCTCCTTACTTTTGAGGAAACAATATACAATACAAATAAGCGATCCACCTTATTAGCCCCTTCAAGTTTTGCTTCCCCACCTTTCCCACCACTGTAAAACAAATCTATGATTTTCTTCTAATTTCATAGCTTTGATTATACGAAACACCCAACTTCGACTATCGATATCTTGTTCATCTTAACTACATTTTAGACTAGCTTTGGTTTTTTTAAGCTCTCGTATAATATAACACAAACCCAAAAGAAATTCATTATATAGCTCATATATAAATATCATTATATGAGTCCATAGTTAATGAAAACCCATTATTTCACTAATTTTTTTAACAGTTTCAACTCTTAAAACAGGGAGTCAATCCATTACCACCTAGCGTTGTAAGAAAACTATCTGACCAACTACAATATATTGGTGAACCAACTTTTGATAATTCACTTGTTACAACTCGAAGACCATGTGAAATATATTGATGCATCAGTAGCTTTATGAACTCCTTGAGCAATCAAAGAGTTTATATCATCATCCAACAAAAAAAGTTTTGAAAACGGAAATTCTGGAGGCACCGTTAGGAATTTTGGAGAAAACCCGACCTAACCGTCACGGTTTGGGCTCACCGTGACCGTTAGGTCTGGTGTAGAAACTAACCCTCACGGTGATGCCTAATCGTGACGGTTAAAATTCAAAGAATGTACATACCTCGGGATGTGAGGCCTAACCGTGACGGTTAGAATTCAGAGAATGTACATACCTCGGGATGTGAGGCCTAACCGTGACGGTTAGAATTCAGAGAATGTACATACCTCGGGATGTGAGGCCTAACCGTGACGGTTAGAATTCAGAGAATGTACATAACTCGGGATGTGAGGCCTAACCGTGATGGTTAAAATTCAAAGAATGTATATACCTTGGGATCGGGTTAATTATTGGGGGTGCGTTAATTAATGAGGGTGTCTTTCGTTTTTTTAAGAGTTTGGTGTTAGAGTTTTGGTGGTGTATATGTCACGGTTTGGCCAAACCGTGACATATTGTGTATAATATTTAATTTTTAAATCATACTAGTTTGTGTTTATTTTTATTTTAATACACAGTTAAATCTAATCGTGACATACGAGTTTGTATTTTGTGTTTATTTTTATTTTATCATATTACAATTTAATCGCGTCACTTATAATTTAACATGTTATATATGACTCGTTTGTGACTGAATCTAATTGGATGCATCGATGACTTATAAATTGAAAGCTTACAAATTTAATCACTTATAATAAAATGTTGTAAGTATGTGATCCATAATGGAAATTTACACACCACTAACAATTGGTAAAAATTTGTTTGTTATTATAAACGTGACGGATTGTGTTTAATTTTTTTAATCAAATTTCGAATTTGTAAAAATATGTTGTTATTATTAATGTGATGGTTTGTGTTTAATTTATTTTTATCAAACTACGAGTTTGTAAAAATCAATTGTTATTATACAATAACATAACAAGTTGGTTCATACATATACAATTAGCATTATCAAAATTACAAATATTGTATATAATTACTATTACAAACAAACAAATAAATACAACCAAACAAACACAACCAAATATAGAAGCATCATAAATACAACAAAAACATTATAATTAAGATTGCATCCATAAATACAACGAGTTTGTACATACAAAAAGAAATAAAATACAAACAAAATATCTATCTAACCTGCCATGACTGCATCACTGCCCTGACCTATCCCGCCCGCGTCAGAGGTGCCCAAACCGTCATGGCCTAACCATCTGGGTGGCGGTGATAACAACGGCATACATGTAGCGGCATAGTCTGCGACCATATCCTGGATGACCCGATCCATCATATCCTCCACCTGTGTGAGCCAGTCGTTCATCCTCGTGACCCTGGCCGGCGTGTCCTGAAGCATATCTACAATGTGAGCAGGCAACCGCACGGTATCGTACGCGCGCTGAGGATATTGTGGCGGGTTCCGGTCGTGCGGCGGAGGAACTGGCTGATCCTCCCCGCCACCAACCGGCTGGTGAAGAGGCTGAACCTGGACCTCGGCCCCTGCCAACTCGGGAACCCATGCCACTAGGTCATGGAATCTCTGCACCAGGTGCCACATGCCGTCGTCGAACCTCCAGGCCATCCTCATCCCGGTGTCAGTGGCCTGGCCCGCCACGCGCACAGGAGTCACATGCAGTAGAAGCTGGGACATGGCATGCTCGTATCCCAGGCCCCCAACGATCTGGGAGATGATGCTGCCGCCTACCAATGCCCTCGCGCCTTCCTATGATAGTAGCAAGCAAAGTAATCCGCAAGAGCATGTGCAAGGTGACAGTGTCGGTGTGTGAGTACACATCGAAGAAAGAAAATCTCAGCGGTGTTGACCCTGTCGGTCTCCGCCCCCTGTCCAGCGACCGACGTGGTGATCAGTCGATGAATGTAACAATATAGAGGGTCTTGTATGTGAGAGGACCTTGAATCTCTACCGTGCGGGCCGTCACCGATCGCAGGCTGTTAGGACCATGTACGTACGGAGTACTAACTGATAATGCGTGAAACCAGATCAAATAGTGCGGAATCCTATTTTATTGGCGATCCAATCAGTGAGAATGACAATCTGATCAATCCTACGATGAAACAAACGTTAAGAACGAACAAGAATTGATCAGAAACGAACTGTGAAGTTGGAATGATGAACAGGGACGCTCTGGACGGCTAGGGTACGTTGGTATTTGAAGTGTTATGGATTGTTTTGTTTTTCCACGAATTAAGTGGTATTTATAGGTTTCCTGTCTTCAGTCGTACGACTGAACCATTAGCATGGTTCAGTCGTGCGACTGAATCATGCGATTGAGTCATACGCACGACTGAAGGTTCAGTCGTGTGACTGAGTCAGTCTTATGTTCCAATCGTACGACTGATCCAGTCTCCTGGTTCAGTCGTGCGACTGGTCCATAAGCATGATGAATTCATGCGTATGATCCATTAGCATAGGCCATTAGCATGAGCTATCAAACAATATCAAACCTATATAGTTAGTTCATACATGTGCAACACATTCAATATAATGAAATCATGACATAATCAAAATATAAATCAAACATCACAATGCATTTTATATCATTCATTCAAACCATTACATCAATTACACATGTGTAAGACATGAAAGACTTTTATATTAACGCTCATAAACTAAGTACATTGACATGTATCAATAAACTCCCCCTTGGACCTAGTTTCCTCTATTGTCTAACACTCTTTATATGTTCTTCGAATTGCTTGTACTTCTTCTCCTTTGTATCTCCAACATGTATTTCAAATGCAAAGCAGAGTCGTATGACGTGTTGGAACTGGAGAGCTTGTACAATGTCTTGTGAATCATAGAACAGTGGCCACTTGTATAATGTATACACATCGTTAGCTGAAAAGTTAGTAAGCCACATGGGGTCGAATACCCGAATAGTCTCTATCTTTTCTTCTCTACTCAGCACTATGACTACCTCACCCGTCCTCCAATCATAATACCACCACTTGAAGTGTAGAGTGAAGTCCTGAGGCATTTCCCGTATAAGAATCTTAGACATTGTGTGCGGAGGACTCCACTTCAGCACTATCTTAGGCTTTCCAGTTATGGGATCCACTTCAGACCTACGGATGTACCTCGTCGGTTATTGAGGTCTGAAGTTTACCCACCTGGTGTGGTATTCTTTCCTCAATGCCACCTTAAACCAGCCTGACATCTGTCTTGGATCAGCATATAACAGATTTAGGCGTGCCAGCTAGTTGAGCTCAAAACCAAGGAGAGTCTTCAGATGATGTGAAAATCTGAAGTACTTTATTCCCTTCTCCCTCTTAACTGCATAAACGTTAAGATCCTTAAAATACGCCCACGCGATGATCTTGCCAGATACTTTCTGATGACGTTTGACTCTATAAAGCTTTGTGTAGGCATTCTGCTTTTGAGGCGCGTGCTGGGCTTTCATTTCAGCAAAACAAGCTGCCCATTCAGCCTTTTTGGCATCAACATCAGCATCCGAGGCTTGGGCTTGGCTTTCATCTTTCTCCTTTGCTTTCTCAAGTTCATCCAACTTATCAAAGTACCACTGTCGAAGGTTTCACCGAAGTTGGGGATAGTATGTCCTTCCGGATCAGTGTACTGAGGATAGTGAGCAGCAGTGACATCATCTATCTCGAAGCTCATCATCACTTTCCACATCAACTGTAGGAGCATCTTTGACCAACTCGTCTGGATTCAGCCTAAAGATCTCAGCCAGCTGCTCATCCTAAAGGTCATGGATTATCTCTCCTTCCCCTGGCGTGTAGCTAACAGACCGTCTGACTATCCCTTGCAGGTCAAGAATCATTGTTAATTGACTCTGAACCTGCTGAAGGGGTTGGACATCAAAATCATCAGTCTATTGCTTTTTATCTGTTTGATTAAACATTTCAAAACAACACAAGCACATCAGTAATCAAAGCATTTATATAAATAGACATTGACAAACATTAATTATATAATTATAATACATATTTCAAAGTACAAGAGATAATCAAAATTAAAACATCTAAGCATTACTCTTGTCTTGATCACTGGGCTCTTCAAATTGAGGGGCAGAGGTGGACGGTCCTGATTCTTGTCGTCGTTTTGTCCGTCGTTCCCGAGCCGCAGGATCTGAGGCTGATGCAGATGCATCACCTTCTAGCTCATCCTCGTCTCCCCATTCCCTATCTTTTCCACTTTCCTCTCCTTGAACCTCATCATCATCATCTGACTCATTATCATCAGATGACTCGTCATCATCATCATCATCATCATCATCATCATCATCACACTCGTCACCATCCCCTTTAATCTTGAGGGGCTCGCCTTTAGTGCCCTTCAGCCTTAGGCATAGTTTCTCGTTTGCCCTCTCAACCTCGTCAATACGCTGCACCGATGCCTTCAGAAGATCATTCTGTGTGGTCAAGGCACGGTAAGCTCGGGCCATAGCTCTCTCAAGATCAGCTTCCCTCAGTCAGCTGTGTAATCTGCTGACCTAAGCAGTCGCCTTCTCTGTCAGCTGGGCAATCTGTTTGCCCTGTGCAGCGTTGACAGCCATCAACTGATTCATCTGGTTTGCTCGTATATCATTGGTGGCGAGCAGTTTTTTTGAACCAGACGGTTGAGGCTGGCAAGTTGTTCCTCTAGCCTAACGTTGGGCAGAGAGGATCTCAGAAGTACGGATGAGGTGGAAGGTCCGGCCTGGGATGTGGTGGGTGGAGTGGTGGATGTGGTATATATTGGAGTGGTGGTGGTAGTGGTTTGTGGTGGGATGGATGAAGTGGGTGTGGTGGTGGTGGTTGTAGTAGATGGGGTGGCTGTGGTGGTGGTAGGTGTGATGGGTGTAGTAGATAGGGGTGGCTGTGGTGGTGGTAGGTGTGGTAGGTGTGATGGGTGTAGTAGATGTAGTGGCTGTGGTGGTAGAGGAGGTCATCAGTACTATACGTCTTCTTTTGGCCTTCTTGCCATGTGGCTGAGCCATCCTCTTAAGCCGAGAGCCCCTTGAGCTCTGTCCTTCCCTTGGGCTTGCCTAAGGAGGAGAGTATGTAGGGTCAGCAGTGTCTGTCCTCTGTTGGACCAAAAGAACCAATGAGCCAAGATCAGGAAAACCTCTAAGTCCCACATGACATCACAACAACTGCTGAAAACCTTCATCAGCAGTTGGACAAAGTCTGAAGAATCAAAGTCTGAAGATCAAAGATCTAAAGTACAACAGCTGAAGATCCTAAAGTGCTGAAAATAAGTACTGAAGTCTGAAGTACTAAAACATACAAGTACTGAAGACTTCAAGTACTGAAGACAAGTGCTGAAGATCAAAAGTTGAACTGAAGAACTGAAGATCATCTACTGATGCACAAAGTCTGAAGACAAAGACTGAAGACATCAGCTGATGACATCTACTGAAGTCATCAGCTGATACATCATCTGAAGCCAAAGTCTGAAGAACAAGTGCTGAAGCTTCAGAGTTTGTCACAACAGCTGAAGAAGTCTTCTTCAGTTGTTGTGATGGTTTTTCTCTTTCAGTAGTTTTGTTTATCTTTTCAATAGTTTGTACAACAGCTGAAGAGCTTGTTCTTCAGCTGTTATAGTTCAGTAGTTATAAACGACTGAAGAGTTTGTTCTTCAGTCGTTGTAGGCTTTCAGTAGTTTCCTTTTTCAGTACTTGTAATAGGTAGACAGCTTTTGTAAGAAGATGTCAGATGTTGACATCTTCAGTAGTTTTATGTTCTATCAGCTGTTAGTTTAATAATCGGTTGATGTCACTGTCAAGTGACATCATCATCCATCCTTTGCCGTCTATAAAAGGATGGTGAACCATGCTGTATTAGGTGCCGAAACGTGGGAAGTTATAGAAAACATCTTTTGCAGATCTTTTCTCTCTCTATGTTTGTACTTTTACATGTAAAATCTTTTGTGTTCTTGCTGTAATCGCTAATTACTGTGCTAAATCCGCTGCGAACATAATCTAATTGATCAAACTAGAGGCCGAGATCCTGTCAAATGGTATCAGAGCAGGTTAATCATTGATCAATTTCACTATTGATCATTTGAAACTGCTCTTTTGATCTCTACGTTTGATCGAATTAGCAATTTGCAAGAATTAGCTATAGAGAGTAAGATTCTGCTGTTTCTGGCCATAAACTTGAGGTTCTCTGGTGGTTTCGAGCTATATTTGTTTTGCTTAAACTTGTTTTTGACTAAAATCTGAGATGACTACACCAACGAACGATCCTCACAATACTGGTTCCTCAACCAAGCCTCCGATGCTTGTGAGGAATGAGTATAACATATGGCAACGTTGTATGCTTCACCACTTGTCTGTCAACAGTGCTGGTTGTTGGAAGTCAGTGGTGCATGGACCATACAAGCCTATGGTGAGCGTCCCTGAATCTAATGAATAGGTTCCGAAGAAACCTGAACAATATTCGGACGAAGATCTTAAGCTGTTCGAAATTGATGCTAGAGCCTATGGAATTTTAGCCATGGCTATTCCAAATGAGATTTATTCAGGGCTTTTGCATTATGAAACTGCTCATGACCTATGGGTTGCTCTGAAGGAACAATTTGGAGGAACCGATTCGGTCTTAGCAAATAATAGGGAAATCCTCACCCAACAATATGAGACATTCTCTCATAGGAAGGGTGAGACTCTGACTCAGCAGTTTGAGCGTTCTCTTGTTTGATTTCTGAGTTGAAGATGGTCAAACAAGAGTACTCCAACAGCCAGATGAACAACAGTTTCCTCAGATCACTGCCTGAGAGATGGGACACTTATACCATTGTCCTACGCTCCAGTGCAAATCTGGATACTCTATCTCTCACCCAACTTCATAGGAAACTGGTCATATTTGAGAGAGAGATAGAGCAAAAGAGGAAGTTGTCCATCTCTGGCAAGCTCGCTGATGACTTTGTCCAAGGCAATGCTGCCTTGTTAAGTCAGGAGTCAGAATATGCTGCATCAGAAAGTTCTTATGATGAGCATATTGATTTCTCTACCAACTCTGAACAAGCTTTTGTTGGTGTTAGTAGTAGTTTAGGAAGCAGTGGTGATAATCTGTGTTTTCTGATGGAGGACTTGAAGGGCATTCCAGATGATGATCTGGAAGAGATGGATATTTTGAACCAAATGGCAATGATAATATCAGATCTCAGAAGTTCTACAAGAGAATTGGCAGGAAATTCCCTGTCTCTCTAGCAAAACCAAAGTTGGTTTTGACAAGAGCAAGTTGAGGTGTCACAAGTGTCAAAGGCTTGGACACTTTGCTAGAGAGTGTAGATCATCTGGATCTAACTCCTCTGCACCCTTTGTGACTTTTTCCAGCAATAGCTCACAGCATAGAGGGCAACATTCCTCCAGTTCTGGCCATCCATCACAAGCACAGGCATCACCTGCTTATTTTGTGCCTCAGGGTCATATGCCATACCCATACCCCTGCTACTATGTGCCTCAGCCCAGTCAATCTCAAGCACCTTCTGCTCAACCACCACATGCTCTTCCTGAGCCTCAATCTTCCCAATCTCATCATCAAACACAACCTTAACAACACAGCTTCTTCACCCCAGGAGTTGTTGACTGGAATAGTCTGCCAGATGATCTATCTGGTCAGGAACAACTACTCCAAGGTGCTGGTTAACATGGTGGTGATAATCCATTTGGAAATCTTGCTCTGATGGCCCTTGAATCTGCTGAGGGGTCATCATCCAATGCCTCGTCGCAGGTATCCTCTGAAGCCAAAGCCAAGCTTTGTTCCGAATCATGCATAGCAGCATTTGCTTTAGAGAAGCAAATGTAGCTTTAATAGATAAAAATCTTGAGCTAGAGCACACAATTTCCAAAAACAAAGCTGAATTTGAGGTTGCATTAAATTAGAAAAATGATGAGATTTACAAGCTTAAATGCCAAATCAAAGATGATAAAGCTAGGGAAGATGTACTTCTAGAGAAGTACAGAGACCTTAAGGAAACTCTTGCAACCACCCAAGTTGAGTGTGATCGATGGGTGAAATAATGCAAGGGTTTTGAAATGCTTCTTAGCAAGCAATCATCTTCCAATGTGAAGTTTGGCATTGGTTATAATCACACTGCTCCTCCAACAGATTTTACTTCAAGAGCAGAAGTTGAATCTGATGGAGAAAGCAATAACCAATCCTTCTCATCATGTGACCTACTTTCTGATTCAGCATCATCAGAGAGAGAAGTCAACATTAACTCCTGCCAAAACCAATCAGCCAATGCTACAACAGCTGATGGTTCAAATGCTGACTGTCACATGATCAAAAGGTTGATCAACTCAGGTGTTGTCTCTAGAAGTACTAAAAGTACTGGAGAGCAAGTGACAACATCTGAAGTTCAAACCTCAACTACTGTTAGAACTAAAGAGAAGAAAACTAACAGTAGAAAAGGTTTGAAGACAGCTAAAGAGGATGTCAGGAAAGCAGGCACTACTAGGAAGAAAACCGCTAGTACTGATAGCAAACAGCTGAAGAACAAGTCTTCAGCAGTTTCATCCTCTTCACCTGATGATCAACATAAGATGAAGAAGAAGCCATGTGAGATATGTGGCTTGTTCAATCATCTTACTGATGATTGCTGGTACAAAAGGGGTTCCAAACTCAAACAAAAGGAGAAAATTAATGAGGACATAACTAAAATGAAGAATGAGTTTGAAACCAAGTTTGTACTAGCAACATCAAAGCCTGAAATCCCTAAGCCCAAAGCTAAATCTAAAAAGAAGGTAGGGGTTACTCAGGGAACAGCTGAGGTTGCTCAAGAGAAGATGGTGCAACCTAGGAATCCATCATCAGCAAATCCCAATGTGTCTGAAGAGCTAAAGGCCTTATCACAAAGTCAGACACAACTGGTGATGATGGTTCAGCATCTAATAGGAAGAGTCAACCATTTAGATGCTTCTGTGTTGAAACCACAAAAAAGGAAGTCCAAGCCAAAGGGTTCCTCTTCTGTACCATCTCCTTTACCTCAGGCTGTTACACATAACACACCTGTTAGTGTTGCACCTGTAGTTGAGAACAGACCCAAAACCAAACAGGTTTGGGTCTCTAAAACTAACTAACATGTGGTTATGATTACAGGGTTCTTCAACATGCCAAAGAAGCATCTGGTATGTAGACAGTGGAGGCTCTATGCACATGACAGGAAGCAGCTCCCTTCTTAATGATTACTCTCAAGGAAAGAAGGGATTTGTCTCCTTTGGCAATGATGCAAAGGGTTACATCATCGGAAAAGGCTTTGTTTCCAATGGGGAAATAAGGTTTGATGATGTTAACAATGTGGAGAATCTCAAGTACAACCTCTTAAAGGCCATGTAGCCCTTTTCACAAGCAAGAACTGTTGGATTCTGTCATCCAAAGTTCTAAGTTTGATTGACAAGGTGTTGGATGAATACACTCTCCTGAAGGCCAACAGGACAGGAAGAGTGTATGCCTTAGATCTTTCCAAAAAGATAGATCTAAAAGGCCATCCTTGCCTATTCTCCAAGGCCTCTCCTCAAAATCTACTCTATGGCATAGAAGGCTGGGGCATGTTAATTTCAAAAACATGAATCAGCTGATAAGTCATGGTTTAGTAAGAGGATTTCCTTTGAAGGAGTTCAAGTGTGAAGATGACTGCACTGCTTGTTTAAAAGGAAAACAACACAAAGTTTCATTCCCTTCAATAGAAGAACCAAAGTCCACTGCCTACTTGCAGCTCCTGCACATGGATCTCTTTGGTCCTGTCAGAGTGATGAGCATGGCAAAGAAGAAATACTGCCTGGTAATTGTGGATAATTATTCCAGGTTTGTATGGACTTTCTTCTTACACTCCAAGGATGAAGCAGCCAAGACTATCATGAACTTTGTGTTATTTGTAGAAAAGCAATATTCCCTGCAGGTCAAGTGTGTGAGGAGTGACAATGGAACAGAATTTAGAAACCACACACTTGATGACTTCTACCTGTCCAAGGGAATTAAAAGGCAGTTTAGTATTCCTAGAACTCCTGAGCAGAATGGAGTGGTGGAGAGAAAGAACAGGACTCTCATCGAAGCTGCAAGGTCAATGTTGGCTGACTCAGGGCTGCCACTGACCTTTTGGGCTGAAGCTATCAACACAGCTTGCTATGTACAAAATAGAGCTTTAGTGAATAAGAGGTTGATGAAGACTCCTTATGAAGTTCTTCATCATTTGGCCCCTCTAATTTCATTCTTTAGAGCCTTTGGGTGTCCATGTTTTATTCTCAACACTAGCGACCCACTCCAGAAGTTTGCTAGTAAGGTGGATGCAGGGTATTTCGTTGGTTATTCATTAACTTGCAAAGCATACAGAGTCTTCAACTGTAGGACAAAGAAGGTTGAAGAAACTTTGCATGTTAAGTTTAATGAATCTCCAAAGGACAAGATTCCACAAAACCCTGTGGAGTTGTTTGATTTGGACATACTGCAATATGTTCCTTATCAACATCCAACTGTTGAGCCTGTCAACAATTCTCCACCTGGTGGTACTGATGATGATGAAGTCCGTACTCACCTCTTCAGGTTCAGTGACAACCTGCCTGAGTTCACTAAACCTGATTCTCCTGTAGCCTCAGCAGCTCCATCCACAACTAATGCTGATGAGATTTCTGCTGGCTCTACTTAATTTGAGCTGCCATCCTCCACATGGTTTCAGAAATCTCCATCACCATCTGTTGCTGCTAATGGGTCTACAAACACTTGCATAGATATTATAGTTTATCAAGAGCTGAAGAATCACCCCACATCTCAAATCATTGGTGATATCAATGCTGGAGTTTCAACCAGGAATCAATTGTCCAACTTCTGCTTCTATGCTCTCTTCATCAGTCAGCAAGAGCCAAAGAACTATCATGTTGCCTTAAAAGACAATGGATGGGTGGAAGCTATGCAGCTTGAGCTTCTTCAGTTCAAGAAACAGCAAGTGTGGGAGCTTGTTCCATTACCCAAAGGTAAGTGTGCTATAGGCACCAAATAGGTATTTAGGAACAAAACAGATGAGAAGGGTCAAATCGTCAAGAACAAGGCCAGGCTGGTTGTCCAGGGGTTTGCACAAGAGGAAGGCATCGATAATGATGAGACCTTTGCCCCTGTGGCCAGACTGGAAGCAATCAGACTATTCTTAGCTTATGCTGCCTTTCATAGTCTTAAGGTTTATCAAATGGATGTCAAAAGTGCCTTCTTATATGGAAAAATAAAAGAAGAAGTTTATGTGTGTCAACCACCAGGCTTTGAGGACAATAAACATCCTGATTGGGTGTACAAACTTGATAAGGCTCTTTATGGGCTGAAGCAAGCTCCTAGAGCTTGGTATGAGACAATATCAACTTTTCTTTTAGAAAATAAGTTCACTAGAGGCACCATTGATAAAACCTTATTTATCAAGACTGTGGGATAGCATAAGCTCCTTGTTCAAATTTATGTAGATGACATCATCTTTGCATCCTCTGATCTAAAGTTGTGTGATGAATTTACAAAGCTCATGAAGCTAAGGTTTGAAATGAGTGCTATGGGAGAATTACAGTTCTTTCTAGGTTTGCAAATCAAACAACAGGATGATGGAATCTTCATCCATCAGTCCAAATACTCCAAAGAGTTGTTGAATAAGTTTGATTTACAAACCTGCAAACCTTGTTCTACTCCCATGAGCAGCATCACACAACTAGATGTAGATCAGAAAGGTAAAGCGGTTGATGAAACCCTTTACAGATGTATGATTGGGTCCTTGATGTACCTTACAGCTTCTAGACCAGACATCATGTTTGCAACATGTGCCTGTGCTAGATTTCAGGCTGCACCTAAAGAATCTCATTTGATTGCAGTCAAAAGGATCTTTAGATATCTGCAAGGTACCCAATCACTAGGTCTTTGGTATTCAACTGGGCAATCTTGCAAATTAGTTGCTTTCTCTGATAGTGACTATGCAGGATGCAAAGTCACCAGAAAATCCACTTCTGGTGGTTGCCAATTCCTAGGCAATTGTTTAGTTTCTTGGCAGAGTAAGAAACAAACATCAATTGCTACATCCACTGCTGAAGCTGAGTACATTGCTGCTGCAAGTTGTACATCTCAGATACTCTGGCTTCAGAACCAACTCTTGGATTATGGCATTACAGAGACTAAGACTCTATTACTAATGGATAGTGCTTCAGCTCTTTGTATTGTTAAAAATCCAGTCCAGCACTCTAGGACCAAACATATAGAGATCAGATATCATTTTATCAGGGATTGCTATGAAAAAGGTCTGATTGATCCTAAGTTTGTGCCTAGTGCTGATGAGCTTGCAGATATCTTTACTAAGCCTTTAGATAGTGCCACATTCCAAAATTTGGTACTAAGGCTTGGTATGCTGCATCTAGATTAATTTGACCAATGCTGATGCTCTCACTTCACAAGTACTGATGAGCATAGGTCAATTATAAGTACTGATCAGTAATTTAGTCTTTAGCCTTTCCCAAACTACTGAAGACTAAAATGCTTCAAAGTACTGATGTACATTATTTGTTGAAAACAACTGATGTAGTGAGGTGGATTACAACTACTGATGTATTATTTTCAAACAAATAAGTACTGAAGAACAAATTTTGTTCACAAGTACTGATGTGTAATCTTACACAAGTACTGAAGACAATTTGTTCACCAGCTCTAAAGGGTATTTCATCAGCACTTGTGAACATCTGATCACAAGAGCTGAAGGCATAAATACTCATAAGAGCTGAAGGGTCAATGAAACATCTGAAAGTCAGCCAAAGAGCTGATGAGTAAATGTGGAGGTCAGCATGAAACAACTGATTTGACGGAAACAGCTGATGAGTAATTTTACTCTTCAGCTGATGCCAACAGCTGCTGTTTCATACCCAAACAACTGAATGACAAAACCATATCCTCAGTAGTTTCACAAATACTGATGACTAACACCAAGTCCTCAGTTGTTTCCAACAACTGAAGCAATACCATGTCTTCAGTAGTTCACAACTACTGATGTCAGTACTTCACAACTACTGAAGGCTAACACCAAGTCTTCAGTTGTTACAACGTCTGAAGATGAAAACTAGGTCTTCAGTAGTATATAACTACTGAAGACTAACAACAAGTCTTCAGCCATTTACAACATCTGAAGGACAAAACCAAGGTCTCAGTAGTTTCAACTACTGAAGACTCACACCAAGTTCTCAGATGTTACAACCACTGAAGGTTAAAACCACGTCATCAGTAGTTTCAACAACTGATGACTAACACCAAAACCTTCAGTAGTTTTCTTTCAGCCTTTGCCCTACCCTATATATACCCAACCTTCAGAGCTTTTAATTCTCACTTGACCTAACTTCTCAAAAACCTCAGAACTTCCCATACACCATTAATGGCGACCATGCAACTCAAACCTCGACACAACTGTGTCGCTCATCTCACAAAATCGCCATTCTGGGCCAAATTTCACAACGCCGTCGATCTCATGAACAACTCACCTTACCAAACGGCTTTTCTTCTGAACCCCACCATCTACACCGACTCCCTATCGGACTTCTGGACGAACATCACCGTCCAAACCGGAGAGAATGATGGCGAGGTCTCTCTCCGGTCCTCCGTCAACAACCACCCAGTGGTTGTCACTCCAGCTACTATTCGCCAAACCCTAAAGCTGGAGGATGCCACCTACCCAACCTCTTACCTCAAAGGCGCCCTTGATCTATCTTTCACAGCCAATGACTATCAGGGCGACCTCTCTGCCACCACCTTGTTGAAGAAACACTTCCCAGATCCCCAACGTCTCATCTTCCACATGGTGAATGTGTGTCTGGCCCCCAAAACATCTTCATGGGACCAGATGTCAACAAGGTGGCAACAGGTATTATATTCTATCTTTGAGAAACAACCACTGAACTTAACTGAAATTATATTTTTGGAACTCAGAGACATGGCTGCTAAACTTGTTTTAAACCGATAGATTTTGCATCCTAGGTTCATTATGGCCATGATAGAAGACCAGCTTCAAGCTGAGGGACTTGTTGGCACTGGGGGTCCCTGCCATGGCTGTTCTAGCCGAGGTATACTCCAGGCACAACACCGACCAATCACTAAAACAGGCTGGCCGGCTGCGAAAACCCACGCAGCAGGAACCCACAGCCTCCACCTCCAAATCCAAAGTCCCAACCAAACCAAAAACCAAAAAGAAGCCCACAAAGGCTACTCAGGGAAATGAGTCCCCTGAGGATGCCCCTGAAACACAAAGGCAGGATGTGGCTGCTGGTCCGATTCTCCCAGTAGCCACCACGACTCCACCTACCACAACCGCACAGGTTTCTTCTCCACAAGAGCCTGATGCAACCACTTCCGGGGCTGCCACACATCTAGGGTCTTTCTCACTTGAGGAGACTGCCATTGAAATGCACACTCCTCCCCATATGCACTCTGCTTCAAGCCCATCTCCCGCTGAAACCGCCCCATAAAGCCCTACACGAATAATAGCCAAAGTGTTGACCCACCTGAGCACTCCACCCTCTCTCCAGAAACCTATTACAACTGGGGAGACTCCAACCGAAGAGAGGGTGGACACAAGTACCGGTGGGAGCCCCCAACACAGAGAATCACATGTCCAATCTCCCAGTGTGGCTAGGGAGATAGGTCATTCTGGTGAGGCTGCCACTTCCTCTGCATCAACATCTGAGCAGGGTGAAGCTGGTAACATTAATAAGACCTCACCAGAGGCAACTGCCGATTATGGATACAATCCGGAGGCTGGAAGTCCCCAGTACCAAGAACAAGGGGCACATGCAATATCTGAGCCATACTCAGTGCATGTACATCCTGACCCTGCAGGAGGTCAGGTGATTCAGTACACACTGATGATGACCTATGCTTCTTCTATGATATAGTTGCACAAAACACTATCCTAGAGGATGAGGTAAGAAGACTCAAAGAGCTGCTTGCTAAAATGTCTCAGGATAGAAGTCCATCTGCCACATCTGTCCCACAGATGGCACCTTCACCCGAAGGTCTCATAAACACTAAGCCACTCCCAAAAACTCAGCCACCTGCCTCTGCTTCTGGCTCTAGCTCTCAGGAACAGAACCCTCCTGAGCAGCTAGATGCTATCCTCCAGAAATCCCTACCTCTCATCACACCTATAATCACAGAAATTGTGATGAAAACCATTGATGAGAGGCTTCCCACTCATGTACAACCCATGGTGGAGGTTACTGTTGCTAAAGCGCTTGCTGATAGTCAAACCCCAACCAATGCACCCAAAAAGGGGGAGACATCAGTGCAAGCTAAGAGGAAGAGAGGAGAGGAGGAGTTAGAAGTAGAGAGAGAGGAGGTAGTTGAGAGGGAGAAGGCTGAGGAGAGTGTTAGGGTGAAGGGGAAGGAGAAGGTGAGGGAGGAGAGAGCTCAAATAGAAGTGGTTGAAATCCAAAAGGATTTCAGTGTCACTTATCAAAAGAAAAGGGGAGAGAAAGAGGGAGAGAATGGGGATGATGATTTAGCAGTCCTTGTCAAGGAGGCTGATGCTGAGCATAGCCGATCAATGGACTCTGTCATTGATCAGCTGTTCAGGCAAGGCTTTGACTTGGACACTGCTTTGCTAGATCAGGAGATTAGGAGGATGGAGACTAGAGAGATAGAACACCGATGGTCTACTTATAGCCAAGTGGACAAAAAGAGACTCGAGGCTATAAGTAGATTCATTTCGAAGTATCTGGGCAGACCAGTCCTTGATGTCAAAGCTTGGACTAGGGGCAGAATCTTGGCTATAGCCACCAAGATCTGTTCAGCTGGTGATTTTACCAAGGGGTTGGTCGCTGAGGCCCTTTCTGAGTCCGGTGCTGGGAACAGGACTCTGCTAGTAAAACAAACAAAACCTACCCTTATCTCTAAGTTACTAGCAGAGCCTGCCAACATTCCCACACCAACAACCTAAACACAACCCACAAAACCAACCCCTTCACCATCAAAACCCACAGCCAATGATCCACCCTTGCAGAAGAAGAGAAGGGTGTTGAGGCTGCAAGAAGAAGAAGAAGAGGAGGATAAGGAGGATAGACTGCCTCTTTCAGCAGTCATCCCTCTACCCAAAGCCAAACCTCAAACCATCACTCCCACCTCACAGAAGGATACTGTGAGGGTTAAGCTAGAGGAAGAGGAGCAGCAAAGACTACACGATGAGGAAATACTGAAAAGCATTGACAAATCCTATGCTGCTTCTACTTCCATTATGAATATGAAGAAGGAGGCTCTGAGATTATTCACCATTAAGCAAACCTTTCAATATGACAAAGATAGGGTGAGAACTTGGCCTGATCCTAGGGTGGCTCACAGGATAGTTAAGAAAGATATTCCTGTGAGATACAAGAGCCAACTTAAGAGAATCATAGATAAAGTGATCTCTATGGCTCTTGTAATAACACCCTGGGAGATAGTAGAGGAGTTCGAGAAAGCCTATAGAGCTAAGCAGCCACCCCAAAAAATGTTAGACAATAGGGTGGTGAGGAAGGGCTTAGCCTATAAGAGGCTTGAGAACCTCCATAGGGATGAGCTCAACTTGTTGTTAGAAGGAAGACACCCAGATGAATTTGCATATAGGCAAGTCACAACAGTTGAGCTCAAGAATGGCAAACAAGTCAAGTTTGTCTCAGAGCTGTACGACCGGGAGGGGTTATTCGATGGTGTGGCTGAAGACTTGACTAAAGAAGAACAGATGATATTCCTTCAAGCCTACACCAGAGAATCCTACAGGCTTGTACGAGGGAGGTAGGTCTCATGAATGGGACAATAGTCCTGTGTCCAGTTCCCCAAGATAGGGCTCCCATCCATACTTAGCCAAACAAATATCAGAGTCCTCCTCTCAGGCCAGTGCTTATCAGGGTCAACTTCTGATCTGATCCGGAAGGAAATAGACCAATATTTCTACCAACAATAAGTGGGACAACAAATAATTAGAGGTTTTGGCTGCATTGGTTCAGGGGGAGTTTGTTGGACCAAAAGAACCAATGAGCCAAGATCAGGAAAACCTCTAAGTCCCACATGACATCACAACAACTGCTGAAAACCTTTATCAACAGTTGGACAAAGTCTGAAGAATCAAAGTCTGAAGATCAAAGATCTAAAGTACAACAGCTGAAGATCCTAAAGTGCTGAAGATAAGTACTGAAGTCTGAAGTACTGAAACATACAAGTACTGAAGACTTCAAGTACTGAAGACAAGTGCTGAAGATCAAAAGTTGAACTGAAGAACTGAAGATCATCTACTGATGCACAAAGTCTGAAGACAAAGAATGAAGACATCAGCTGATGACATCTACTGAAGTCATCAGCTGATACATCATCTGAAGCCCAAGTCTGAAGAACAAGTGCTGAAGCTTCAGAGTTTGTCACAACAGCTGAAGAAGTCTTCTTCAGTTGTTGTGATGGTTTTTCTCTTTCAGTAGTTTTGTTTATCTTTTCAATAGTTTGTACAACAGCTGAAGAGCTTGTTCTTCAACTGTTATAGTTCAGTAGTTATAAACGACTGAAGAGTTTGTTCTTCAGTCGTTGTAGGCTTTCAGTAGTTTCCTTTTTCAGTACTTGTAATAGGTAGACAGCTTTTGTAAGAAGATGTCAGATGTTGACATCTTCAGTAGTTTTATGTTCTATCAGCAGTTAGTTTAATAATCGGTTGATGTCACTGTCAAGTGACATCATCATCCATCCTTTGCCGTCTATAAAAGGATGGTGAACCATGCTATATTAGGTGCCGAAAACGTGGGAAGTTATAGAAAACATCTTTTGCAGATCTTTTCTCTCTCTATGTTTGTACTTTTACATGTAAAATCTTTTGTGCTCTTGCTGTAATCGCTAATTACTGTGCTAAATCCGCTGCGAACATAATCTAATTGATCAAACTAGAGGCTGAGATCCCGTCATCCTCTCTCCCTCAGCCCGGCATCCTCTAACTGCCTCCATGCCCCTCTCTGTAGCCACCACACGACCACCCACAGTCCGTGTGAGTGGCTCTTCATCCGACTCCTCATCTCCCTCATCATGAAGAAAGTCCTGATGGATAGGCGCCTGCTCCAATTCACCGGGAGCTGATGAACTGACATGTGGGGGTGGTGGAGACATAGTATCTGTCTCAGTTGCCCTTGGTGCACTCGGGCCTGTATCTCCACCACCCTGATGATCGTCGTCGTCATCCTCGTCATCAACCGGAGCCAGTATCGGCTCCACATCTGAGTCACTATCATCGTGACACCACTTTTTCCTAGCTGGCGCCACGTAATCCTCACGGGCCAGATGCCCAAACAGTCTCCTGACCGGGGGTTTCACCAGCTTCCCCCGGTTGACTCTCATCCTGCCCAAGGTGGTATCATCCATCACCTCAAGCACCACAGCATCGTCGTTCTCTTTCGGCAAGGAAGGAAGCTTCTGATCTATGATCATCTGTAGAAATCTTGGGTATATACAAAACCTTTCCTTCCCCTTGTCCTCTATATTCTCGACCATATACGAGAAGATCATCTGGGAGAAACTGAACGGTTGGTTCAGCACCAGAGCCATATAGGCATTCTGGATTTGATCTGAGAGCTCGTCAAATCCCTCTCTCCTCAAAGCTATGCACTTCAGTATCACGTGTGCTAAGTACTTGAACTGGGGACACAGATTGCTTTTGCTGAGCACACCTGCGTTGATATCCCCAGTGTACTTCATCCGTAGAAAGCACCCCCTAACCGTCAGAGGGTGAAGCTTGGTTGGGTGATCCTCATCATCACCCAACTCCAGTACTTGCCTGAGATCAGCTGCAGTAATGGTAATCTTCTATTCGAAGATCGAGCTCCATATACAGTAAGGCTCAGAGGACCTATCAACAGTGGCCCCTTCCCAGAAGGTCTGCTGTATATACCGCTAGGGTGTGCATGGGGCAGATATGGCTCTGTAGATCCGTGATCACCTCAGAAATGCAATAATACCAGCAAACTCAGCAGCATTTCGAGTGGTGGCATCCAAGTGAGCATAGATGTTGTGCTTGGTGTTGATGATCCATCTATCTGCCATGTTTCTGTAACACAAGACACATAAACATAAGATTTGTCCATAACAGAAACTGTTGAAATTTAACCTGTTCTGAGATCAGTCTGGTTCAATCATGTGATCGAACCATACGACTAAGTTCAGTCGTGCGATTGAGCCATGCGACTGAGTTCAATCGTGCGATTGAGCATGCGGCTGAGTTCAACCGGGCGATTAAGCATGCGGCTGAGTTCAACCGGGCGATTGAGCATACGGCTGAGTTCAATCGTGCGATTGAGCTCATACACCTTGTTCATTCGGTCGATTGAGTCATTTGCCCAGCTCAATCGTGCAATTGAAGTTCATTCGGAGTGTCTATTCGCCTGATTCTCTGTTCGACACTCTAAACTTGAATCTAGGTCAAAACTTGATGTTAAACGTCGAGTTTAGTCTTGTTAGATTCGTAGGGACCCTAACTATCACTGAAACACCTTTAAACCGACAATCTTGTTCATTTAAGTGGTCTATTTTAGGGTTTATCTTTGGTTATTTGATTTAACAATTTAGGTCACATTTGATTGGTTTTAACTAGTTGTTTGACCTTGAATCGTTCGCAAATTACCTGTAGAAACGTATAATCAATATTAGAACTCAAATCAGAAGGTAAACTTAAAAGTTTTAAATTTTGGCAGCATAACAATGTAAAGGCGGTTTTTGGAAATTTTTGAAGTCTGGTGGGGATTCCGACCGACTGAGCCTCTATTTATACTGATTAGGGTTTCAGTCGGCGACTGGACCCATACGCATGGCTCAATCGTGCGACTGTGGTTTAGTTTTGCGACTGAACCATACTCCTCTTTTCATTCATACAACTGGCTCAGTCTTGTAGTCCAATCGTATGACAGCCTTATACTTATGGTCCAATCGTATGACCAGCCCTATTCTCATGGTCCAATTGTACGGTTGGCTTATACTTATGATTCAATCGTACGACTGCGATTGAGTCATACTTATGAGTTGACTTCATACTTTTCCCAACTTTCAATTTTCACTTTTGATTGATAAAACATTATGAGCACCGATCATCTCAGACATGATCCTTTTAACGAAAAACCATGTGATCACCTCAGACGTGATCCTTTTAATTAAAACCACTGATCACCTCAGACATGATCCTTTTAACTTTGCAATAATTTGATCACCTCAGACGTGACCCTTTTAAAATACGATTCATAGAGTTCCTCTTGTTACATAGTCCGACATGAAAGACAATAACTAGAAATGAAAAATAACTTGAAATTTAAACAAAACAAGACATATTTTTGTGTTTTTGTTTGAGGTGGATTGAAAACTATTAAATTTTCATTTAACCGATTTCTCCCCCTGAGCAGAACGGCTTAAGTTTGATTGATCAACTCTGGAGAGATTTATATGGAATCATACAGGTGTATCATAGTCATTTGGGACTCTTGGATATCTTTAAATTAATGATCCTTATTACTCTCAGAGTCACAAGCGCTCACAGGAAATCATATTAGGGCTGTACGAGGCACACAATGATTTTGACTGTCGAGAGCTGCAACCATGACGATTATCAGTATTGTTGTCCACTTAAATCCATACACAGACATTTGACTCACACTGGTGATTAGAGTGTATTATTTCAACAAGCATTTGTGAATCCTAGACTTATATAGTAATCAACATTCCTCAGGAGATTTTTGAGCGGTCTACGGGTATTGAGACAAAAAGAAACTATTCTAAGAGCTTTCAAAGAGATGCAAAGCCTCAGGTCAGTGCCATCACACAACAGAGTGGCGCAAACCACAATGAATTCTAGAATATTTAGGTTGTGCTTATCCTCAGGTCAGTGACATCACACAGTAGAGAGGCACACAACCTATCTTCTTGTAAGAGCAGTTTTTTTTCTTTTTACACATAACGCACCAACAACATTAGTCGTTAGTTTGATTGCGTTTATCATTTTTTTCATGTGCTTTGCTCATTTTTATGATCGTCCACACACATTTGTGGCGTTTATTTGCTTGTCACCCCTTATTGGAAATGCGTTGATTGTGTTAACCAGGGATAAGATGGAAGCCCACAGCCTGTTGAACAATTTAGTTTAAATTGTTTCACCAAAGAAGTCTACTTGTCTATTGTGTTGAATCTACCGACACATCGTACAATGAACTAGCAACCTCTAGGCCTACGTTCTCTATGTAACCTCAGTAACAGACTAGTGTACTATCATTTTTCCTTTATTTGGCTTAGATCATCTTTTCAGTCTTTTTAAAGTCCCAAACAACTAGATCCCTGTGTACTATCATTTTCCATGATTTTGAATCATCTCATAGTTTTGATTTGATTTCAGCCTATCTGCCCATCCCTTTTTTTTAAAGTAAATGAATACTGAATAAATACTGATCATAGACTAATCTCCCCCTAAAATTCTAAAACAGAAAATCTTTTTGTGTTTTTGGATTTTTAAGACCGGAAAAAATAAGGAAAAATAAAATTAAATTAAAAAATAAAAAATTTGAAAGACGGACTACGAACTCGATTCCTATGGAATCACATCACTTTTCTTTTTCACGTCAGTGACCTCTAATAGATATAAAAACCGAGGTTTATCAAAAGATTTAGTGTAGAGGTCGGCGCGTTGAAAATCCGTATTAATTTTAACAACATCGATTAATTGCTTTTCAAAACAATCATGTATGAAGTGATACTTAATGCCGATGTGTTTAGTTTTAGGATGTTGGACTGGATTTTTTGTTACGGCTATAGCAGCAGAATTATCAACATAGATAGGAGTGTTAGAGAATTGCAAACCGTAGTTGCGCATTTACTATTGAATCCAGACGATTTGTGAACAGTAACTTGCAGCAGCAACTTATTCAGCTTCACATGTTGATAGAGCAACGGAGGTCTGCTTCTTACACTGCCAGGTCATTAACCGTCTACCAAAGAATTGACATCCTGCTGAGGTTGACTTGTAATTCATTTTGCATCCACCATAATCCGAGTCACTATACGCTGTAAGCTCAAAATCATTGTCATGAGGATACCACAACCCGAGTGTTGGAGTACCCTTCAGATAGCAAAAAATCCGTTTAACACCAATGAGATGGTTGACTTTCAGTTTCGCCTGATATCTGGAACAGAGACACGTTGCATACATGATATCAAGACAAGATACTGTGAGATACATCAGGGATCCAATCATTCCTCTATACATTGTAGCATCAACCAGATTACCATTTTCGTCGGGTGCCACGTCATGATTCGTGGCAAGTGGAGTTCCAGCTGCTGAAACATTCGCTATATCGAACCGACTTAGGATATCTCCTACATACTTGGTCTGATGTAGAAAGATTCCCTTTGGTGTCTGATCCACCTGTAATCCTAGGAAGAATTTCATCTCCCCCATTGCACTCATCTCAAATTCTGCTTTCATGACAGACTCAAATTCTTTACATAACTCTTCGTTTTTAGAACCGAAGATTATGTCATCAACATAAATCTGTACAAGCAGTAAGTCTCCATCCTTTTCTTTAATGAATAGTGTACAGTTAATAACTCCTCTACGAAAACCGTGTTTCACCAGATGAGTTGAGAGTTTCTCATACCATGCTCTCGGGGCTTGATGAAGCCCATAGAAAGCCTTATCCAGCTTGTAAACACTGTCCCGATGGTAGGGATCTTCAAATCCTTCGGGTTGACTGACATACACTGTCTTACGAATTTCGCCATGAAGGAATGCACTCTTTACATCTAGTTGGTAGACTTTTATCTTCATGTAAGATGCATAGGCTAGGAAGATATGGTTTGCTTCCATTATAGCCACAGGTGCAAACACTTCATTGTAATCGATCCCTTCGACTTGTCTAAAGCCTTGAATGATAAGTCGAGCCTTGTTTCGAATTATGACCCCTTGGTCATCTTTCTTGCATTTCAAAACCTATTTAGTGCCAATGACCTTAGCACCTTTCGGTCTATCTATAAGGGTCCATACTCCCAATTTATTAAACTATAGAAGTTCTTCTTGCATGGAACTGACCCATGCCTTATCATTTAAAGCTTCACTCACATATTTTGGCTCAAATTGAGACACAAAACATCGATACGCACCGTCGTGAAGATAGCCTTTTCCATGACAGAGGCATAATCAGCTGAGTATAGCTGATTTCTTGTTTGAACTCCTGATCTAATATCTCCAGTGACATTGTCCAAAGGATGATTAATATTTATCCGAGTTCCAGGAGTGGTGGGAACAACTACCTCATTATCCAAATTTGGAATCACATGTGTTGTTAACAGCTTCTGGTTCGGTTGTGGGTGTACTTGAATTAGCAGGAACCTGTTCTGCCTGTTCCACATTTTCAGTCTCGACTGCTTCATCATCAGAGGATGAGTCGCTTACATCAAGTGCTCCCCCTAAAGTATTAGAGGAATCATCTAATGGAATCGATGCTGTTGAGTCTTGTGGTGGTGAGTTGAGAACCTCGTACATCATTTTAGTTGATAACTCATCATCAGTGGGAGAAGACGGTAGATTGAAGGATTTAAAGAAGCCATCATAATCAAAGAAAAATGATGGTCCTTTTCCAGTAGGGGGGTGGTGAATCTTTGAACATCAACATTGCACCACACTTCTACCTGACCTGTTGAGTTGTTATAAACTCTCTTGTCGGGTATGTTGTATCCAAGAAATATACCTTCTACTGCCTTCTCACTAAACTTTCTTGTCTGAGTTTTCTTCAGCAGCATGCATGGTGCGCCAAAAGGTTCTAGATACTCCAGATTGGTTTTACGTCGCTGGAGCAGTTCAACATGTTTTCCCATGTCGTTTGACCACTAAGACTCGATTGAGCGTGTAGCAAGCATTGGCTGTCGCCTCATTCCAAAATTGAATAGGCAGTTTCGAGTCAGCTAGCATTGTTCTGCAGTCTCTATCAAGCTTTGATTCTTCCTTTCGGCAACGCCATTCATTTTTGGAGTGTAGGCAGAAGTAAATTGATGTACAATTCCTCTTCCTTTACAGTATGTCTCCATCCACTGATTTTTGAACTCAGTGCCATCGTCTGATCGGATCTGTCGTACTCTCAACTTGTAGAGTGATTCCAAGGTAGTAACCAGCTGTTTGAATGAGTCAACAGTTTCTGATTTGGCTTTCAGAAGCATCACCCAAGAGAACATTGAGTAATCATCTGTTACTACAAAGTAATATCTGTCACCAGCAATGCTCTGTGTACTGACAGGACCAAACAGATCCATGTGTAAAAGCTCGAGTGGAAGATCAATTGAATGAACTTTCTTGGAATTGTGAGCTTTCTTGGATTGTTTCCCTTTCTTACATGCTACACAAAAATCAGGAAGTTGGAAGTTTTTGACAGTTACTCCATTTACCAAATCATTCTGTACCAAATGATTCATCTTTCTTGGATTAATATGTCCCATTCTCCTATGCCAGGAGATTGATTCTTTCTCAGTTGCCTTTGACAAGAAGCATTGAACTGTGTGATCAGTTGTGGATGCTTTTGATAGATCCACGACATACAAATCGTTGTATCTTGAAGCTGTCATAAGAACTTTATCCTCCTCAATCACATAGTCCTTTTTCAACATGTAGCACTTCTTGTTGTCGAATACAACCTTAAATCCTTTGTCACAGATCTGGGAAACAGAAAGTAAGTTGTTCTATAGTTGCTGAACATAGTTGACCTTGTCAAACTTAACTTTCTCATTTCCTACTTCGCCTTGTGCTGTTATGTAACCTCCCTTGTTCCCAGCAAATGAAACATGTCCCCCTTTAATTTGTCTGACGTTGAAAAGGAGAGACAAATTCCCTATCATGTGCCTGGACGCCCCACTATCAATAATCCATGTATTTGTGATAGCACTATAGCGGACACCCTACATGTCACACCCTCATTTTCCACGTACGGGGTTTTACCGTCAGGCGTGTGACACAACCAAGATCTCAGATAAGCATCAGTTACTCCAAACGACTCGATAATTACAAATCATATAAGTTTCTTAATTTTAATGAAACAAACCAAATATATTTAAGTAGTGCGGAAGCGAAAACATGAAAACATTTAACAATAGTTTTGGAACACGCAATCACGCGTCCAATCCAATTTATGTAAAGTAAATGCATTTTAATCTTGAAAACAGTTTGAGATGAACGCAGAATGACATGCAGTGGATGCTGTGCTCCTAGACGTGCCACATCAATCTCCTGAGAGAAAACATGCAAAAATCTCAGTACAAGACTGGTGAGTTCACAGGTTTATCAGAAAACAGTAATTATCAGTAATGAAGTTCCCGGATTATGTAATCCGTCAAGTATGTAATTCCCAGATTATGTAATCCGTCAAGTATGTAATTTCTCGGATTTAGTAATCCGATAAGTATAATGAAATCCCCGGATTTATTAATCCGATAAGTATAATGAAATCCCCGGATTTATTAATCCGATAAGTATAATGAAATCCCCGGATTTATTAATCCGATAAGTATAATGAAATCCCCGGATTTATTAATCCGTCAAGTATAGTGAAATTCCCGGATTTATTAATCCGATAAGTATAATGAAATCCCCGGATTTATTAATCCGATAAGTATAATGAAATCCCCGGATTTATTAATCCGTCAAGTATAGTGAAATTCCCGGATTTGTAATTAAAGCATATAATGGGTAGCTAGTCCATAATGATCACTATGTGTATGAAGTCGCGGCCGAGCTGACATGTAATCAAATAATAAACAGGCCCGGATGTGGATCACACACCACAACACTTGTAATTAGGCTAACCGTTCACCCGTTTGACGAACGTTGTGCTAGCGCGACTAGCCCGGGTGGGGTATGTCAATCCCAGTAGTACTACTAACAATTACCTCGCTAAGTCCATATTAACGGTCCGTTGGGCAAGTATACACCATAGTATCAAGTATATGCAGTATTACAAAAATCCAATGTAATGTAACGTTTATGAAAACAGCATGTTTCTCTCCCCCAAAAGAGTTTATAAGTAAAAGTGGGGCTGTAAACTCACCTTGAATTGATGTAATGAAATGAACAAGAACTTCAAAGAATAAGGCAATGTACGATCAAACACGAGCAATACCTATTATTAATGGTAATTACGTCTTTAAGATATGTGCAATACGAATAGATATATTTGGTTGGATTTGAGTCGATTTGGGTTTGACGCACACGATCGGTTTTATATATCTAAGTTTAATTATAAACTTTGTGATTTATATATTTAATTTTAATTAATTAAAGTATAATTTTATAAGAAGTAACTCGTAAATAATTATGAAATTACAAATTGTATGATTTCTACAATTTCCACGGTTATTCTTTAATTAAACACGATCTTGTGTTTATTTTTATAAAAAATGGTTGTTTGTAAATAATAATTTATAAAAGTTATTAAGGTTTTTTTAAATAAAATAAATTCACAGGAAATATTTATGTAACCTTTTAAATAAGAATAGTTTATAAAATTTATTTTTATGATTTTTAGAAATTTTTGTATAATTTTTAGAAGCTCAAAAGGCTTTAAAAAAATAGTTGTAGTGGCCCGGGGTCGAAGCCAGGACCTTCTGTTTGAGATAGAGCGCAGGAACCAGTGGAACAAAGGCCTAAGCCGCGATTATCCCCGGGTTCCAAATCTTTTAAACACAGCCACAATCCAACCCAATTCCCGTATGACCCTAGGTTTGATTTGGGTCAAATTGATCCCCAATTCGATGTTAATACCAACCGAATCCATGGGGCTTTTAATCCCCACTTAAAATCGAGCGTGTAGGTGTGTTTAATTACCAGATTTATGTCGATTTGATGATTATCCCACGAAGAACAGTTCGCGGCTTCTTGAGGTTCGATTTATGCCCAAATCAGTGATTATAATTCAATTCCTTGAACAAGAAGTTTTTAATGATGCTAAGTATCAAAAACCCTCTGTTAATTGCTAGTTAGGAAGGCCGGAGAGTGGTGTTCGAGTAGGTTGCAGGTCACGGTCGAAGGTGGTGATCAATGGAGGTGTTTAAGTTCGTTTCATATGCGATTGAAAGTTGCATTCTATTAGGAACTGATATATGGTATTATATACACGATTATTCCGATTAATTTATAGCATAGTGCGTGATATTGGTGGGTGGTCGGCGGAAATGATGGATAATCGGGTTTAGTGGTAATTGCACTACAAATTCTTAATTTGAAAGTTGCCCCACGATCGATTCACCCACCGAAATGTGTCGGAAACTTTAATTAGGTAAAAACCGCGTTTGTTGGACGGTTTTGGCTCTCGCCGGAGTGGTGGCCGGAGGTGGCCAGATGGGAGGAGGAAGGTGACGGGCGGGGGGGTGGTTTAAAAGAAAAAATTACACATTTGGTCCCTGGGGTTTTGTGCTCTTAACATTTCATGCAGAAACATTTTAAAACAAGTTTTAAAATTTACATTTTAACCCCGTAAGCTTTTTTATCTTATAAAACAATTTTGTTATTAATATTATTATTATTAGTATTATTATTATTATTCTTAAATAATAGTAAAATGGATTAAATTGGCGATAGTCGGTGAAAGTTAGTTTAATAATATTAACCGAAAACTCGGGTTGTCACACTACACATTCAAAGAAGCTTATCAGTTTAGATTTGGGACCCAAGCCTTAACTGGCTTGGGTGTCCCGGAGGAATCACACATCATAAACTCAACCCATTGACTTTCAGAAGATGAGGGCATATCTTTCTTCTTAATTTCCTCACTTCAGACAGATTACTTGACTTTTCTTTCCATAAGCAAGTTTTGTGTAAGGCCTGTTTGTGATAGACAGACGACTGGGTTATTGTTTGAACTTTAGGTTCACTGATACTCTTTGGTGGAGTAGTAGATCTTATTTGAGGAAAACTTTGTTTGGTATCAATAAGTTCAATTTTCTTTTTGGGAGTTTGATAGTAAGGACAATTTAAAGAGATATGTCCTTGTTTTCCACAATTGTAGCAAGATCTTACTTGTACAGATTGAGGAAAATATTTATGAAGGTTTGAGTGTTTGCACAGGTGTGACCTTTGTCTGTTTGGGTTTAACAAATTCCTTCTTAGATGTTTCAGTCTGATTAACAAAATTAATTGTTTTAACATTTTGTACATCTTTAGCCTTTTGTTTATTTGGACTTTGACGTGGAGCACGTGATTGGTTAACTATTTTGGTCGTTTTAGATTCAGAAATAGACATGTTTGAACCTGACTTTACATTAACCTTTTCAAATTGTTCATCCAAATTCACAACAGGCATCTTACCTTTAGATTTCAAAGTAGCCTCCTTCTGTTTAGTGATCTTCTGTACAGGTATGACTGTGGAATCAGGATCACTAACCAAAGGAGTGGAGACCACATGATCCTTTACTGAGTTGTCATTTACAGGTCCACACTTTGTATTTAAAAGGATTTTATGTGGTGGTGCTACTGCCTTGTACCCCAGACCTTCCCCATTGTTTCATTCTTTCACTAAGTTTTGAACTATGTGAGAAGAACTTGCCCAACTATGTAGTTTTTGTTTTAAAGAATTTACCTTGACTTCCAAAACTGCTTTTTCCTTTTTGGTCTCTTCTAAAGAATTTAGATAAAACTTTATATCATTTGATTGATTTAATGCAACAACCTCGGTTTCCCTTAGTTGTTTTGACAAAAGTTCTATCCTTTCTTTAAAACTGCACTCATTTTGTTTTAAAATACGATTAGCCTCAGTGCATAGTTGTAAATCATTTACTAAGTTATCATTGTGTTCTAATAACCTAGAAAATTTCAAGTTAATGCTTTCTCTAAACTTATCACAGTCATGACAATCATGTTTATCAAATAACTGGTCTAGAGAACTTACCTGTGATGAATCGGTTGAGTTAGTCATCAAAGCAGAATCCGATTCTTTTGTGACAGGAGATTCTGTACTTCTTGCTCTAAGATCTTCTTCAACCAGGTGATTTGCCACGTTCGCAGCTTCTTCAATGTCCGACATTGCTTGGTCAGCTGCACTCTCACTTTCACTTGTAGACTCATCATCTACTGCTGTAACAAAGGCAATATTTGATTCTCAGGAAGAAACAAACCTAAAGGACCAGTCTTGTCCTTCATCATCTTGAGCTGTAAGAGCCTTTGTATCTTTGCTTGAAGAAGCAGTTCCAATTTGTTCCTTGTCTTGAGGGGGAAGGTTGAGAATGGGTTTCCATTACCTGTTTTCTTGGGCTTTACACATTCACGTTTAAAATGCCCCTTCTCACCACATTTGAAGCATGTTACCTTGGTTTTGTCAAAACCAAACGTCATGTCCTTTGTGGCTACTAGGTTCTGTCCCGTCTTCTTGACAAACTTTTTAGCTCTTCTGACTGCACTTGCCAAGGCCCACATAATATCCATTCTTTCTATCTCATTTTCATCAACTTGCTCGTAGTCTTCATCTACAAGGTGGCAATTTCCAATCTTCCCGGGAACTAAACCATCATAGGATTGGACAACTGCTGCAAGAAGATCCATGTGCTCCTTTGAAACTTCCATAGTGATATTACCGAGATTCTCGGTCTTCAACTTTGTAGAATTTGCTTCATGCACTATATATTGAGTAGGAGATGACCCTGACGTTTCTAGTGTTGAAGCTGTGGATGAGGCAGTAGCAGATGAATTGGACACATAGGCTGTTTGTAGAGGTGCTCCTGAAACAGCTGGAGACGAAACTGACTTGTAGAGTGAAGGATTCTGAACATAGGATCCTTTCTTTGACTTGTACTTCATCCTCAGCTCTTCTTCTCTCAACATCAAGATGAAGTCATTTATGTCCAACGTTACTAAAATGTCATTCTGTCTGAGATTGGACATAAATGAATCCCATTTTTCAGGTAACCCATTAGCAAAACTTGAAACTTTATCTTCCATTGATGTGGTTACACCATGAGTGTGCAATTCACTCATGAGATGATAGAATCTGTCAATTATGTCATCCAGGCTCTCATTGCCAATTGATGAGAAATTGTCAAACTCCTTCTTGAGAGCCTTAGCCTTCAGTTCCTTTAACGTTGCATTGCCTTCATACCTCTTTCCCAAGGCCTCCCATAGTTTTTTAGACTTCTTATTCTCAGAGAATTGATGAAATATGTCTTTAGGTATCGACTGAGTCAGCAGGGCATAAGCTTTCTTTTCAGCATTATGCAAAGTCTTTTATGATTCATTCATTCCCCCCAAAGTAAGTTTAACCCCATTAGCACCAACTGGTACCACGTAACCAGTCTCAATAGAAGTCCAAAGATTGGGATCAACTCCATTTAAGTAAATCTCGAACCACTGTTTCCATTGTGGATAGTCATCTAACGTGATAAGCTTTGGCGGTTTATTGTGATTTCCTATCTCACTTTCCAGAAGCAGAAGGTTCTGGATGCGTGAGTCCTTCCCGGCAGTAAACGTAGCAAACTGATCTTCCATTTGTATAAACTTAAGACTTGAAGAACAGAACAATTTCAATCATACGAATGGACTATACGGATGGTTCACTCGTGCGAATGAAGGGTGCGAATGAAGGGTGCGAATGAATTCAATCGTGCGAATGGATTCAGTCGTGGGTATGAACTAGACGAATGGACTCAAACGACTAGAGCTATTCAGTCGTGCGAATGAAGGAGGCGACGGAGTTCAGTCATGTGAATGGAGTGTACGAATGAGTTCAATCGTATGAATGAGCTATTCGTGCGACTGAAGGCTGCTGTTTTGGCAAAATCGATGCTTTTTGAAACTTTGACACAAAAACGCGATTTTTCAAGAACCCTAATCTTCCGTATAGTGAACAATCAAAACTTTAAGGTCAGAAAACTTTGAAAACACCTTTTGACTCAAAAATTAACTCTTTTGAATGAAAACGTTAAGTTTAACACCAAAAACTAATCGAATCACACGCAAAATCAAGAGCCAAAGCTCTGATACCACTTGTTAGGACCGTGTACGTATGGAGTACTAACTGATAATGCGTGAAACCAGATCAAATAGTGCAGAATCCTATTTGATTGGCGATCCAATTAGTGAGAACGACAATCTGATCAATCCTACGATAAAACAAACGTTAAGAACGACAAGAATTGATCAGAAACGAACTATGAAGTTGAAATGATGAACAGGGACGCTCTGGATGGCTAGGGTACGTAGGTATTCGAAGTGTTATCAATTGTTTTGTTTTTCCACGAATTAAGTGGTATTTATAGGTTTCCTGTCTTCAGTCGTGCGACTGAATCATGCGATTGAGTCATACGCACGACTGAAGGTTCAGTCGTGCGACTGAGTCAGTCTTATGTTCCAATCGTACGACTGATCCAGTCTCCTGGTTCAGTCGTGCGACTGGTCCATAAGCATGATGAATTCATGCGTATGATCCATTAGCATAGGCCATTAGCATGAGCTATCAAACAACATCAAACCTATATAGTTAGTTCATACATGTGCAACACATTCAATATAATGAAATCATGACATAATTAAAATATAAATCAAACATCACAATGCATTTTATATCATTCATTCAGACCATTACATCAATTACACATGTGTAAGACATGAAAGACTTTTACATTAACACTCATAAACTAGGTACATTGACATGTATCAACACGGGCCACCAGACTTGATCAAAGTCATCAACCCCTCGAATCACACCCGTGGTGTAGATCGGCTCTCAGGTCTCCTCCTCCGTATAGAGGCCGCTGACGACAGCAAACCGTCTAAGTGACATGCGATGCGGGCCCCAAACATCTAGAAAGACACCTTCGCGGCCTCACGACCATCTGTGATGTCATTCTCGTCTAGCTCCAGAAGCTCCTCCATATGGGGATGAAAAGTGAACGTGCAGTAAAACTCCACCATGAGTTCTCGATGTGCAGGCAAATACATGCTAAACACCTGCTCCCACGGGCTGTCCTCGCCTATAACCTCCATAAACCTATCGCGCTCACCAACGACGTCTAACTATTGATATGAGAAAACAGTCCCCGGTGCTGGTGGTCGTCCTCTCAGGGTCCTGAACCGCTCAAATGGCGTAGTCCCAACGTCGAACTAAAGATGCAGGCAGTCGTCAATCCCGGGAATAAACACCATATCAGCATCCATATCTGAGAAAAAAATCCATAATATGATTACTATTATTTCTATTATTATTATTATTATCATTATTATTATTATTATTATTATTATTATTATTATTATTATTATTATTATTACTATTATTACTAGTACAGTTATTATTATTTTTATTATTACAGTTGTTATTATTATTATTGTTATGATTAAATATTATTATTATTATTACTATTATTATTATTATTATTATTATTATTATTATTATTAGTATTTTCATTATTATTATGATCATTATTATCATTATTATTATTATTATAACTACTATTATTATTAATTTATTATTATAATTATAATAATTACTATTACTATTATTATTATTATTATTATTATTATTATTATTATTATTATTATTATTATTATCATCATCATCTTTATTATTACTATTACAGTAGTAGTTATCATTATTATTATTATTATTATTATTATTATTATTATTATTATTATTACTATTATTATTACTGTTATTATTATTACTGTTATTATTATTACTGTTATTATTATTACTGTTGTTATTATTATTGTTGTTATTATTAATGTTGTTATTATTATTATTACTATTATTATTATTACTATTATTATTATTATCTTTATTATTTTTATTATTGTTATTATTATTATTGTTATTATTATTATTATTATTATTATTACATTTTATTTATTATTATTACAATTATAGTTATTATTATTATTATTATTATTATTATTATTATTATTATTATTATTATTATTATTATTATTATTATTATTATTATTATTACTACTATTAGTATTTCTTATTATTATTATTATTATTATTATTATTATTATTATTATTATTATTATATTATTATTATTATTATTATTATTTATCATTATTATTATATAATTATACTTTTATTATTTTTATTATTTATTATTTATATATTTATTAGAATATATTATTATTATTATTATTATTATTATTATTTATCATTATTATTATCATTATTATTATTATTATTATACAATTATACCTTTATTATTTTTATTATTTAATATTTTTATTTTTATTAGAGTATATTATTATTATTATTATTGTTATTATTATTATTATTATTATTTATCATTATTATTATTATTATTAATATTATTTTTATTTTTTATTAGAGTATATTATTATTATTATAATTATTGTAGTTATTACTTTTTATCATTATTATTATTATTATTATTTATTTATATTGTTATAATTTTTAATGTGTATATAGGTTGATATGTGTGTACGTTCACGAATAATATACCCGTTTCGATATATTATTATATATATTATATATATACACACATATATATATATATATATTATATTCCCCAACTGTTACGGTTTGGTCAAACCGTGACGTTTAGGCTTTTGTTAGAAACCTTAAATTTAATGTTTTAGCCAGTTGTCAGAAACTCTAACCGTGATGGTTTGCTCTCACCGTCACTGTTTGGCCTTTTTTTGTTTGGTTTAGTATTATTTGTCATAGTTATATGAAATTTCTACATATAGTCATATAATTTGCTCTCACCGTCATGTTTTTTGTTTGGTTTACTATTCGTATAATTATTATTATCATTATCATCATTACGGTGTGGTTTCACTTTCAGGGTTTTTTTTTGGTTTAGTATTATTTGTATAATTACTATTTGTATAATAATAATAATAATAATAATAATAATAATAATAATAATAATAATAGTTAGAACTAATTTACTATAACAAACATAGATAAACTACGATAAATACAATGATACAAATAGATAAATTAATACATACGCTATGTTAACATATTAATGTGGGGAGTGGTTTGGGGTTGGTGTCTCTTAGACGATCCATCATTCTGACGTAATTATTTATACGATCCTGATAAATATTGTGTCATTCTAGTGCTTCTCTATATGCAAACCTTGGCTATTGATAGTCCATATTGGGCAATGGGTAATCCCCTTCAAATTGTATGCAAATAAAGTGATCTTTGTTAATATGAGCAAGTGCTAAAACTGGATAGGTGAACAATGGTTCTGGTACTGTTCTCAGCGGGAAGCATGTGTGGCTGTCAAATGATGAAATAAGATGGACAACACAAGTGACCAGGCAAATCGCGGTTCAAATTGCTCCGCCAATACCACATGTTTCTGTCCATCTCCGACAACATTTGTCGCCTAACCCACTCCTATTTTTTCTCCTTCCCTAAATCCACCGCAATCGCCGAAAACCACAGTTACCATCAGGCCGCACATCTTTTAAACTCGAAACGTACTGGTGAATCCATTAGAGCAGCTGATCCTTAAAATTTATAACTTTCGTCGCGTCCTTTGGTTTCAAGATTAAAGGAAACCCTAGGTCAGCTCCCATAACCGATATATTTGAAGCAGTTTTTGCCCGCTTAAGACGGTTGTTGGGTATCTTAAACTGAGGGGTATAGGAGCTATGCCTCACCAGGTCAGACATAGTTTGTTATGAGGAAGTATACGAGCTGTGTCTAGCAGCCTCATACTGTGATGTATTGGAGTCAGCTCTTCTTTGTTGCTTCTTAAGATTTGGACGACCACGTCCGTTATGACGCACCTCAGGCTTTTTAATTTTTGACTTGCTTGAAAACAAAGAGTCATACAATTTCTTAAACCTTTTTTTACTTGAGCATTAGGCGATGACATGACCTTTTGTTTCAACTCATCAAATTTCTTATCGTAGTCGGGTTCAAGCGACACGTCGTACGTCGGCTCGAAATCATGTTTGCTCCAAGGTGGATCTACCGCATCGAGTGGAATACATATGACTGGATTTAAATCATTAGTGAAAAATATGTATCATGTGACAATGGTAAAAATGTATTTCAAGTATATATTACCTTCCCGGAAGTATACCTCCAAACGACAAGCATATGACAATCCCATGGATGTGAACAACTTATGTCCACATGAACCCTCTGACTCCTGAATCATTTCCATTTTCGTCAACTCTAATTCCTGGACTTTAATGCAAAAAATAGATACCTTATAATTCAATTTTGAAAACAATTGCAGTCGATGGTCTTTTTTAATCTTCACACGGGGACACCTAGAATGTTTTACAAATTTCAATCTCCTGGCCACGCACGAGGTCACAGACATATCCGACAAGTGTGTGCAACGTATTATTGGTCCCTATGAGGTAACTCTTGAAGTTGGCATGTTGCCCCTCAACCCTATTAGTTGTATAGTCATCAAAATTGAGGCGGTCGTACATCTAACAAGTAACAATTTTTTCTTTGTATGACACCACTAATTATTACAAATATATTCCCACACCTCTGAAAGAAATAACAAATTTTATAAAATGAACAGATAGATTATTAGAGTAAAAATAACTATGAAATTCTTACCATGTTTACCATCTTCATTTAGCGTTTCTTCCATTTTCATGCAATTGTAATCATATAATGACTCTGTGGGAGACGAAAACAGGACCTTCTATCAGTATGGAAAATCCTTCCACATGTCGGCTTTGAAAAGGATATTCCACCTTCTCTTGATATTCTCCCTAATGTACCACCTGCATAGGTTTCTAGTAGCATCCGGGAACACTATGTCACACGCGATCATCAGGGCAAGGTCCCTGTCTGTGACAATAACGCGGGAATCCACACACCCATTGAGCATATCTCTGATCCATTCCAAGACCCATGTGAAGTTGTCATGTCGTTCCCCCGATATAAATGTGTGCGCAATACAAAACGATTTCGACGTCGACGTAACGCCAATAACCTGAACAAACAGAATGTTGTATATGTTGGTCTCGTACGTCGTGTCTATCAACATAATGTGCGGGAATACGCGCCATATTTCATACGAGGTAGGATGACAAAAGAAAACTTCTTCGACGGCCTTAATTGCTGGATTCTTCTGTGTCTCATACACAAACTCTTTACATTCTAGCAGATTTTCAAGTTCCAGCATTGGCGTCATTGTTTTTTTCCCTCAGCCCTAAACTTTAATTTCAGATTGTATATGTCTTGAACAACACAGGCGTTGTCGGGAAACTGCTCCCTTACGGTAGAATGGATGTGTAGTGGCTGCACGTGCTGCCTATGTAACTTCTCGACAAGATTAGTTTCATCGGCGGTCATCTTCCTAAGATGTGTGTGGCCCTCCTGTCATTCTTTCCTATGTACTTTCTTAGGATTTTAAAGGGGCATCCTTTCTTTATTCTCCCAGTACGCCTGCTTGTGCCAGTAAATTTAGGTTCACCACTACGATTGCATAAGAGTTCCACATCCTTTTTCCGTGACCGACCCACCACAATGACGCACCCATGCTCACGTCTTCTCATTTAGCCCATTTCTCCAAGTCCTCACGAGAATTAAAATACTAAAAAAGTTGTAAAGCTAGACATAAAAAACAATATATAAAACAAATAAGTAAACAAATAAATAAACAAACATACTCAGTATATCCAACTAAAAAGCAGGGTATGGGAGGGTAGGTGGTGGCGAGTCTTTCCTCTATCTTGAGAGATAGAGAGACCGCTTCCAAATAGACCCTCGATTCGAAAACGATAGCAATCAAATTATAGAGCATACAAGACATAGGTATATATCACATAAGAGTTTAGAATACGCACAAACACATTCATAAGTATATTCATGAGCATAAGATACATCATATAAGCATAAGCATACCCATAAGCATAACAACCCAAAGATAGTGCATACATCAAATAAGCAACATGCTTCATCTATAAAGGGCAAATATCGATAACCTACACATCACACGGGGGGTCACGCATCAGGTCTTCCTTTACTCCTCCTACCAACAGATCCCACTAGAAGTTTTAATTCTGCGCCTCTACGCACTCCTATCCTCGATCATGTGCTCGGATAGGTGTAACTTTACCATACCCCGCCTAATTATCTCATCCCAAGTCAACTTAGGTCTTTCTCTACTTCTCCTACCATCTAAGGTGATGTTCTTTACTACTCTAACCGGTTGACATTGGTGTCCTCTTCACGTACCCAAACCATCTTAATCTTCCCTCTCGTATTTTATCCATGATACAAGCCACCTCTAGCCTCCGCCTAAACACGTCGTTCCATATCCGAACCAGTCTTGTGTGTCCACACATCCACCTCAGCATTCGCATTTCCGCGACCTCTATTTGTCGATCTTACAATTTCTTTATGGCCCAACAGTGTGTTCCGTATAACATAGCCGGACGAACTGCCACTATATATAGTTTTCCCTTTAGTTTTGTTGGAAACCTTTTCTCACACAAAATCGCTGATGATGCTCTCCACTTGTACCAACCTGTTCTGCAAAACAAATACGTAAATAATCTAAATGAACGATTAAAAACTCTTTGTACTTGTCGGTTTTATAAGAAACCGTAGCCTTTTTTATCTGATCCTCATCCCCATCATGCTCCGTGATGTCCCCATGATTTTTTTGAGGTGAACCAAACCGTCACTCTCATTTGTGTCATTCCCATTAAAAGTATCCGACACATGTGTAACTTCTAGTTCTGACTGGTATGCTGGATGTTTGTAATGTCCGTGATCCGACACTATTTGTGAGTGATACGAGCATGGCCATAATCCGGCTTTGTTTGTGAGTGGTATGGGTTTGAGGCATGTCCGTAATCTAGCTCTATTTGTAAGTGATACAGGTTCGGGGCATATCCGTAAGAATGGTAAAGGGGATGTTTGTATCCTTCATCGTAACCCGTCAGTCCAAATAATGAGTTGTATGCCTCTTTAGCAAATGTGTTCGGCAGGTTGGTTTCCTCCACCCCCTACAAAGGGTGAGTCCCGTATACATAATATTCCTAAAAAGGTAATGTCTAGATATTTCAAATAAGCATTATTAATAAAATAAACGCTACTTCAACCTGGTTCGAATCTTCGATATGTGGCTCCTCATTCAAATCTGGAAGCTTCAGCTTTTGATAATGATCTTCCGAACCCGACATTTTGTTTTTGAGAATTATGTGTTTTTGGAACGATGAAGTTTTTCATGGTGGTTCGTGATAGTTGGTTGCATGAAACGATGAAGTGCATTTATGTAGGAAAATCTGGACGAGAAGCCGTCACGGTTTGCCCTAACCGTGACGGTTCCAAGTGGTAGGTACCGGGGTTTCATAGAACTTTTTGTCAACATCGAGCCTACCTCGTACCCTAACCGTCACGGTGAGGGCAAATCGTTACGGTCTGTTTCAGACCCGTGCCTCTTTTTCAGTGTACTTTTGTCGAGATTACATTTGTTTTAGACCCGTGCCTCTTTATACGTGACGTTTAGGCCAAGCCGTCAGGGTTAGGTTCTAAATCCCCACGTTTATCCGCGCTTATTTCCACCGCATTAACTGTGTGTTTTTTAAGGTGAGATTTGTAGAGAAGGGCGATTTTGGCGATTTTGGCGATTTTGGTTGCGGATCCAAATTTCTCCAATTTTGTCCAGCGAATTGCTTTGAAACATGTCCAGATCGACTGGGCGTAGTGAGAGGAATCCATTGATCGGTGGATTGCATACAAAACCACCTGATCCAGGAAGATCGATGAGGCGAATTTCGCGAGAAATCGCGAAATCGGGTCTTAGGGAACCTTTGAATGAAATTACTCATTCTAATCATCTTCTGAATGATCCTAATGCAAATCCGAAGCACAATCAATCATCAATTTCAACTGCAAAAGCTTCGATGAATGATTCAGCTCTGATCGGGGTCGACAATGCTAAAGTAGATGAGGTGACACTCAATAAGGGCCCTGTTATTGATGATGTGATATCGTATGATGATTCTGAGATGGTCTATGATGAGAAATACAATAATTTTTCATCAATTCAAAATCCTGGTGAAAACAGTTGCAATTCTGTTAAAATGAAAAACTTGAAGCAGGCGTATGACCACTGTGGGGGCACATCAGATGGAAAATCTCAGGCGTTTGACCACTGTATGGGCATATCAGAGGAGGCACAAGACAACTGTGGGGGCGTATTAGAGGGGGCACATGACCACTGTGTGGGCGTATTAGCTGTTAAAAGCCAGGCGTTTGACCACTGTATGGATACATCAGAGGAGGCACAAGACAACTGTGGGGGCGTATTAGAGGGGGCAAATGACCATTGTGAGGGCGCATCAGTTGGGGAGCGTGACCACTGTGCGGACACATTACCATGTGCGGACGCATTAGCACTGTGCTGACACATGACCAATGTGGGGGCGTTTCTAATGGAAAATTTCAAAAGTCTGAGGGGATAAATGACCATTGTGTGCATACACCAATGGGAATGGATGGAAAATGTAAGGATGGTTCAGGGGAGATGCATGATGCCGCTGATTTGATCAATAATAAACAGATTGAGGATGCTATTGTAGCTTATGTGGATGGCACTTGTGATCACGCTGAATTTGTGAAACAAATGAAGGAGTTTATCAGTCTCCACATTCTGAATCCTTCTTTTGCTGCAAAATTTGGAAGTCTTCTGAACACTAAAGCTGATCTGTCTAGAACCAAGAAGTTTAGAAGGGGAAGAGAGGAATTTATTGATAATGAGATCCTAAATTCTGAGCTCTGTCATGCTAAATTATTGGCTAATGGAAGAAATAAAAGAATGCACCTTTCTGCCCTTACAACTGCTGATGATCATAAAGAGAAAGTGGCAACTGTTAAAGAGGAAATTGAACATTTGAAGAATGTGGCTGATTTTCAAAGAGTTAAACAGCTACCTGTTTTGCTCACTGGATTTACTAAAGGAGTTGATTCTGATGTGCATAATATTGCTCCTTCTGCTGCTGTTGAAACCATGAAGATGGATAGATATACTACCATCAAAGACATTCAAAGGAGAATTGCTAAGGTAAGAGAAGAAGACAGTAAAAACATGCCAAGAATAAACAAGAACATTAACCTTTTCTCACAAACTGCTCAGAAAACTTGGGGGAGTACTCCAATTGTAAAGAATGTTTGTTTTACAACAACTGGAGAGGGGATTAAAGTTGATATACAAATGCAAGAAGCTATGAAGGAAGAAAAAGAGAATGTCAAAAAAAATTCTTATGCTGCTGCTGTGTCTGGTGAGAAGAAGAAAGTAGTTACTGAGATTCTGGAATCAATTGAATTCTGTCCCCCCAAGATCTTTGAAAATGGAGAGAAGGTGGCTGTTATACAACCATCTGTTCTTGAAAATGCCAAGCAGGAATTTAAAACTCAGTTATATGGGCAAATAGAAGACTCTAATCACTGGAAGGATATGCTGTGGGTGCTGAGTTGGATATCAAATTTGTCAGATACAATCTATACAGAATGTGGAGTAGATTTGATATTAGCAATATATCTTCTAATGGCACTGGTGTTTTTTTCTTCAAATTTAAAAATGAAGAAGGCTTAAGAGAAGTTTTGAAGCTTGGGCCTTGGGCTATTGGGGGCATTCCTCTGTGCATTAAGCAATGGGAAATGGGAGTCAATATGATCAAGTCTGAACCATCTAAAATCCCTATTTGGACTACTTTCAAGAACTTACCCCTGGAATTATGGAATGCCAAATGTATATGTCAGATTGCTAGTTGCGTTGGTAAACCTCTAACCTTTGATAGTGTCACTGCAGAGAAGTGTGCAAAACCCAATGGAAGTGCAGGATATGCTAGGGTTTTGATAGAAGTTGATGCTAATGATGGTTTTCCTGAATGTGTGAAAGCTATATATCCAGATGATGGAATGTTTGAAGGGAGATCTGTGGCAATCAATGTTCTGTACCAACAACATCCTCCTAAGTGTGAATTCTGTAAGGTGTTTGGCCATAGCTATATTGACTGTAAAAAGAGACCATTTGCTGAGAAGAACAAAGAAGATAAAGGCAAACAAAACTATAAACTGGACAACATTGATTTGAAGAATACTGAAAGTGAGATGGATAGTGATGGATTTAGACAAGTGGGGAAAAATGGTAAACCAATGAAGAACAAGAATCAAGAAGGGCTTGGAGGTGGTGTGAATGGTAATGGGAAGAATGTAAATCAAGGAGGATATGTGAAGACCACTGTTATAAACATTGAGAACATGAAACAAGGAAATAGGCAATGGGATCCTGAAGCTTCAACATCCAAGAATGCTGCTAAAGGGAATGGTAATGGAAAGAAGAATATCCTAAGGCAAGAATACAGAGTGAAGACTGAGGAAAAGAAAACATAGAATATTAAGAAGACTGATTAATTTGAAAGTAAAAAACCTTTTGAATCCTTGGCAGATGAATGCAGTGATATAGGCAGGGATGAACATACTATCCCAAAGTCTACCATTTTTGTTGTTGGTGTTCCTGTTTCCTTTGCTCCAAACCCTAAACCACAAATCCCCACAACTACCAAACCCTCTGCTAAATCTAACTACAAGTTCAAAAGCACTTCAGGAAACATCCAAAAACCTGAAAGCCAGCCTCAAAAAGATCCCCATCCTTCCCAAAAACCAACAATGAAACCTCCTACTGTAAATTCTAACCCAACCTACTCTTATCCTCCTAAATCTCATATGATGCCTATGGATTGGGGAGAAAGGTTTACCTTTCTAAACAAAGGCACTGGTATTGCTGGGATGTCTGTCAGGAAGATGATGCAAGTTTTATGTAAAAATGAGAAGCCACTACCAAAAGAGCAAGAAGAGGAGATTCTGACATTGATCGAGGATAAAGTAGCCCCTGCCATGGGAGTTATAGCTAAATGGTCTGTCTATCAAAGAAGATTCTTTTCCCACCTGTGTGCTCTTACTGATTTTGTTGAAGGTTGTAAGTACATGGCTGAATTTAAAGAAGGTGGAAAGGAAGCTGAAAAGAAGAATGATACTGAAGGTGTTATGGTCCTGGATGAGGAAGGTATTGTGTAGGAAACCCAGATATTGGGTAACCCTGATTCTTGTTAAATTGTTTCTCCATGGCAAACATCCTATCTTGGAATACCAGGGGGCTGAACAGCAAAGATCATCAGGATCAGGTTCTGCAATTAATTCATAATAATAATGTGAATGTTTGTTGCATTATTGAATCACATGTTAGAGCTCCCAATCTTCGAAAGGTTTGTTCTAGACTTTTTAAAAGATGGGAATGGATCTCTAACAAAGAGTATTATAGCAATTAGGTGAGAATTATTATGGGTTGGAATCCTAATGAAGTGGATCTGATGACTGTTAACTTCACTGATCAAAGTGTTAACTGTCAGATAACCACTTTAGACAGAAAAACCAAGTTCTTCTGTTCTTTTGTCTATGGCCATGTCAGATACTTTAATAGGAGACCCCTTTGGGAAGACATGAAGAAATTCAGCTTAGTTGTCAATAATGAACCTTGGATGGTTATTGGGGACTTCAATGCTATTATGAACCCCCAGGAATGTTCAGTGGGGACCTCTTCTCTGTCATCTGCTATGGAGGATCTGACTGAATGTTGTGGGGACTGTAAGCTAGAGGACATGCCCAGTTCTAGATTATTCTTTACCTGGAACAAATCTCCTGGGAAAACTGATGGTCTTCTTAAGAAGTTGGATAGAGCTATGGATAATCAAGGCTTATACTCTACTTTTAGTACTATCAAAGCAGAATTTCTTCCTTTCTTCACATCTGATCACTCCCCTGTCCTGGTCACTATGCCTGTAAAGAAGATCTGGAAGCCTAGACCATTCAAATTCATGAATTTTCTCTCTAATAAACCTGAGTTCTTGGATATTGTTAAGCAAGTTTGGGAACAACATATCAGAGGATGCTACATGTTTAGTGTTACCAACAAGATTAAACAACTAAAGAAACCTTTCAGAGAGTTGGGCAAGAAACAAGGGAATCTTGGGGAGAAAATTTCCACTCTTAGGAGGGAACTGGGGAAAGTTCAATCCGAGATGGAAAGAAATCCGCATTGTCCTAACCTTCGAGAAGAAGAGATTGCATATCTGAATGCTCTTAATGATACTGTTAATGATGAAGAAACATTGATGAAACAACAAGCCAAGGTGGAATGGTTGAAGGCTGGGGATCAAAACACCAGCTATTTTCATAAAGTGGTCAAAGGGAATCAAATCAGGAATAGAATTGTCAGTGTTACTGATGCTGCTGGCAATTTCTATGAAGGAAATGATGTGAGTAAGGCCTTTTTCAAACATTTTGGGGATTTTCTGGGATTGATGGATAATGTTGGTGACATCCATGATCCTAGCACCTTGTTCCTCAAGAAGCTGCCTATTGAAACTGCTGAGCAAATGATTCGAGATATTACCAATGAGGAAATTAAGGAGGCTTTGTTTGATATTGATAATGATAAAGCTCCTGGCCCGGATGGATTTACTTCCAAGTTCTTTAAAGCTGCTTGGGGAGTTATTGGAGATGAGGTTTGTCTGGCTATTAGGGAATTCTTCTTCAATGGGAAATTATTAAAGGAAGTCAATGCCACTATTATATCCTTGGTCTCTAAATGCCTGAAGCCTGATTTTGTTACTGACTATAGGCCTATTGCTTGTTGCAATGTCCTCTATAAATGCATAACCAAAATCATTTGCAACAGAATGAAAAATCATCTTGACCTGATCGTGAGCCAGAATCAATCTGCTTTCATCCCTGGGAGACAAATTCTTGACAATGTTCTGTTAACCCAGGAATTAATGAAACACTACCATAGAAATAAGGGTGAGCCTAAGGTTGCCTTAAAGATTGATCTGTAAAAAGCCTATGATACTGTCAACCATGATTTTCTTGAAGCATGTCTGAAGTGGTTTGGTTTTCACCCTTGCATGATCCATTGGATTATGATATGCATCAAATCTGCCTCGTACTCTATCAATGTTAATGGCGAGAGTTGTGGTTTCTTTAAGGGTAACAGGGGAATCAGGCAAGGAGACCCCATGTCTCCTTACCTGTTTACTATTGTCATGGAGGTGCTCACTCTGATCATCAATAGGAAAATTCAGCAGAATGCGAACTTCAAGTATCATTGGAAGTGCCAAGAGCTTAAAATTACTAATCTTTGTTTTGCAGATGATCATCTTGTGTTTGCTCATGCTGATGTGGAATCAGTTAAAGTCATCAAAGAAGCCCTTGAAGAATTTAGTGCTATTTCTGGTCTAAAGCCTAATATCAGCAAAAGCACTTTCTTCTTTGGCATGTCCCTCCAGGAGCTAAAAACAGAATTCTTGAGATGTTGCCTTTCAAAGAAGGATCTCTCCCTATCAGATATTTAGGACTTCCTCTTCTCTCCAAAAGACTTTATTCTAAGGACTGTAAAGTCCTGATAGATAAAGTCAAAAAAAGAATTCAAGACTAGAAGAACAAGTCCTTATCTTATGCTGGTAGACTTCAACTAATCAAATCTGTTTTGTCTTCTATGCAGGTGTATTGGGCTTCAGTTTTCTTACTTCCTCAGAACGTTATTGAAGATATAGAGAGGTTGCTTAATACCTTTTTATGGTCTAATAGTGACTCTGCTAAAGGCAAAGTGAGGGTGAGCTGGAATGAAGTTTGCAAGGCTAGAGAAAATGGGGGCTTGGGCATCAAACCTCTAAAAACAAGAAACATGGCTCTCATATCCAAGCTGGTCTGGAATATCATCACTGATCATCAAAATATCTGGACTAGGTGGATTGCTACTCACCGTCTTAAAGGTCAAACCCTTTGGGAGGTGAATGCCAAGGATGGGGCCTGTTGGAGTTGGAGAAATATCCTCTAATGCAAAACTATGATTGGTAAACATTGTAGGAAGATTGGGAATGGGCAAAGCACTTCGGTGTGGTTTGATACTTGGCATGATATTGGTCCTTTGGCCTCTTTTATCAGTCCTAGAGAAATTGCTAATGCTGGTATGACTATGAACCAGAAGGTTAATATTGTTGAAAATGGGTGTTGGAAATGGCCCATACAATGGAGAGATAAGTTCCCTGTTCTGTTTGATATTGATCCTCCTATCTTGTCTACTGATATTATTGATAAATGGCAGTGGAAAACAAAAGGGGGTAAATTGCAAGATTTTTCAATTAAAGAGACTTTTAATGATCTTTGTGATGAATGTGAGGTGGTTAAATGGCATAAACTTGTTTGGTTTAGTCAGGCCATACCCAGACATGCTTTTATTCTTTGGCTTGCTATTAAAAATAGACTCTTGACTCAAGATAGGATTGACAAATGGGATAACTCTAACAATTTGAGATGTGTTTTTTGCAGGAATCAAATGGACTCTCACCGCCACTTATTCTTTGAATGTGACTATCCGAAGCAACTGTGGTTGAAGTTACAACATGTGGCGTATCTAAACAATATGCCTAATGAACTAAACCAAATGATTGACTTGTTATCTAACAAACCAATGAATAAGAATGTTGTTTTGATAGTTAAACGACTTATGTTGGCTGCTATGGTTTATTTTGTTTGGCAGGAACGGAACTTAAGGTTGTTTCAAAATAAACATAGAGGAGTGGAGGAGCTCAGCCAACAAATTAAACAGGTTATCATATTGAAGTTAATGAGCATTGTTCTGAAAAAAGATTATTGGTCTGTGCAGGTTGCTAAGCAATGGAATCTCCAAGAGAATACCTATGCTAATACAGGAGATACTAATGACTAGACAACATAATTGGGGTTGGAGTAATTGCTTGGTTTGGGGAGGGATGATGAGGCAGGGTCATGTAGGTTCTCTTACTGACTCTTTTAGATTGTCTGTCAGCATGATAATGCTATTTTGCTTCTTTCATCTTCTTCTTTAGACTGTTAGGAATATCCTTTTATTGATTGTTAATGTTTTTATTTCTCCACCATGGGCATTAACAATTCTGGTAGACTGGATGGGGACTAGAAAAGTGGATATGCTGAAAGGTATCATAACCCTGGAAGATATAAGGATGGAGCAGCCCACCAATTTTTTTAATGTTTTTTCTATCATGATAGGCAGAACAGCTGATTGGTGGCTGCAACCCTTTCCCTGTGGTCTCTATATTCTTGGGCCTTTCACTTTTATTGTGTGTACTCACAGGGGAGGGACATATAAGGATTGGGGAGGGAGGATGTGGAAGGGTATGGTAGGTACTCTATCTGCTTTCCTTAGATTGTCTGTCTGCACCTTAATGCAGTATTGCTTCTTTCTTTTCCTTTGGTCTTGTAGGAAAACTCATTATTTGGTTAATATTGGGCGGTTTCTTTACACATGCTCTATGTTAACTCTGAAACGTGTGAAGGGTATTAGAGGTGTGATATGGCCAGATGTTGGGCTTAACCAGGGAGACAAAAGGCAGGAGATCCCCACAAGATCCGTTACATATTTTCTTAGACTTATAGGCAGAAAAGCTATCTGGTGGGGACAACCCAATTACTGTGTCTATATAAATTTTGAGCCTTTCAATTCTTTGATGTCTTATATTATGGGAGGGGAAAATAAGGGTTGGAGAGGGCTGATGAGGCAGGGTCTGGTAGATATCTCTTTATCTGACTCTAGATTTTCTGTCTTAATATGTGTGATTCTTCTCTCCTTCTCTGCTTGGTCTTTAGGAACTATTATGTATTCGTTGATGATAGCTCTTTGGTATTTCCTCGAAACCAAGAGCATCATTCTGCTATGGTGGATGGGGTATAGGTTGATAAGCCTTCCTAGGAATGGAAGTACCCATGGAGAGATAAGGCAGGAGAGGACCAACAGTTTTTTCACGAATCTTCTTAGAATGATAAGCAGTTTAGCTAACTGTTGGTCCCAAACCATTTCATGTGTCAAACATCAATTTGAGCCTTTCACTTTTTGTATTTCTGTTTATAATATTTGGGATGTAGATAGGTGGGGTTGGGATTTGCATTGCAGGTACATGAATAGGGAGGTTCTTAATCTCTTGAGCTGTTATAAATGGTGGATCAATAAACATTGGGATTTTTCTGGATGCATGAGGACTCTATGGACAAAGTGCTACAAATTCACATATGGATGTCACCAGTACATAAGTGGATTCCTAATATGCATTAGAAAGCTTATTCTATCATTCCATCTATGGTGTATTATTAGGAGTGGTACTGGTCATGCTTATGGGTGTCAAAGTACAAGGATTAAAGGATATCCCCGTAAAATGATGATTGATAGAAGATATGCAGATAATATTCATATCAGGACTGGGAAAGATGATTTTGCTCAAGCTGTCAATGTTTTTAATTGGATATATTTTGTGAATAGGCTTTGGACTAGAAAGTATTATCTTTTTCTTTGTACTTGTAGGAATTTTGTTAGTTTTTCTTGGAAATTATTTGATACTGTATTTGTTTCTATTCTTTTTTCTGTTGGGATTATTAGTCTTGGACAAAAAGGCAAGACTCATAATTGCCTTTGTTTGTAATTTTGTTTTGTTTTGAATAAATGTTTGCCTGGGCTCTGCCCTTTTCCAAAAAAAAAAAAAAATCCTCACGTTTAGGCCTAACCGTCATGGTTAGGCCTGGTGTCTCCCAAAAACACCAGCAGTGTCCCAGCACAACTCTTTGGAAATAATTGACTTTAAAGTGATTAGACGAAATCATTTATGACTCCAAAACATTGTGTTTATACATTTTCTTACGTGCTTCCTTAACATTCAAGTAAAGGAAACTTTATGAATTGCTTGGATACAAATGGGCCTCTTTTGTCACGTGCATACATAATCATAGAAGACATAATCACTTATATGTCTAGTGTCTAGTGTTGACTGTATCTGGTAAGGAAGAAAGAGATGTGGTTATTTGATTATATAATCGTCTTATGTTAAAATTATAAGTATTGTTGTTCCAATTGTCATAAATCTTCTCATTCTAAATCATAATTATACTACATGTAAATTATTCTATTAAAATTTGTGTTCTTTAACTTAAATAACAGTTTAATTGGTACGTTCTATTCTTTTTTTTTCAATATAAATATCATTCATTAAAATTATTTTTCTTTTGAAACATTATATTAAGTAATTGCAAAATGATAATAATAATAAAAGACAATTGACAACGACCTTCATCCCTCCCTACTCCAATTTTGTTCCTAATTCCATGCCAACATGTAATCATGATAAAGTTCACTCTCCCAATAACCAAAGATATTTTCACTCATTTTTAAGTTCTTCTTTAAGCATCATCATTATATTAAAAATACGAACCTTTTTTCAAGTAACGATATAGTCAAATAAAGCACACATAAATAAATAGAAGCCGGCCAATTTGGGGCTAGTCCAATTGGTAGAGGCTTTACCTCTTAGAGAGGAGGTCTTGGGTTCAAACCCAAACAATGATATAATTTGATGTAATGTTGGAGTATGATTTTTTGCTGTTCAAAAAAAAAATAAATAGAAGCTAGGCTTTGAATAAAGAGTTTTGATCCCAATAAGCACTTCAAGTTGCAAGCCAGGTTTTGAAAGGAGTCCATTCTATTATGCTAGCTGAACACTCTGGAAATCAAGAAATAAATTTGTGTTTAAAGATTAGCAAATTTCAGTCACAAGATTATTGAGGAGATGCAAATTCTTGGATCTTTATGAATAAAAAATAGCGCAAAAATTAAGTTTTTGATTGGGGTGAATGTTGTAATAATTTTAATATATAGGTTGACTCTCCCTTATTGGTTCCCTTGTTGCTAGCATTGTTTAATTGTACTTTCTGTGTTTGCTAGCTTGTTGATGGTTTTTTGGAATGGAAGTTTGCTTTTCCAAAAAAAAAAAAAGAGCCAAGTTTTGAAACCGCTTGATCCAATCAATTTAGATCTTTTACATTCGAGGCATCGACAAGAAGAATGATGTGAAAGTTGCCGTTATAATCATGATGCATAATCTATTTGTTCTCGGAGACTATTTTGTTGATATGAAATACTTTTCTATGAAATCATGAGAACCAATTCGAACTTTGCGGTTCTAGTACCAACTACAGAGCTTTCTAAGAATATCTAAGTGAATGTATAAATTATACTTAGAGTTAGTTACAATATCCTTATTGTGTTAACAAATATATAACATTTGGTAAAAAAACAGATCGAAGTCTATAAAAGTTGAATATATATAATCAACATAAAAATTTTCTTTTTATCATATCAATTTTAATTGTTAGTACATAGAATAACCCTTAACTTATATTGACGTCACTTTAATGGTTTTAAAAGGTTTTAAAAAACCAATGCCTGTAAAGTCTAACAAAGGTTTCACATACAAAATGAAAATTGATTTCGACAATAGGATTAAGATAAAAGTACGAAACAAATTGGATACAAATATTACAAATCTTATTATGCATCCAATTTAAATAAGTATACTAGATTTTATGAAGTTTTACATAAGATTCACACCTTATTGCTTATGTTATATGTAAGTAAACTCCTTGTTATGAGAAAATATTTTAATGGTAAGTGATGTACTCAATAACTAAAAATTAATAGCTTAAATTCTATATACCACAGGCCATTTTGTATTTATAAAACAAAATCTAGGAATTTATGTGGAAAAAAAAAAGTAAACCCTTGTGATCAGTGGGCTAAGTTTTTGTGTTTGTCATCTTACATTCTTAGTTCTTACTATACAATTTCATTAAATTGGTTGGCCCAAAGATTTGGGCCCATGTATATGCAAATCAGATTTCTATACGTCCAAATACCAATGCACGCTATACAAGTCATTAGTCCATTCAACATTAGCTATGTTAAATATTTGACACCCCAAAACTTACATTATAAACGTCTTAAAGTTGAATAAATATACGTTCGCAAATTAATAAAAGCGTACGATTTCTATTTACATTGATGCTTACCGGAGGTCCTTGGGGGCTCATTAACCCACCTGGATTGATTAAGAGTAACATTTTGCGTCGCTTCAAGTTGTTTCTTTTTACGCCTACCTTGTTGTGACATACGAGCATGATAAGATAGAATGGCAAAGTCGTTTAAGTCCTGCAATGGACTCAGAGCTTTGACAACTTCCTCCATTGAGGGTCGGGCCTTTGAGTCTCTACTCAAACAATTGTATGCTATTTGAGAAACCTTTTGGACTCCTTTCACCGAGTAGTTTAGTTCTAGACGAGGATCCACTAGTTGATACACTTTTCGCTTGTCAGCTAGGTATGGACGGGCCCACATAACGAGGTTTTGCTCTCCACTTGGGCGTTTTTTGTCCATTGATCTCCGACCTGTCAAGATCTCCAGCAGTACAACTCCAAAGCTATAAACATCACTCTTTGATGTCAAGTGTCCTATAATACCCCAAATCAAAACCTAATTAGTTTTGACACGCATCGCTTCTTAGACCTTAATAAATTAATAATAAGTAGTAATAGTACCTGTCATCACGTATTCTGGAGCAGCATAACCGTAAGTTCCAACGACCCTAGTGGAGACATGAGTCTTGTCTCCTTGTGGTCCTGCTTTCGCGAGACCGAAATCCGAAAGCTTCACGTTATATTCCTAACAAATATTTAGAAAAAGATATTTAGAATCTAATAAATCTAACTTGTTTTACAAGTAATTAAATTGGTTTACCGTGTCAAGCAAGATATTGGAGGTCTTGAAATCCCTATAAATAATAGGCTTTGTTCCTCCATGAAGAAATGCTAACCCTCTGGCTGCACCCGTTGCAATTTTTATCCGGTTTGACCACGTTAGCGGTATGGTTCCTTCAAAACATTAGCCGTGTGTTAGTGACATTCATTTTGACTTTTATGCTCAAAATTAGAGTTTTCCAATACATGATGCACGCATATTTTTTTGATGTGTTATATAATATCTGATAGTCAGGTCCTCTTTAAGAATCTTTAAAGATTTTGGAATTTGGACGAGTTGAAAAAAAAAACGAAACCCCTATAATATAAAAATCAATAATTGATATCTAATAAGTCTGTGAAATCTGTTCAATAAATATTATTGGACCAACCAAATAAAATGGGCTTATATTTTACTAATGGGTGATGAGCTAAAATGACTAAATGTTAATGGCCTCTAATGTCTAATAGGCCTAACAATAATTATAAGTTAATAGGTTTGTTAATACCCTAATGATATTAAGTATTTAACAAAGTATATAGTTTTTTAATGTATATTTATATAATACATAAAAAAATTAAAAAATTTTGGCCCTCAAGAAGACCGTTGTCCACGCCACCCTCCTCAGTGGACCTGCTGATAGTCGATTTAATATCTTATTATTGTATTTGATACACGCGTACGTGATACAAATTGATTGAACATTATAAATAACATGGGTTCGTCACTAAAAGACACATGACTGTTTTGAGAAAAACTTACTTCTAAAGAGATGGTTTTCAAGGCTTCCTCGAGTCATGAACTCGTAAACCAGCAGTCGTTGGTCATCTTCGATACAATATCCAATGAGCTTGACAAGGTTGGGATGATGAAGTTGTCCAAGAAAATCAACCTCCGCCTACAAACACCATAAAATTTTCATTTTAGGATCTAAAAACTAAGCAACAAAAAGTAAAAGTGTTAAACTTTTTCTTAAACTCGTCCTAAACCACACCTATTAAATCCATTTAATACTCCGCCGTAAGGATCAAACCCTCACGAGCCACCAATGGTGCAAGGCGAAAGCTCTTTGAGGGTGAAAGTGTTGGTTATTGTTTTCTGAGTTGATTTCAATTTTGCTCCTTAACGTTTGACGAAAGTAAGAATTTTTCTTCAAAAAATAAAAAAACATTAACTTAACTATAAAAGTTTTATAAGTTGTTTTAATTTCAATTTAAAGTTTTACTATATTAGATCAAATTTAAAAGATAATTGTTCTTTTTATCAAATTCTAGGGTAGAACAAAACTTAACTCTTGTTTTGTATTGTGTAATGTACAACTAGCATAGCCATCATATGCATAAAAGAAGGGTTTGGTTATTTGAACATCCTATTATTTTAAATCAACATTTCAAAATTTCTATACGAGTCGTATAGCACCATACTCGTCGTATAGGGGGGTCGTATAGCTCTATACGGGGCGTATAATCCCTCTGACAGCCCCCTGAATTTTTCCTCGTAGTCAGTGTCGAAATTTTCTATACGCGTCGTATAGCCCTATATGTGTCGTATAGGGGGTCGTATAAGGTTATATGGGGCGTATAGCTCTCTGACAGCCCTCCTGAATTTTTCTCGTTTTTAGTGTATTCGCCCATATACGCCGCGTATAGACCCATACGCGACATATATAGATGCGTCGATTTATCTGGGTAGACGTTTATATATTAGGACACTAAAAGAATTGTACTATGTTACTCATTAATGCAAGAATCAACAGTGTCCAATCAGATATGATTTGCACATAACTACCATCAATTCATCTATAAGTTGTACCATGTGTACCCATGCATCAATGAGTTGTACCCTAAAAACCGACCAAAGTACCATCACAAGACAAAACAGGAATCTCATTCTCAGGTATGTTTCTAGTACCATTGCTCATAAAAAGGTTAAAACATTTTGCCTCACCTGTTTCACCGGCTTGTACATTATGCATTCAAAGTTGTTTTTTCTCATCAATTAATTCGGGTGTGATAAATGTAAATCTTTCATTTTTATATGTTACATATTCTTTTAAAGTTATCACTTTAGTAATAATTCTCTTTTTTCACTCCATATGATAAAAGCCGGCATAAATCTGATCGTTTTAAGCGTATCCTAAAAATTTAAGGTCACGTTGAGCTAACCCCATTAATAATTTAACTTGCGGAATGCGTAAGCGATGCATTAACTAGTTGTACTATTATACAAAACCATGAATTAAGTACTAACCACCCATTCTCTATGGCCTTGAAGACCATCCGGCTTCAAACTCTTGACCGCAACCGTGATACCCGACCCGGGTTTAGCCGGCGCGGTACCATTTTCCTCGATCCACCCTTTAAACACGAACCCGAACCCTCCTTCACCCAATATGCTGTCGGGTCTAAAATTTCCCGTAGCCGCTTTCAGCTCCTGGAAACTGAATTGAAGAAGCTGACGTGGCTTTTTATCCGATTGGCGACACTCCTCATTGGGATCCGGATCCGAAGAGTTTCGTGGTTCGTTTGGAGCACACATCTCCCTACTGCTAGCATTCAAGTAACGCGTCTCCGTAGCTAAACAAACACAGAACAACAAAATCATTTATTATTGGTTCCGAAACAAACACGCCTTCAATATAAAATCATTTGATTAAACAAATATTTATGAAAATTTACAAACAAGATTGGTTATAATTACAATAAAATACTATAAAGGTGGTAACTTTTTTTTTTAATATAAACTTAAAAAAAAGGAAAAAAAAAATAAAAATAGTACCTGCATCATAAACAAGGCTGGTTCTTGGGAAGGAAGAGGCAGAGTTTCTTGTGGATTCAACAGAGGGTTTACAAGACCCATTGCTAACACTGCGCCTTAGAACAGACCAACATCCACACTTGTTCTCCATATATACCCTTTCTTTCACACACACACAAACACACACTAGAATTGATGTTGTTAATATTCTTTCATCTGGTTGTTCTTGATTCAAGAAATCTTGAAATAATATGATCAAAAGGAAAGATTTTTTCAATCTTTCTTCATGTGGGTGTTTATGATTCAAGAAATTTTGAAAAGATATGATCAAAAGGGAAGATTTTTATAACCATGGGCTAGCTCTCACAAACAGAGACACAGAAATTGGTGTTTCTTGAAGTGTGTGTGTGTGTATCATTCAAGAGATCTTGAACAAAATAAACAAAATGGAGGGTGTGGGAATTTCTTTTTAACCTGCTTTGGATGATATGAAAAAGAGATAGAGAGAGATGAAGGATTGTGTGTGTGTGTGTGTGTGTTGTTTGTTGTTTGTGATGGTTGAGTAAAAGATTGTAGAGAGAGAGAAGCATCAATTATGGCCATTGGCCATCATCACCACCATCGACATTGTGTACAAAAACAACTTTTTTGCCCACCACTTTTTGTGCGATGCTCTTTCTCTCTCTATTAAAAGGAGGCTGTGAAATGGGACAGTTTTTGGGTGATTTTAAAGGGAACCTAATTATCAAGAATGGTATCAAAAACGATGATAACAGCTTCAAACTTAGAAATCCAAACAATATATGAAGAAGAATCATACAATAGCAGAATCACTATGAATGTTGAATCTGTTTCAAAGAACACAATTACAGATCTGGAATTATCAAAGTGATAACCAGACTTAGACAGATCTAGAAGAAGCTGAGAGAAAACCCTAATCGTGAACAAGAGAGATCAGAGAGAGAATATGTGTGTGTTGTTATGTTTGACACACACACCACATATATGCAAAAATATGAGCCAACACTCGGAGCACACGAAACCCTAGCACAAGCCCAGAAACAGCAGCATCAACTGAAGCCCAGCAGCGTCAACTGAAGCCCAGCAGCATCAACTGAAGCCCGGCAGCATCAACTGAAGCCCATCAGCATCAACTGAAGCCCAGCAGCAGCAACCCAATCACCTCAAAGAAAAACAATAAAATTGATAAGAGAATATAGCATATATAATTTCAACACCCCCCCTCAATTTTATTGCCCGAATGGATCAAACATATGATGTTGATTAAGAAACACATTATGTTGTTTGACCATTAAACCTTTTATAAAAATGTCAGCTTATTGATCAACCGATTTTGTAGAAACAGTTTTAATAAACCCATTTGCAATTTTTTATCTTAAAAAGAATAAATCAAGTTCAAAGTGTTTTGTGCGATCATGAAACACAGGGTTAGCTGCTATCGAAATAGCAGCATTGTTATCGCAGCACAGAGGAATTGGTAGAGACAGATGAACATTTAACTCAGACATCAGATTAACAAGCCACATGGCTTCACATGTAGCAACACACATTGCTCTGTATTCAGCTTCAGCTGAGGAGCGAGAAACAGTATTCTGCTTCTTACTCTTCCAGGATACAACATTATTACCCATGAGAATACAGAAGCCTGTAACAGACTTTCGAGACATGAGGCATTTGCCCCAATCGGAATCAGCAAAAATTGACAGATTAAGACTGTCACTTTTGCTGATCAAAATGCCCTTTCCAGGAGCAGATTTAAGGTACCATAGAACACGTAAAGCAATCTGAAAATGAGTGTTAGACGGACAGTGCATAAATTGACTCAAAAAATGAACTGCATAACATATATCAGGTCTCGTATGAGACAGGTAAATTAATTTACCCACAATTTTCTGATATGCAGTAACATTTTTAAGCTTAGAATCATCCTTTGCACACATATTCATAAGCACATAATGAGGTTCAAGAGGGGTCGTAAAAGGTTTACATCCAAACAGCCCATATTCAGCAAGTAATTCCATACAATACTTGCGTTGAGACAAACAAATACTATTATTATTTTTAACAACTTCAATGCCCAAAAAATATTTTAGCTCCCCAAGATCTTTAATCAAAAATTTTGATTTTAGAAGACTTTTAACTTTATTAATTTCCTTGATATCATTGCCAGTAACAATTATATCATCCACATATACAAGAAGAGCGATAAAGTGTGAATTATCAGATTTAACAAATAAGGAGTAATCGCATTTGCTTTGAACAAACCCAATATCTAAGAGGACACCCACAAGTTTTTCATTTCACATTCTGGAAGCTTGTTTAAGACCATATAAAGCTTTATTCAATTTACAAACTCTAGACTCATTTTCTAAAAAATAACCATCAGGTAAGTTATGTAAACATCTTCATTAAGATCACCATACAAAAAAGCATTATTAATATCCAATTGAAACAGTGTCCAATTATTTTGAACAGACAAGGTAATAACACAACGTACAGTTACCATCTTAACAACAGGTGCAAACGTTTCATCAAAGTCAATCTCTTCTTTTTTACTATAACCCTTGGCAACTAAACGAGCCTTATATCTTTCTATTTCCGCTGATGACTTATATTTGATTTTATATAACCAACGGCAGCCAATTGGTTTTCTATTAGGAGGTAACTCAACAAGGTCCCATGTGTGATTACGGTTTAAAGCATTTATCTCCTCATTCATGGCATTAACCCAATTGGTATCATGTTTGGCTTCATGGTAGTGTTTGGGTTCACAAGATTTATTTAAAGCAGAGATAAAACACTTATTTTCAACTGAAAGTTTAGAATAGTTAACAACACGCTCCATCCCGAATTTTACTTTTCCCTCAATTATAAAATCATCAAGATTTTTAGGCAAGGATCTATTCCTAACAGACCTGCGAGGCCCTACAGATGGTTCATTGATTCCCTCAGGAGAGAAGTTATTACCATTGTCACAATTTCCAGAATCTAACCTAGCCATACTGCGTTCACCAGGATGAGGTTGCTGAAACTCTGCCTCACTTTCCCTTGCACCCATAATTAGGCTGGGAGGCTGCTGAGTTTCGGCCATACCATCTGAATCCTGGGATTCAGTTTGCTGAGTTTTATTTGACTTTTGTGAGTCTATCAATTCTCCCTCCTCATCATTGGGAATCTCCCCATTATGAGTGTGAGTATTAGGTTGATTTTCCTCAAACACTTCAAAAAAATTAAACTTATCCTTAGATGACTCAACATTACTTATATCAGAAGAGGAGTTAAGTTTGAAAGGGAAAATAGATTCATAAAACTTTACATCTCTAGAAAAGAAAATTGTTTTTGAATCTAAACTCCATACTTTATAACCCTTTTTAAATGGAGAATATCCTAAAAATACACATTTTTCAGCATGATTACCAAATTTATTATGATTATTTAAGATAGTGCAGAAACAAAGACAACCAAACACTCTAAGGTGATTAATGGAGGGAGCAAAGCCAAACATGATCTCATATGGGGACTTACAATTTAAGATGGATGAGGGGGTCCTGTTAATTAAGTAGGCAGCAGTTAGGATACAATCAGACCAGAATCTAATAGGAATTTCAGCTTCAAATAACAAGGTTCTGGCAACGTTTAAGAGATGTCTATGTTTCCTCTCAACAATTCTATATTGTTGAGGAGTATAAGTACAAGTTGTTTGATGAATTATACCATATTGATGAATGAGTTTAGACATAGATTGATTTGTGAAATCAGTACCATTATCTGTTCTTATAGCCTTTATAGCATAACCAAATTGAGTTTTTATCATGTTATAAAAGTTTTCAAAGTTGTGTACAGTCTCATCTTTGTGCTTTAACAAGTAGACCCAAATAGTTCTTGAAAAATCATCTACAACAGTTAGAAAAAACTTATACCCTTCTCTAGTATGGATTTTATATGGACCCCAAACATCTAGATGAATTAATTCATCTACATGCTTGGTTTGATGATCACTAAGAGGAAACGGTTCTCTATGTTGTTTTGCCTTATGACAAACTTCACAGGGTTCCTTTTGGCAATCCTTAAGATTGCAGGGAAGGTTAAGGACTTTCAGGACATGGTCGGAGGGGTGACCTAATCTAGAATGCCACAGGGTAAAAGGAAGGGAACTATTAAGACACACCTTATTTGTTTTAGAGGAGGTGTCAAACAAGTATAGACCATCAACTTGATTACCAGTCACCAGGAGTTTCTTGGTGAGCAAATCCTGAATGTAGCATTTAGACTCATCAAACAGCACACACAAGTTGTTGGTCTTAGTTAACTTATGGACAGATATAAGGTTTACATTGTATTCAGGGACAACAAGCACATCAGTGAGAATGACACCTTCACTTAGGTTAAGGTTTCCAATTTTAGTGACTAATGCATTTGTACCATTTGGATGTTTTACAGTAATATTCAGGTTTGACACATCAATAATATTAATCAGTTTATTTTCTGAATTTACCATGTGTTGGTTTGCCCCTGAATCAATTACCCAACCATTCCATACATTAGAAGAAAGACAGTTAAAATTATTGAAACTTGTATTGCATGAGTTCATTTGATTACCTCCAAAGTTAGAGTTTTGATGTTTTTCATTGGACTTGTTGTTCAACAGGCCTAAGAGCTGAGTGACCTGCTCAGGGGTTAGGAACACAAAATTTGGAGAGGACATACAACTGGAGTTGGGGTCTGTTTTTTCCATTTTAGAGTTATAAGAGGATGGATTTCTTGAACCAGGGTTATTTCTTGGTTTATATCCTTGTGGGTATCCAACAATTTCAAAACATCTTTCCACTGTGTGGCCAATTTTGTTGCAATGGCTGTATTTCAGATTAGGATTTGGACCTCTACCACTTCTTTTATTATTGTCATTAGATTGGTTTACTTTGGAAATAAATCCAACAGTTTGAGTTTTAGATGCACCACTGGATGTTCTATGTGACTCTTCTCTAGAGATTATTGAAAAAGCAGTTTTAATAGTGGGAAGAGGTTCTCTTGTTAACAGATTTGTTCTGACAGGTTGATAGATGTCATCCAAACCCATCAGAAACTGCATTAGTTTTATCAATTGATTAAAATCATTAAACTCTTTAAAGGCATTGCAGCTACAAGTGGGTAATTGAACCATTGCATCAAATTATTTCCACATAGTGTTCAGTTTATGATAATATTCAGCAACAGATGAACCATTTTGGGTGACAGAATTAATTTTTTGGAATAGATTGAATACAACAGACCCATCAACTTTGTCGTATGTTTCTTTTAAGTCTGTCCAAACTTCAGATGCAAGTTTGGAGTAGACTTGACCAACATAGAGTTCTTCACATATAGAACTAAGAATCCAAGTTAGCATAACAGAGTTACAACGGTCCCATTGAGAGCTGAGAACTTCATCATCTTTGGGCTTTTTACGGGTTCCATCTATAAACCCTAATTTGTTTTTTGCTTGAAGACCAAGTTTCATAGAGTTAGCCCAGATGGTGTCGTTCTCAGTTCCTTTCAGTTTTATCGTAATTATGGTCAGACAACTAGATTCACTTGGTTGAAGATATAAAGGGTTACCCGAGTCTAGTTTACTGACCAGAGTATCAGTCACAGATAGAGACAAATTTTCAGCCATAGAATCAATAGGTAGGAATGAGACACTCGTCACATACACACAGAATACACAACAAGGTCAGAGCCAGGTTTTCACACCACTATAGTGGTAGATCAAGGGATAACCAAGAGTGTAATGCAGCACACAGCAAATCACATAAGTGATGCACACAGAACCATATAAAGAATCAAACAATAACACACAACTCAGGGAGATAAGCCCCCTGAAAATAACAGATGCTGGTACTCCTAACCCAGCCAAACGTACTTAAAATACTAAGAAATAAGAACCAAGAACAAGGGTAAGAGATATCCTCACAGTGCAATCGACCCAAGTATTGGGTAATCCACAAGCAGGTCAAGCAACTATCAACCTTCGAGGGTTGTAGTTACTGACAGAATACCACAGATATGCAACCAGCGAGAAGTCGGGTTCACCACACAACCTTCTAGGGTTGCAAGATTCACCAGAGTTTTATAAGTCAACCTTGCCTCCAACTAGGGTTGCGTCGGACAAGCTATAGATGATCCGAGACGTCGCGAGACAAGAACGATATACGGAAGCAGTATTGGACCAAGGGTTTCAGAAGATCAAAAAACCCTAGCCACAGACGACGAGTTAAACGTCGTAATAACCAGAATCAAGAGCTCAACCACAGAGCTCTGATACCATGTCAAGAATAGTATCAAAAATGATAATAACAGCTTCAAACTCAGAAATCCAAACAATATATGAAGAACAATCATACAATAGCAGATTCACTATGAATGGTGAATCTGTATCAAAGAACACAATTATAGATCTGGAATTATCAAAGTGATAACCCAGAATTAGACAGATCTAGAAGAAGCTGAGAGAAAACCCTAATCGTGAACAAGAGAGATTAGAGAGAGAATATGTGTGTGTTGTTATGTTTGACACACACACTACATATATGCAAAAATATCAGCCAACACTCGGAGCACACGAAACCCTAGCACAAGTCCAGAAACAGCAGCATCAACTGAAGCCCAGCAGCATCAACTGAAGCCCAGCAGCATCAACTGAAGCCCAGCAGCATCAACTGAAGCCCAGCAGCAGCAACCCAATCACCTCAAAGAAAAACAATAAAATTGATACGAGAATATAGCATATATAATTTCAACACTAATTACCTTCGTATAATTATTCATCATCATCAAAGAAATGTTATTAACCACTAAAGATAACCCGAGTACCCAAACCTAGAGGTTTGAGAGAGATTATGATAGTAAATAGTAGAATCTTAAATTCTTATATTCTTATATAAAAATATAAGTGGTTTATATAAGAGGATTTTAAGAAATGTTTATGAAAAATAAGCTAAACATAGAGAAAAAGTATGACTAGACCTATTCCCATAATTATGGCATATGAATTCATGATTCTAAGTAAGTCGAGCTTATGAAAACCAGGCTTAAAGTTAAATGTATCAATTTGACTTGATTTGTTTATCTTAATAAGGTGAGTCTGTATATATAAATTTAGCTTTGATTTAGACGAGTCTAAGGAGCTAGCTAACAAGCAAGTTGACCTTCGATCCGGCTTAGTTCATTTATGATTGAGTCAATCTGAGAGAGCATTTATCAAATGAGCTACAAGCTTTTTAAATAGTCTTGTATGGATGCTTCAACATAGAAGGGTTATGATCATTACATTACAATTGTTACAAACATTTGCACCCATAAAGGGTATATTTGGCAACCAACCGTGAATGGGGTTGTTTGTGAGCCGAGTTGAGCTAGGATTTGGCTCTACTCAGCTTGGTTTTGTAATGAGATGAACCAAGCTAGCTCGGTTTGTAAGCGAGTTAAATCAAGCTCGTTTTGGTTTATAAGCGATTTGAGCCAAGATGGCATACAAGCAGATTTTAAGCAAATTTTTTCGAACTTAAGCTAGTTTCAAGCTAAGGGTTATTTGAACATCCGTAAAATTAGTTTTGTCAAATAAGTAGTATATATTATTGTGTGTAATTTTGGCTAAATTGTGTTTAAACTAAAATTTTACAATTCTTGTTATTACAAATTTACGAGTAAATTAATATAAAAACGCTCACTATTCACAAACAATTATATATATATACACACACACATATATATGTACACACACACACATATATATATATATGATTAAAAGAGTGAACAATTCGAGGCAAAATAGGGCCAACTCGAGTTTAAACAAGTCAAGCCGAGCTGACTTGTTTTCGTAAACGCTTTGAGGCAAGCTGGCTTGGTTTGAAAACGAGTTGCTCTCAAGTGAATTTTTTTGAGTTTTTTTTCAAGCAAGTTTCGAGTTTTGAGCTGTTTGAGAGGCCCCACCCATAAAAGATGACAACTTTTTCGGTGATTATGAAGTAATTTATTAGTAAAATTCATCAAAGTTGTTTCACACTTAATTCTTGTTATGTTTATGATATATATATATATATCTTGCATTAGTCACAAAATTAAATGAAAACATAATAAAAAACCAATTAAATACAAAACACAACATGATGAAAGAAGACAATAAAAATGATATGGTTGTGAAGGGCATATTTGTGACTTCACCTCCTCCTTTCTTCATGATTGCCAAAATTGGGACAGTTTTTGGGACAGTTTTTGGGACAGTTTTTGGTACAGTTTTTGGATGATTGTAAAGAAAGACTAATTACCCTGTTTAATACTTCATCATTGTTTGTTTCAATAAAGAGAATGCTTTCAAATTCCTTTCCCTCTCTTCAAAATTACCAACATGAGACAGTAAAAGGATCATGGTTTCGGATGATATAAATGAGAGAAATCATAAACTAGTATATATATATATTCGATAGAGAAATATTTAAAAGAAAAACAGAAATAATCACTTTAATATGAGCTTATGCCTCGTAAGTCGTAGATTTTTTTTTCCAACAACATCGCATTGTTTCGATAAAATATGTAAATTCATTCCCCATTTAGTATATATATTAAACAAAGTCTTATTTTGTTAGATAGGTTGCTAAAATAACAAAGTCAGAACAAATGTTGTTGCCGTCTACTTAGGAATATAGATAAGGTTTTAACAAATATATGATAGAATATTTCCGGTATAAATGATAAATGATAGAATATTTCAGAAAAAAAAAACAAAAACAAATAGTGTATCAAATTCTAACAAATATATAAACCATGTGGTATTACTTTCATTTTAACATAAAAATTACAACACATAAGCAAAAAGTCGTACACAATTGTTCATCAATATATGAAGAATGTTATTCGCATAGAAGATAATATGTACTTTATCGAAGTCAAATACGCGAGCAAAAGTATATAAGTGGAAGTGAGATAGTATCACATAGTTATGATCGTGAGTATTCCGTAATATCTATAAATCTATAATCTATAAATACTAATAAAAGAAAGTTTTTATTTGACACATTACACAATTGTAAACATTCTAAATTTTTTTTCCCGCTCCTATTAAATAAATACCTTAATTACTAATGAAATTATTTTTTTACATTTATTATTATTTTTAATAAATTAAAAAAGAGATCTTTATATGAATGCAATTTCTAAAATTTACTTTATATAAATAACATATTCTTCTGAAACATCAAACTTTTTAAATACGAAACTTAAGACCTATGTTTTTACAAAATTAAAATTTTTATAACACAAAAGTAATTAAATTTCAAATTTATAAAAGGAAATTTTTAAAGATGATATTTTCGTTAAATTGTTTTAACACAAACTATTTACAGAAAAAAAAACAAACAAAAATTAAAAACAAAAGTTTAAAAAATAATATCATCGTTTTATTAATTAAAATTGTTACTCGTAAGTAATTTTAATCATGTCTTACATCAAAATATCATTTTATAATTCATAAATTTTCATTCTTAACTATTCAATATATTGGCGGTAAAAAAGCATATTTAATTAATTATTTATTCAACCTGTGTAATACACGAGATACCAACCTAGTAAAATTATATATAGATGCGTAGAACCATCAAAACCAACTACTTTCGTCAATTAGCGCATATAAAATTGTATAGATAATTGTTAACCTGTGGGATCAAATTCTTTAAAGTTTCTTTTTATGTTCATATCAGAATTATTAAACACAAAAGCAAAAATAAATATATAAATCTTACTTAAAAGATGAGTGACACAATATTCAAATTCTACATCATATTCAGGAATAATTCACTACATCTATAAAGGGTATAATTTTGAAAAAGTTATCATGCTATTATTCGAATTTACACACGAGAAGAAACGCACAAGAGAACCAAATTAAAATAGGTAAATATTACAATTAGTAACACGCTAGCACTAATTTTAATAAAATGTCATTTGAGTTACCTAGCTTAATGGTAAAATTCACACAACTCTTTAAAAATATCATGACCTATTAGATTCTAACATCAGGTACATTAAAAGTTCATATAAATTAGAATTACAAGTATAATTAGAATTACTTAGAATTAGAAGTAGAAGTATATGATTGTATGAGTTATGGTTCTAAGAAAACTAAATCAAATGAGTTATGGTTCTAAGAAAACCAAATCAAATATATATTGTCTGATATGTAATAACATTGTAAAACAATTAAACATTTTCAGTATAAACTACTTTCTTCAAAATATTTAATTAGATATAGCATTGATGTTCTCGTCCAAATATAGGAAAGTGATAGTCAGAGACTTAAGATCTTTTAGGTCTCAGTTTCAAAACTTGACTTAACTGGATTTTATTAAGAAAAAATTATCAAAATGATCAATTGACCAACCCAAATTACGAAAATAACTATTGATCATTTCTTTTGATGAAAACAGACTTTTGACTTTGACCCTCGCCACCGGCGAGGAAAATTCATGATACCTCGCCCACGTGGATTAAATATCCCTCGACCACGTGTCCGTATCTCGCCCACATGTATAGTGCTTATTTAAAAGTAAAAATAAAAAACGAGGGGTCCGTCATACGAGGCGAGGGATGTGACCCATCCCTCGCCCACGTCAGCGAGGGCACATTGTTCCAGGCGAGGGATTTGACCCATCCCTCGCCGACGTCAGCAGCCATGTCAGTGAGGTAGTCAAAGTAGGCGAGGATGTGACCCATCCCAAACCCATGTCAGCGAGGGCACATTGTTCCAGGCGAGGGATTTGACCAATCCCTCGCCCACGTCAGCAGCCACGTCAGATACCAATTTTAAGTAGAAAATTTTTATGTTTCATTTAAGAAAAACATGTTACGGTTAATAAATGCATATATATTTACTATTAACAATTATTATTATATGTAAATATTAAATTGATGGTTAGCGAAGCCCGTGAAGGACAAATCAAACTTGCTTCGGTGACCCGGCTTATATTTTCCTTCATTTTGAGTTTCTTTCTAAAAAAGTATAGATGAAATAATATTTATTATTTTGGTGTACGTATAAAAATATTTATCAAAATGGATAAATCTAATACTTTTTTAAAAAAATTTAATTTGTCATATACTACCGTTAGTTTATTTTATCAATTCTTTTAGTATGCATATGCATTCTATCGTAAACTGTCAATTTTATTTGATGAGTATTTAATATTGAGACCATTAGTTAACTGATTTTATTCAACATTTGTTTATGTTTAATACTAAAACGATCAACTTTTAACGTTTATTTATGTGTTTTTATTAACCTTTTGTTTGTGTTTGATACTGAAACGATCAAGGTTTAACGTTTTTTATGTGTTTTTATTTTTAGTTGAAAAATGACATCAAAAAAAGTTCAAATCGAATGTGAATGTTGAGGCGCTCCTTCTTATGTCAGATATAATTGTGTTGAATCACGATTTTACTTGGAAATTTAAGAACATGTCTAACACATTTACCTTTTAATGGTAGATCTCTTTTAACACCGTTTACAAAATGTCATTTACCACCACTACATAGTATGATATTAATTGACATTTTATAAAGTTTCAAAGAATTTTAAGAAGAAAGTAACAAGAAGGTTGAAAAAAATGTAAGATTTCATAAAGGGTAAACATTATATTACATAGGACAAAATAAAATTAAATTAAACTTTTAAGTATTTAAAAAACAATAAATAATTACAAATTTCGGATCTTTTGATTTAATTTTTTTTAGTTTTGGGCGAGGAGGGACATTTTCGTAAATATGGGTGAGGGATTGCAGACATGTCAGCGTAGGATCCACGTGGGTGAAGGATTATGTCATTCCCTCACTGGTCACATTTTTCGAGATAAGGGATTCCCATATTCCCTCGCTGACTCAGCGAGGGATGACACGTGACAGTCTCCGATTGTTTTTTTTTAATTTTCAATTTTGATTGGCTATGTTGATAATCCATCTTGGTCAATTGGTCATTTTGATAATTTTCCCTTTTATTAAAGTGGTATGTTTCCTTCTTGATAATGTTCTTGGGTAAGTCAGGTTTGAAGCGTCAAATCAATATGGACAGTTAGAATCCCGTCTTGGGAAGACTCACTCGGGTATTAGACTAGTTCCAAACACTATTAAAAAACGTTATTAGATATATAAAGAGACTCAAGTCTATTCCAATATAACTAGTGTAACACCCCAATCTAACAAGGCTGACGTCTCACTAATACGGATATCAAATCAAAAACCAAATCCATGATATTACAGAAACGGTCAGACGAAATAACTTCAAACACACTAAATAATTCGAAAGAACCTAATTAAGATGTTCAATACATCAATTAAAGTAACAGATAATCTTGGTCTTCAAATCACTCTTCACTGGTTTCCCGGATTACCCTGCTAACCTGACGTGCATGAAAACAAAAGCATGCCTGAGCATAACGCTAAGTGAACGGAATAGCGGATAACAAAAATAAACAGATATGATGCTAATCAAAGAATAGGCCGATATCAAACATAAACAGACATGATGATAACGGAGAATCAAAGATCATAAGATATATATATATATATATGTATATATATATATATATATATATATATATATATATCAAATAGAACATAAGGCATAAGACATATATCAGATAGAACATACCCCGAGCTAATAATCATATCATATAATAACTGAACAGAGGGAACACAGGTAGCGAGCCTGTGAACAAATGTGACATGGAGTATGGGCAGACATACAAACCATTCACCAGAGTCCTGAATGGAATGGTGTGTAACCATCCATCAAAAAATAACAGGACTAACTTAGGATCGATCCATACGCCTCTGAGGAAATAATAATATAACAAGACATAATTTCAGAGTCCTCTTTAGAGACGCCGTGATCTCAGCTCACCGCCACGGTTGGTGCCACGTTATTGATGCCGCAATAACGCGTCTTGGTCACCCCCAAGATAGGGAGAGCTCGGGTAACAAATTCAGAAATATAAAGTAGTCTAGCTACTTATAACAGAATCAAAAACACATTATTTACGTATGATAGGAATCAAAACTAGAAATGAACGGAAATCAAATACGAGACAGAAATCAGGGATCTGTACTACAAAGTAACGGAACCAAAAGTAAATACTTATGATAACAAAGAAAAAGAATCCGTACCTTATACACTGTTGGACCAAAAGAACCAATGAGCCAAGATCAGGAAAACCTCTAAGTCCCACATGACATCACAACAACAGCTGAAGACTCCCATCAGCTGTTCTGACAAAGTCTGAAGAATCAACAGCTGAAGTTCAAAGAACTGAAGTACAACAGCTGAAGATCCCAAAGTACTGAAGACAAGTACTGAAGTCTAAAGTACTGATAAACACAAGTACTGAAGACTTCAAGTACTGAAGACAAGTGCTGAAGATCAAAGTCTGAAGAACTGAAGAACTGATGAACAACTGCTGATGCACAAAGTCTGAAGACGACTGAAGACATCAGCTGATGACAACTACTGAAGTCATCAGTTGATGAAACATCTGAAGACCAAAGTCTGAAGACCAAGTGCTGAAGTTTCAGAGTTTGTCACAACAGCTGAAGAAGTCTTCTTCAGTTGTTGTGATGGTTTTTCCTTTTCAGTAGTTTATTTTGTTTCAGTAGTTGTACAACAACTGAAGAGCATGTTCTTCAGTTGTTATAGTATCAGTAGTTATAAACGACTGAAGAGTTTGTTCTTCAGTCGTTGTAGGATTTCAGTAGTTTACTTTTGTCAGCACTTAGGAACTTTTGTAAGAAGATGTCAGCTGTTGACATCTTCAGTAGTTTTATGTTTTTTCAGTTGTAATTTGAATATTCAGTGATGTCAGAAAAAGGACATCATGCCCATCCTTTTGCCGCCTATAAAAGGATGGGTAACCATACTGTTTTAATTGCCGAAACGTGCGAACCAATAGAACATTTATTGTTTTGCAGAAACTCTTCTCTCTATGTTCATGCTTTAATTTGAAATATCTTTTATGTTCTTGCTTTAATTGCTAATTAATGATCTAAATCCGCTGCAAACATAATCTAATTGATCAACGAGAGAGGCTGAGATCCTGTCAAATGGTATCAAAGCAGGTTAATCATTGATCGATCTTACCATTGATCATTTGAAACTGCTCTTTTGATCTCTCAGTTTGATCGAATTAGCAATTTGCAAGAGTTAGTCATAGAGAGTGAGTTTCTGCTGTTTCCGGCCAAAATCTTGAGGTCTTTTGGTGGTTTTGAGTTACGATTGTCGTGTTTAAACTTGTTCTTGACCAAACCCTGAGATGACAACACCAACCAATGATCCTCACAATACTGGTTCCGCAACCAAGCCTCCGATGCTGGTTAGGAACGAGTATAACATATGGCAAAGACGTATGCTGCACCACTTGGCTGTCAACAGTGCTGGTTGTTGGAAGTCAGTGGTGCATGGGCCATACAAGCCTATGGTGAACGTCCCGGAATCTAATGAACAGGTTGCGAAGAAACCTGAACAGTATTCGGACGAAGATCTAAAGCTGTTTGAAATTGATGCTAGAGCCCATGGAATTTTAGCCATGGCCATTCCAAACGAGATATATTCAGGGCTCTTGCATCATGAGTATGCTCATGACCTATGGGTTGCTCTAAAGGAACAATTTGGAGGAACTGATTCGGTCTTAGCAAACAATAGGGAAATCCTTGCCCAACAATATGAGACTTTCTCATATAGAAAGGGTGAGACTCTGACCCAGCAGTTTGAGCGGTTCTCTTGTTTAATCTCTGAGCTGAAGATGGTTAAACAAGAGTACTCCAAAAGCCAGATGAACAACAGGTTCCTCAGGTCATTGCCTGAGAGATGGGACACATATACCATTGTCCTACGCTCTAGTGCTGACCTTGACACTCTATCTCTCACCCAACTTCATGGGAAACTACTCACTTTTGAGAGAGAGGTAGAGCAAAAGAGGAAGTTGTCATCTTCTGGCAAACTTGCTGATGACTTTGTCCAAGGTAATGCTGCCTTGATAAGTCATGAGTCAGAATATGCTTCATCAGAAAGTTCTTATGATGAGCATATTGATTTCTCTACAAACTCAGAACAAGCTTTTGTTGGTGTCGGTAGTTCAGGAGGAGGTGGTGACAACTTGTGTTTTCTGATGGAGGATTTGAAGGGCATTCCAGATGATGATCTGGAAGAGATGGATATTTTGAACCAAATGGCAATGATAAATATCCGATCTCAGAAGTTCTACAAAAGAACTGGTAGGAAATTCCCAGGACTCTCTGGCAAAACCAAAGTTGGTTTTGACAAGAGCAAGTTGAGGTGTCACAAGTGCCAAAGGCTTGGACACTTTGCAAGAGAGTGTAGATCATCTGGATCTAACTCATCTGCACCCTTTGTGACTTTTCCCAGCAATAGCTCACAGCACAAAGGGCAACCTTCCTACAGTTCTCCCCATCCATCTCAAGCACAAGCACCACCTGCTTATTTTGTGCCACAGGGTCATATGCCTTATCCTTACCCCTGTTACTACATGTCTCAGCCTGGTCAACCTCAAGCACCCCCGGCTCAACCACCTCATGCTCTTCCAGAGCCTCATTCTTCCCAATCTCATCACCACACACAACCTCAACAACAAAGCTTTTTCACCCCAACTGCTGTTGACTGGAGTAGTCTACCAGAAGAGCTATCTGGTCAGGAACCACTACTCCAAGGTGCTGGTCAACATGGTGGTGATCAACCTTTTGGAAATCTTGCTCTGATGGCCCTTGATTCTGCTGAAGGGTCATCATCCAATGCCTCATCTCAGGTATCCACTGAGGCAAAAGCCAAGCTTTGTTCAGAGTCATGCATAGCAGCATTTGCTTTTATTAGAGAAGCAAATGTAGCTTTAATAGATAAAAATCTTGAGCTTGAGCACACTATTTCCAAAAGAAAAGCTGATTTTGAGGTTGTTCTAAAAGATAAAAATGATGAGATCTACAAGCTCAACTGCCAAATCAAAGATAGTAAAGCTAGGGAAGATGTACTTCTAGAGAAGTACAAGGACCTCAAGGAAACTCTTGCAACCACCCAAGTTGAGTGTGATCGATGGGTGCAATCTTGCAAGGGTTTTGAAATGCTTCTTAGCAAGCAAACAGCTTCCAATGTGAAGTTTGGCATTGGTTATAATCACACTGCTCCTCCCACAGATTTCATTTCAAGAGCAGAAGTTGAATCTGATGGGGAGAGCAATAACCAATCCTTCTCATCATGTGACTTACTATCCTCTGAATCAGCATCATCAGAGATAGACTATCACATGACCAAAAGGCTGATCAACTCAGAAGTTGTCACTAGAAGTACTGAAGGTACTGGAGAGCAAGTGACAACATCTGAAGTTCAAACCTCAAATACTGTTAGCACTAAAGAGAAGAAAACTAACAGTAGGAAAGGTTTGAAGACAGCTAAAGAGGATACCAGGAAAGCAGGCACTAGGAAGAAAACTGCTAGTACTGATGACAAACAGCTGAAGAACAAGTCTTCAGCAGTTAAATCCTCTTCAGCTGATGATCAGCATAAGATGAAGAAAAAGCCATGTGAGATATGTGGCTTGTTCAATCATCTTACTGATGTTTGCTGGTACAAAAGGGGTTCCAAACTCAAACAGAAGGAGCAAATTACTGAGAGCATCAATAAAATGAAGAATGAGTTTGAAACCAAGTTTGTACCGGCAACATCCAAGCCTGAAATCCCTAGGGCCAAAGTTAAATCCAAGAAGGTAGGGATTACTCAGGCAACAGCTGAGGTTGCTCAGAAAAAGATGGTGCAACATAGAAATTCATCATCAGCAAACTCCAATGTGTCTGAAGAGCTGAAGGCTTTATCAGAAAATCAGACACAGTTGGTGATGATGGTTCAGCAGCTAGTGGGAAGAGTCAACCACTTAGATGCTCCTATGTTGAAACCACAGAAAAGGAAGTCCAAGCCAAAGGGTTCCTCTTCTGTACCATCTTCTTCACCTCAAGCTGTCACTTACAACACACCTGTTAGTGCTACACCTGTAGCTGAGAACAGACCCAAAGCCAAGCAGGTTTGGGTCTCCAAGACTAACTAACACATGGTTGTGTTTGCAGGGTTCTTCAACATGCCATAGAAGCATCTGGTATGTAGACAGTGGAGGATCCATGCATATGACTGGAAGCAGCTCCCTTCTTAATGACTACTCTCAAGGAAAGAAGGGATTTGTTTCTTTTGGCAATGATGCAAAGGGTTACATCGTCGGAAAAAGCTTTGTTTCCAACGGGGAAATAAGGTTTGATGATGTTAACCATGTGGAGAATCTCAAGTACAACCTCTTGAGTGTCAGTCAAATGTGTGACAAAGGCCATGTTGCCCTTTTCACAAGCCAGAACTGTAGGATTCTGTCATCCAAAGTTCTGAGTTTGATTGACAAGGCATTGGATGAACACACTCTCCTGAAGGCCAACAGGACAGGAAGAGTGTATGCCTTAGATCTTTCCAAAAAGATGGATCTAAAAGGCCATCCTTGCCTATTCTCCAAGGCATCTCCTCAAGAGTCTACACTTTGGCATAGAAGGCTGGGTCATGTTAATTTCAAGAACATGAATCAGCTTATAAGCCATGGTTTAGTAAGAGGATTGCCTCTGAAGGAGTTCAAGTGTGAAGATGACTGCACTGCTTGCTTGAAAGGAAAACAACACAAAGTTTCATTCCCTTCAATAGAAGAACCTAAGTCCACTGCCTGCTTACAACTTCTGCACATGGATCTCTTTGGTCCTGTCAGAGTAATGAGCATGGCAAAGAAGAAATACTGCCTGGTAATTGTGGATGATTACTCCAGGTTTGTATGGACTTTCTTCTTGCATTCCAAGGATGAAGCAGCAAAGACAATAATGAACTTTGTGTTACAAGTAGAAAAGCAGTATTCCCTACAGGTCAAGTGTGTGAGGAGTGACAATGGAACAGAATTTAGAAACCACACACTTGATGACTTCTACCTGTCCAAGGGAATTAGAAGGCAGTTTAGCATTCCAAGAACTCCTGAACAGAATGGAGTGGTGGAGAGAAAGAACAGGACCCTCATTGAAGCAGCAAGGTCAATGTTGGCTGACTCAGGGCTGCCACTGACCTTTTGGGCCGAAGCTGTCAATACAGCTTGCTATGTATAGAATAGAGCCTTAGTAAATAAGAGGTTGATGAAGACTCCCTATGAAGTTCTTCATCATTTGGCCCCTCTTATTTCATTCTTTAGAGCCTTTGGGTGTCCTTGTTTCATTCTCAACACTAGCAACCCACTCCATAAGTTTGCTAGTAAGGTGGATGCAGGGTACTTTGTTGGTTATTCATCAACTTGCAAAGCATACAGAGTCTTCAACTGTAGAACCAAAGGGGTTGAAGAAACTTTGCATGTTAAGTTCAATGAATCTCCAAAGGACAAGATTCCACAAAACCCTGTGGAGCTGTTTGATCTGGACATACTGCAATATGTTCCTAATCAACCTCCATCTGTTGAGCCTGTCAACAGATCTCCACCTGGTGGTACTGAAGATGATGAAGTTAGTACTCACCTCTTCAAGTTCAGTGACAACCTGCCTAATTTCACTGAACCTGATGCTCCTGTAGCCTCAGCAGCTCCATCCACTACAAATGCTGATGAGATTTCTGCTTGCTCTACTTCATTTGAGCTGCCATCCTCTACATGGTTTCAGGAATCTCCATCACCATCTGTTGCTGCTGATGGGTCTACAAACACTTGCACAGATATCATAGTTTATCAAGAGCTCAAGAATCACCCCACTTCACAAATCATTGGTGATATTCATGCTGGAGTTTCAACCAGGAATCAATTGTCCAACTTCTGCTTCTATGCTCTCTTCATCAGTCAGCAAGAACCAAAGAACTATCATATTGCTTTAAGAGACAATGGATGGGTGGAAGCTATGCAGCTTGAGCTACTTCAATTCAAGAAACAGCAAGTGTGGGAGCTTGTTCCATTACCCAAAGGTAAGTGTGCTATAGGCACCAAGTGGGTATTCAGGAACAAAACAGATGAGAAGGGCCAAATTGTCAAGAACAAGGCCAGACTGGTTGTTCAAGGGTTTGCACAGGAGGAAGGAATCGATTATGATGAGACCTTTGCACCTGTGGCCAGACTAGAAGCAATTAGACTGTTCTTAGCCTATGCTGCCTTTCACAGTCTCAAGGTTTATCAAATGGATGTCAAAAGTGCCTTCCTATATGGAAAAATCAAAGAAGAGGTTTATGTATGTCAACCACCAGGCTTTGAGGACAATAAACATCCTGATTGGGTGTACAAGCTTGATAAGGCTCTTTATGGGCTGAAGCAAGCACCTAGAGCCTGGTATGAGACACTCTCAACCTTTCTTCTAGAGAACAAGTTCACTAGAGGCACCATTGATAAAACCTTATTCATCAAGACTGTGGGACAACATAAGCTCCTTGTTCAGATTTATGTTGATGATATCATCTTTGCATCCTCTGATCCAAAGTTGTGTGATGAATTTACAAAGCTTATGAAGCTGAGATTTGAAATGAGTGCTATGGGAGAATTACAGTACTTTCTGGGCTTGCAAATCAAACAATTGGATGATGGAATCTTCATCCATCAGTCCAAGTATACCAAAGAGTTGCTAAATAAGTTTGATTTACAATCTTGTAAGCCCTGTTCTACTCCCATGAGCAGCATCACACAACTAGATGTTGATCAGAAAGGTAAAGCGGTTGATGAAACCCTTTACAGATGTATGATTGGGTCCTTGATGTACCTTACAGCTTCTAGACCAGACATCATGTTTTCAACATGTGCTTGTGCTAGATTTCAGGCTGCACCTAAAGAATCCCATTTGATTGCAGTCAAAAGGATCTTTAGATATCTGCAAGGTACCCAATCACTAGGACTTTGGTATTCAGCTGGGCATTCATGCAAATTAGTTGCTTTCTCTGATAGTGACTATGCAGGATGCAAAGTCACCAGAAAATCCACTTCTGGTGGTTGCCAATTCCTAGGCAATTGTTTAGTTTCTTGGCAGAGTAAGAAACAAACATCAATTGCTACATCCACTGCTGAAGCTGAGTATATTGCTGCTGCAAGTTGTACCTCTCAAATACTCTGGCTTCAGAACCAACTTCTGGATTATGGCATTACTGAGACTAAGACTCCATTATTAATGGATAGTGCTTCAGCTCTTTGTATTGTTAAGAATCCAGTCCAGCACTCTAGGACCAAGCATATTGAGATCAGACATCATTTTATCAGGGATTGCTATGAGAAAGGTCTGATTGATCCTAAGTTTGTGCCTAGTGCTGATGAGCTTGCAGACATTTTTACTAAGCCTTTAGATAGTGCCACATTCCAAAATTTGGTATTAAGGCTTGGTATGCTGCAGCTTGAATGATTTGACCTATGCTGGTACTCTTAGTTCACAACTACTGAAGAGCAAAGGTCAAATATAAGTACTGATGAGTAATTTAGTCTTCAGCTCTTTCACAACTACTGAAGACTAAACTGACTCAAAGTACTGATGTACATTATTTATTGAAAAAACAACTGATGTAGTGAAGTGGATTACAACTACTGATGTATGATTTTCAATAAATAAGTACTGAAGAACAAATTTTGCTCACAAGTACTGATGTGTAATCTTACACAAATACTGAAGACAAAATTTGTTCACCAGCTCTGAAGAATTTCATCAGCACTTGTGAACATCTGATCCCAAGAGCTGAAGGCATATTCCCAAGAGCTGAAGGGTCAATGAAACATCTGAAAGTCAGCCAAAGAGCTGATGAGTAAATGTGGAGGCTAGTATGAAACAACTGATTTGACGGAAACTGCTGATGAGTAATTTCTCATCAGCTGATAACGACAGCTGATGTTTCATACACAAACAACTGAAGGACAAAACCATGTCTTCAGTAGTTCACAACTACTGACATCAGTAGTTCACAACTACTGAAGGCTAACACCAAGTCCTCAGTTGTTTACAACAACTGAAGCAATACCATGTCTTCAGTAGTTCATAACTACTGATCTCAGTAGTTCACAACTACTGAAGGCTAAAACCAAGTCTTCAGTTGTTACAACGTCTGAAGAAGAATACTAGGTCATCAGTAGTTTATAACTACTGAAGACTGACAGTAACTCTTCAGACGTTCACAACATCTGAAGGACAAAACCAAGGTCTCAGTAGTTTCAACTACTGAAGGCTAACACCAAGTCCTCAGATGTTACAACCACTGAAGGTTAAAACCACGTCATCAGCTGTTACAACAACTGATCACTAACACCAAAACCTTCAGTAGTTTTATTTCAACCTTTGCCCTACCCTATAAATACCCCATGTTCAGAGCATTTACTCCTCACTTGACCTAATCCTTACAAACCTCTGAAATTCCCATACACCATTAATGGCGAACATGCAACTGAAACCTCGACACAACTGTGTCGCCCATCTCACCAAGTCGCCATTATGGCCCAAATTTCACCAAGCCGTCGACCTTATGTATGACTCACCATACAAAACGGCTTTTCTTTTGAACCCCACCTTATACACCGACTCCTTGACGGAGTTTTGGACCAATGTAACCGTCCAAACCGGAGAGCAGAATGCCGAGGTCTCTCTCCGGTCCTCCGTCAACGGCAAACCGGTGGTTATCACTCCAGCTACTCTACGCCAAACCCTAGAGCTGGATGATGCCACTCACCCAACTTCCTACCCCAAAGGTACCCTTGATCTCTCCTTCACATCTCATGACTATCAGGGTAACCTCTCCGCCTCTACCTTGTTGAAGAAACACCTTCCTGACCCCCAACGACTGATTTTTCACATGGTGAATGTATGTCTGGCTCCCAAGACCTCTTCGTAGGACCAGATGTCCACAAGGTGGCAACAGGTATTGTATTCTATCCTTGAGAAACAACCTTTAAATTTTTCTGAAATTTTATTTTTGGAACTCAAGGACATGGCCACAAAACCTTTTCTTAACCGTTGGAACTTATATCCACGGTTCATAATGGCCATGATCGAATACCAGCTTCAGGCTGAGGGACTAGTTGGCACTGGGGTCCCTGCCATGGCTGTTCAAGCTGAGGTATACTCCAGGCACAACACTGACCCCACACTCAAACAGGCTGGCCGGCTGCGAAAACTCACGCAGCTGGAACCCACAGCCTCCACCTCCAAATCCAGAGTCCCCACCAAGCCAAAAGCCAAAAAGAAGCCCACAAAGGCTACTCAGGGAGATGAGTCCCCTGAGGATGCCCCTGCCACACAAAGGCAGGATGTGCCTGCTGGCTCGATTCTCCCAGCAGGTACCACGACTCCACCCACCACAACCGCACAGGCTTCCTCTCAACAGGAGCCTGATGTAACCAATTTTGGGGCAACCACATTACTGGGGTCTTCCTCACTTGAGGAGGCTGCCATTGAACAGCACAGTCCTCCCCATGTGCATACTGCTTCTAGCCCACATACTGAGGAGACTGCCCCACTAAGCCCAACACTGGTAATAGCCAGAGTGCTGACTGATCTGAGCACTCCACCCTCTCCCCAGAAACCTATTACAACTGGGGAGACTCCAACTAAAGAGAGGGTGGGCACAAGTGCTGATCAGAGCCCACAGCACAGAGAATCAGTTCACTCTCCCAGTGTGGCTAGGGAGAGAGAACAATCTGGTGAGGCTGCCACTTCCCCTGCATCAACATCTGAGCAGGGTGAAGCTGGTAACATCTCTAAGACCTCACCAGAGGCAATGGCCGATGATGGATCCAATCCGGAGGCCAGAAGTCCCCAGTACCAAGAACAAGGGGCACATGTCATTACTGAGCCACACTCAGGACATGTTCATCCTGACAATGTCAGGAGGTCAGGTGATTCAGCTTATGCTGATGATGACCTGAGCTTCTTCTTTGATGTAGTTGCTCAAAACACTATCCTTGAGGATGAGATAAGCAGACTCAAAGAGCTGCTTGCTCAGATGACTCAGGATAGAAGTCCATCTGCCACCACTACCCCACAGATGGCACCTTCACCTGAAGGTCTCACATACACTGAGCCACTTCCACAAACTCAGCCACCAGCCCCTGCTTCTGGCACTAGCTCTCAGGGACAGAACCCCCCTGAGTAGCTGGATGCTATCCTCCAAATATCCCTACCTCTCATCACACCCATGCTTAAAGATATAGTTAACCAAACCCTTGATGAGAGGCTTCCCACATACATACAACCCATGGTGGAGGTTGCCATATCTAAGGCTCTTGCTGATAGTCAAACCCCAACCAATGCACCCAAAAAGGGGAGACATCAGTGCAAGACAAGAGGAAGAGGGGTGAGGAGGAGAAAGAGGCAGAGAAAGTGGTGGTGGTAGAGAGGGAGTTGGCTGAGGAGAGTAGTAGGGTGAGGGAGAAGGGGAAGAGGAAAGTGAGGGAGGTAGAGCAGATAGGAGTGGCTGAAATCCAAAAGGATTTCAGTTTCACTGATAAGAATAAGGGAGAGGGAAAGAAGGTGGCTGATCCTGATCTAGCAGCCCTTGTCAAGGAGGCTGATGCTGAACATAACCGTTCAATGAACAAAGTCATTGAACAGCTGTTCAGGCAAGGCTTTGACAAGGACACTGCTTTGCTAGATCAAGAGATCAGGAACATGGAGAGGAAAGGGATTGAATACCGATGGACTACTCATAGCCAAGAAGAAAGACAAAAACTTGAGGCTATGAGTAGGTTCACTTCGAAGTATCTGGGCAGACCAGTCCTTGATGTTAAGGCATGGACCAGGGACAGACTCTTGGCAATAACCACCAAGATCTGTTCGGCTGGTGATTTTACCAAAGGACTGGTTGCTGAGGCCCTATCTGAAGCCGGTGCTGGGAACAGGACACTGCTAGTAAAGCTAACCAAACCAGCACTTATCTCTAGGCTACTAGCAGTGCCTGCCAACATTCCCACACCAACAACCAAACCACAACCCACAAAACCAACCCCTTCACCATCAAAACCCGCAGCCAATGATCCACCCTTGGTGAAGAAGAGAAGGGTGTTGAGGCTGCAAGAAGAAGAAGATGAGGAGGATGAGGAGGATAGTCTGCCACTTTCAGCAGTTATACCTCTACCCAAAGCTAAACCACAAACCATCACTCCCACCTCACAGCAGGACACTGTGAGGGTTAAGTTAGAAGAGGAGGAGCAGCAAAAGAAACATGATGAGGAAATGCTGAAAAGCATTGACAAATGTTATGCTGCTTCGACCTCTATAATAAACATGCAGAAAGAGGCTATGAGATTATTCACCTTGAAACAAACTTTTCAATATGAAAAGGATAAGGTGAGAACTTGGCCTGACCCAAGGGTGGCTCACAGGATAGTCAAGAAGGACATGCCTGTGAGGTACAAGAGCCAATTAAAGAGAATTGTAGATGAAGAGATCTCTGTGGCTCTTGTAATACCACCCTGGGAAATAGTAGAGGAATTCGAGAAAGCTTATAGAGCCGGCCAATCACCCTTTTCAATGCTAGATAATAGGGTGATTAGGAAGGGTCTGGTCTATAAGAAGCTTGAGAATTTCCAGAAAAATGAGCTCAACCTGTTGTTGGAGGGTAAACATCCTGATGAGTTTGCATATAGGCAAATCACAACAATTGAGCTCAAAAATGGAAAACAGGTCAAGTTCATCTCAGAGCTGTACGGTCGGGAGGGGTTATTCGAAGGTGTGCCTGAAGACCTGTCCAAAGAAGAACAATTGATCTTTCTTCAGGCCTACACCCGAGAATCCTACCGACTTGTACATGGGAGGTAGATCTCATGGATGGGGTAACAGCTCTGTGTCCAATTCCCCAAGACAGAGCTCCCATCCATACTTAGCCAAACAAACCTTGAGACTACCTCTCCGGCCAGTGCTAATCTGGGTCAACTCCTAATCTGATCTAGGAGGAAATAGACCAATCTTTATGCCACCAATAAGTGGGACATCCAATAATTAGAGGTTTTGGCTGCATTGGTTCAGGGGGAGTTTGTTGGACCAAAAGAACCAATGAGCCAAGATCAGGAAAACCTCTAAGTCCCACATGACATCACAACAACAGCTGAAGACTCCCATCAGCTGTTCTGACAAAGTCTGAAGAATCAACAGCTGAAGTTCAAAGAACTGAAGTACAACAGCTGAAGATCCCAAAGTACTGAAGACAAGTACTGAAGTCTAAAGTACTGATAAACACAAGTACTGAAGACTTCAAGTACTGAAGACAAGTGCTGAAGATCAAAGTCTGAAGAACTGAAGAACTGATGAACAACTGCTGATGCACAAAGTCTGAAGACGACTGAAGACATCAGCTGATGACAACTACTGAAGTCATCAGTTGATGAAACATCTGAAGACCAAAGTCTGAAGACCAAGTGCTGAAGTTTCAGAGTTTGTCACAACAGCTGAAGAAGTCTTCTTCAGTTGTTGTGATGGTTTTTCCTTTTCAGTAGTTTATTTTGTTCAGTAGTTGTACAACAACTGAAGAGCATGTTCTTCAGTTGTTATAGTATCAGTAGTTATAAACGAATGAAGAGTTTGTTCTTCAGTCGTTGTAGGATTTCAGTAGTTTACTTTTGTCAGCACTTAGGAACTTTTGTAAGAAGATGTCAGCTGTTGACATCTTCAGTAGTTTTATGTTTTGTCAGTTGTAATTTGAATATTCAGTAATGTTAGAAAAAGGACATCATGCCCATCCTTTTGCCGCCTATAAAAGGATGGGTAACCATACTGTTTTAATTGCCGAAACGTGCGAACCAATAGAACATTTATTGTTTTGCAGAAACTCTTCTCTCTATGTTCATGCTTTAATTTGAAATATCTTTTATGTTCTTGCTTTAATTGCTAATTAATGAGCTAAATCCGCTGCAAACATAATCTAATTGATCAACGAGAGAGGCTGAGATCCTGTCATACACGAATGACAATAATCAGAAACAAAGTCTAGGCTCAGTTAACGCCGCGAGAACCTACGATAACGTAACGCAAATTATAATTTAGATTTTCCTATTTTAGATTAGAAAAGTTCCAGTTCTGCCCCTGTATGTTCGTACTCGTTAAAAATACTAAACGATGTTTAAAAATTCTGAAAATCTCCAGTTTACTAGATTAGTGATTTTGAACAACTTTCATTTAGAAAGTTTCTGATTTGGATTACTGAAATATGAGAAAAACGTGCATCTTTACAGCTGTACAGAACTGCTAGCTGTAACGAAAACGACTGTTTAGAGGTCTAAACGAATGAGTTTTTCGATGTTTTATATATCAACGGATTCGTCTTTCTACGATCTTCGTCATGGACATAAGGTTTAACTGATTTGAATCTGTTATGAAGAAGTTATGGCCTCTGTAAGTTGGCTGTAAAATACGGGACTAAATCAACTATTTAAAGCTTATTTTTAAACAAAATGAACTATTTATAACGTTTGTTAATATTATGTATAACTATAACTGTCAAAAGTTATATATTATTCATTTACATAATATATCAGTATTGTTTTAAAACATAATAGTGATCCATTATTTAATTAAATAATAGTATTATAATTAAATAATAGTGTTTTCTATAACAAGATTTTATAGAAATATTAAGCCATTTAAAGAAATAAATTTCTAATCTTAAAAATAAAGAGAGTCAACAGAACTGATTTTTATAATTTTTGGAAATTTTTACATATTTTTAAAAGCTTAGAAAGGCTTAAAAAAATATGGCAGGGGCTCGGGTTCGAACCCGTGACCTCCTGCCCATCCCTCTTTCGCTTTAACCAACAGGCTAGGGCGCCTGCGCCTAACCTGTTTTGGTTCTTAATTCTTTTAAACAATCCCGAATCCAAACCCCCAATTCAACATAAACCCTAGTTTCGAAATCCACCAAATTGAACATCGATTCGCGATTGTTCATGGAATTAAGCATAGGGCTTTCATTCCTAGACTAAAATCGAGCATGTAGGTAGCTTTAATTACCTGTTTTGAAGTCGATTCGATGATGAACCCACGAAGAACAGGTCGCGACTGCTGTGAAGTTCGATTGCTATCCAAATGATGATGATAATCCAATTAATTGTACAGGTAGTTTCTAATGGCTTCAAGGATGAAAAGCCCTCTGTTTAATTTGAGTTTTGAAGCACTGAAATTGGTATTCGAATAGTTGCAGGTCGCGATGAACAGAGGTGATCGAACAAAATGAATTTGTGGATTGCGAGTGTAATTTAGATCGTTAATAGCTTAGAAACAGATGTATGTTCGTTTAGGATTGATTTAATCGAATTATTGTGAGGTGTAGTGCGATCTAAGAGGTGTAAAGCAGCCGAAAGTCGCATGTGGGTCGTTTGGATCGATCGCACTCACATTTTTAAATTGAAGTGGGTTCATGTGTTCGGTTTTTGTTCACGAATCATTTGGGACCGGTTTCGTATTTTATAATCTAGTATTTTTGGCGTTTCGGAGTCGCCGGAGAGCCGCCGGCGGTCGGCCGGAGAGCCGCCGGAAAAACGAGGGGGAGAGAAAGAAAGCCGTTGATTTTAACAATTACACGAATGGTCCCTGTGGTTTTCTTCCTTTATTATTTCATGACCAAAGTATAAATTCCAAGTTTCAGAAATGACCACTAGCCCCCTGGACTTATTAAACCCAAATTTTAATTATTTCCAAGTTTAATAAACTTTTAATAAATTATTATTATTATTATTATTATTATATTATTATTATTATTATTTATTACGGGTATTATAATTCTACCCCCCTTAAAACAATTTCGTCCACGAAATTGCTAGGTACAGATCGAACAAGATACGACATCACGTACGCGGAGTAATGTAAATCAACAAGTGAACGAAATCACTCATAATTATTCAATTACCGAAACGGAATCGATTCGGCAGACAAAATAGTATAAGAGATGACTAATGTGATGTTCAAGAAACAGATAAATGATAACTTCCTAACTGATAACAGAAACATATAAAAGATAATAACTAAGAGGTAAATAGATACGGATATTGAGAACGGATTTCATCTTCTATCTCCCATGTAGCTTCACGTTCGGAATGATTTTTCCATAATACTTTAACAAAAGGAATAGTTTTCCTACGCATAATACGTTCTTGTCGGTCAAGGATAGCTTCTGGTTCTTCCTCGAATGATAAATCCTCACGAATCAAATGAAGTGGATAGTTAACCACATGAATAGGATGATAATTGTATCCCCTTAAAAGAGATACATGGAAGACATTATGCACATGTGACAGTTGAGGTGGTAAAGCCAAACGATACGAAACCTCACCAACTCTTATGCGCATGTCCTCGAGGGTCTGAATAGTACATTCTGACTGACCGTCTGTCTGAGGGTGAAATGTCGTGCTAAACCTCAACTTAGTACCCCAAGAGGCTTGTAAGCCCTTCCAAAAACGAGACGTGAATCTCGGGTCTCGATCAGAAACAATAGAGACTGGAGTGCCATGAAGTCTGATAATCTCTCGCGTAAACACTTCAGACAGTTTGCTAACTGAGAATCCCTACTGAATAGGTAGAAAATGAGCTGACTTTGACAATCTGTCTACCACAACCCATATCGCATCATTCTTCTTGAATGTTTTTGGTAACCCGATTACAAAATCCATGGAAATATCATCCCATTTCCATACTGGAATAGGTAGTGGCTGAAGCAGTCCACTAGCTCTTTGATGCTCAATCTTAACTTGTTGACAAGTAAGACATCTGCTAATAAATCTAGCCACATCTTCTTTCATACCATTCCACCAGAAATTCTGACGAAGATCACGATACATCTTAGTAGATTCAGGATGGATAGAGAACGGAGAACTATGTGCCTCAGCTAATAATGATTCTCGAAGAGAAGAATCATTATGCAAACATAAACGTTTACCACACCAGATTACTCCATGCTCATCTACTCTGAATTCTGATTGTTTACCAATCTCCACATTCTGTAAGATTGCCCAGAGTTCACCATCGTCTTTCTGTGCGTTCTTAATCCGGAATATTAAGTCGGACTCAATCTGAAGTCTAGCGAGATATCCGTCGCTTTTGCCAATATGTAGGCCAATACCCAATCTATAAAGATCGGTAATGTTCTGAGGTTGTAGCTGTTGGGAGGCTACTGTTCCTGAGCTCTTCCTGCTAAGGGCATCAGCTACCACATTGGCCTTTCCTAGATGATACTGAATATTGGCATCATAATCTTTTAACAACTCTAACCATCTTCTCTGCCTCATGTTTAGTTCTTTTTGTGTGAAGATATATTTCAAGCTCTTGTGATCAGTAAAATATCACAAGTCTCTCCGTAAAGATAGTGACGCCATATTTTCAACGCGAAAATAACAACAGCGAGTTCAAGATCATGCGTAGGATAATTAACCTCGTAAGGTTTCAACTGCCGTGAAGCATAAGCAATGACCTTCCCGTGTTGCATCAACACACATCCAAGCCCTTTCTTTGATGCATCACTGTAAATCTGGTATCCACCCGTACCCGATGGAAGTGTAAGAATCGGGGCAGACACCAATCTCTTCTTAAGCTCTTCGAAGCTTTTCTCCCGCTCATCATTTCAAGAGTACTTAACCCCTTTCCTCAGAAGTTGCGTAAGGGGTAAAGCAATAACAGAAAACCCTTCGACAAATCCACGATAGTAACCAGCAAGACCAAGAAAACTCCGGACTTCTGTGGCTGAAGTAGGTCTTGGCCATTTAGTGATTGCCTCTATCTTCGCTGGATCCACCATAATACCATCTGCAGAGACCACATGACCCAGAAAGGCTACTTGACTCAACCAGAATTCACACTTTGAAAACTTAGCATAAAGCTTCTTTTTATGCAAAGTTTCAAGCACGATACGAAGATGGTCTTCATGTTCTTCCTTACTCTTAGGATATATCAGAATATCATCTATAAAAACGATGACGAACTTATCCAGATAGTCACGGAAAACTCGGTTCATTAGGTCCATGAAAACAGCCGGGGCATTCGTTAACCCGAACGGCATAACTAAGAATTCATAGTGGCCATACCGCGTACGGAAAGCGGATTTTGGAACATCAAAATCTTTAATCTTCAACTGTTGATACCCGGACCTCAAATCAATTTTAGAAAAACACTTCGCTCCCTGAAGTTGATCAAATAAGTCATCGATACGAGGTAGAGGGTAACGATTTCGAATAGTGATCTTATTTAATTCCCGGTAGTCAATGCAGAGTCTCATAGAACCATCTTTCTTCTTCACGAACAGGACCGGTGCACCCCAAGGTGAGACGCTTGGTCTAATAAATCCAAGATCTAATAACTCCTGTAATTGCTCCTTCAGTTCCTTGAGTTCAAGTGGGGCCATACGGTAAGGTGCCTTGGAAATCGGCTCAGCACCAGGAATAAGATCAATAGTGAATTCCACCTCGCGGTCTGGTGGAAGTCCAGGTAACTCCTTAGGAAACACATCAGGAAAATCACAAACAACCGGATAATCAGAAATACTAGGCTCTTCAGAAGATAAAATTTTAACTGAAGCAAGGAATCCTGCACCGCCGTACAGTAGGGTTTTACGAGCTTTAAGTGCTGAAATTATTTAAAGAGTTTTTTGAGGTTTAGTCCCCTGATAAATAAGTTCAGGATGATGGGGATCTCCCAACAGAATGCGACGAGTCTGACACTCAATTGTAACATGATGCCGAGTTAACCAGTCCATTCCCAAGATGATATCAAAATCTTCCATTTGCATGGGCAACAGATCCGCTGTAAGAATGAGCGATTCAACTCGGATCGGACAATCCTCATACACATGAGAGATTGTAACAAAGTTTTCCATAGGAGTCATAATATTCAAAGTATTTTCTAATAATGTTGGGCTTATCGTTAGATGTTTAAGAAAAGATTGAGAAACTATGGAGTGTGTTGGTCCAGTATCAAATAAGACTTGAACTTCACGAGTTCCTAACACGAGAGTACCAGAAACAGTACCTAAACAATTTATGATACCATGACACACTTAGTAAATAGCTAACAAGCATAATTTGCATGGTAAGACTACTAGATTATTCAAATACGACAGGTTCACATATGTTAGGAATATCAAGAGTCATACCTGGTGTGTTTGCTGCATCCTTTGCGTTCAAAGCAAACACTCGTCCCCCATTATTAGGTTGTTTGGCACCATTTCCAGCCTTTCCTTTATTATCAGGATATGGACAGTCTTTCAGTAAATGGCCGGTCTTTCCACATCTAAAACAGGCTCCTGAAGTTCGTCGACAAACACCAAAATGACGTTTTCCACATGTAGTGCATACCGGGCTTGCTCTTGACCTTGGTTTTCGGCAGGTTTAGGATTCTGCTGTTTTTGTGTCCATTGATTACCTTGGCGGTTATTATTTCTGTTGAATTGGGCTTTCTGATCACCTGTATGGTGTTTCTCGCTTGAAGATTGCCCAGAAAGTGCGGTATGGTTTCCTTCACGATTTCTCTTTCGACTCTCCTCAGCTTTAGCTAACCTCTTCTTGTTTTCCATGTCAAGTGTCTTCACAGCATCAGCTACTTCATTGATATTGTTAAACCTTTGAGTCACTATCCATCTCCGAGTTCTCTCATGAACAACCCATTTCAACTTTTCTTCTTGGACCTCTGGGCTACCTGCAGCTTCTCTAAGAAAACTAGCCAGCCTACAGAATCTTGCCATGAATTCTTGCCAAGGTTCACCATCTCATTGCTCAATAGATGCATATTCCCGTGCATACTCACTTCGTTCCACTTCAGAGAAATACTTTCGGAAGAATATAGTGCGGAAGTCGGCCCAAGGGAGGGTAGCAGCATAACCCTCTCCACCATGTGCAAGTTTGACCCCCTCCCACCAAACTAGTGCATCATCCTCCAGTTTGTAAGAAGCCATCCTAGTTTTAAATAGGTCACCGGATCCTAGTACCTCAAAATTTTTTTCCACATGGGCTATCCAGTTCCGAGCATCCATCGGTGTAGCAGCATCACTAAAAGATCTTGGTCTTTGCTTCATAAAGCGCTCAAGCCAAACATGAATCTTAGCCACAGGTGGTGTTGCATTTCCACCGGAAGATGGTCCCGTGTTGTTCCCGCCAGAAGGTGGCTCTGAGTTATTTCCATCGGGTGGAGATCCTGTGTCGTTTCCACCAGGTGGTTGTCCATTGTTATTCCCCTCCGATGCTGATCCCATGTTATTTCCACCCAAATTCGCCTGTTGTATCTGCTGAATGACTGTTTGAGCAGTCTGAGTCATCAAATTAGGGAGTATTCCAGAAATAGCAGCGTTTACGGCATTAGCAACGAGGGTTTCAAGAGGAGAATCAGATGATGTAACATCCTGTAATTTTTTTTATAAAACAATTACGTTTGATACGTACTAATTCCAATAATTACAAAATTTATAATAATAATCCTAATAATAATAATACTAATAATACTAATAATAAAAATAAAAACAAAGATTTAAAATAAATAAATATATATATATATATATATATATATATATATATATATTTTTAGATTTATAAGTGCAGGGGGTGTTTATGTAATTTTTAAAACTTGTTTTAAAAGTTGTTAACATGAAATAACAAACTCGAAACCTCAGGGACCAAAGTGGTAAATTTTTAAAACTCCTTTTCTTTTCCCCCGGTATTCCCGATCGCCGCCGGCCACTCTCCGGCCGTGTTTCCGGCGACTCCAAACAACCAAATCCACACGATTTCAACCGAAACAAACACCCCGACACAATTTCGTGCATGATTCGAATACCTAACCCACCTCAATTTGAATAATAGAGATCGAGTTATACCTAACACACTCGACCGAATGTCGGCCAAATAATGGGTCACTAAACGCACAAAATGGTATTAATAATCAAAAGTAATCGCACATTCATTATCCATTTGTCGTTTCTAAACTACCACTACAATCAAATTGGTATAAATCAAGCTCTAACACCCCTGTCGATTACCACCTCTGTCATCGACCTGCAACACAGTCAAATTCTACCTTCTGAGTTCTATTCCACCAAATTAACATAGGGTTTTGAATCCTTAGAACAATTAGAAGCTTCCTGTAAGAGGAATTCGATTATGATTACCATTTACACCCTGAACCGATCTCATGGCAGTCGCGACCAGTTCTTCGATTGTTCTTGATATATCGAGCATCCAAACAGGTAATTGAAACTATCTAAGTACTCGATTTTGATTGGGTAACAAAAGCCCTAACATTAATTCGGTTACAAACATCAAATTGTCTCTCAATTTGATGATTTTCGAATTAGGGTTCTTAGTGTAATTGGGGTTTCTGGAATTTGGGTTTAAAACAATTAAATACTGGGTCTTTGTGCGGCTTAGAGCCTTTGGTTTACTGGTTTGGGCTGTGTGTTTGTGGGTGTGAGGTCCCGGGTTCGAACCCGGCAACCTCCTTTTTATTGTTTATTTTTTTAAAGCTTTATAAATACTTTAAAAATATGGAAAAATTTCTAAAAATTATAAAAATAAATTTTATTAATTTTCCTTATTTTAAATCTTACAAATAATTTTCTGTAAATTTATTTTATTTATTTTAAAAACTTTAATAGATTTTTATAAAATATTATTTAAAAATATTAAAAATACTTATTTTTATAAAATAAATTCTAAATCAAGTTTAACTATGAAATAATCATGAAAATCATGAAAATTATATAAATAATATTTATAAATACTATAAATAATTATTTCCATAAGATAAACGCTATATTATCTTTAAATATATTTTATAAATTCACAAATTATTTACAAATAAAATTGTGGGTTATTTCTTGTAAATATATTTTAACTAAAGGTATATATTAATACCTTATTATTAATCAAAATACTATAATTGTGATTATCCTTATTTGTAATTATCTTTGGATAATTATAAATTATATAATTAAACCACATCATTTTATACTTAATTCCAAAAATATATAAATACACTTAAGAAATCCTCCTAATGGAATCAAAATGCAAATAAATACTTTGTAAACTTAATACCTATTAAAAATCCCATAATTCTAATCCTTGATTTAACGTTAATTTCAAACTTAATCTTGTAAACATATATACATCCATTTGTGTACGTGTCATGTGTTAAACCAAACCAACCCGAATCTTACCAAATATATTTATTCGCAATAAACACAATTTAAAGACTTAGTTACAATTAATAATAGGTATTGATCGTGCTTGATCGTGCATTGCTTAATTCTTTGAAGTTCTTGTTCATATACATTACATCAATTCAAGGTGAGTTTCCGTGGCCCCTTTTTATGCTTTTATAATTGTTTCAATGTTTTTCAAACTTGGGGGAAAAGTATGCTCACCCGTTTTCGATGCTGTACAATCTTACAAACAATTTTCATACTTGGAATCAACGTGATACTATTCTTATATTCTAATACATACATGGTGTTATTCTATGATTCTTACAACCATTAATTCCCGGGTTTGGGAACCAACGGATAGGTATTGGTAGTACTACTGGGTTGACACCCCCACCCTTCGACGATTGGTTAACTTGTGAGTTACCAACACAGCTGCCAGCAATCAGGCCAAGGGTGAATATATTCCGACGAACTTATATGCATAACGTCATTAGGTTTGGTTGTCTTAAACACATGTTATGTGGTTTTTGCTTACAGTATGATTACATATCAAATTCTACACAGCATCAAATGTTTTAAATTTAAACCTGCGGAACTCACCAACATTATGTGTTGACATTTTTGAGCATATCTTTTCAGGAGAACATAATCAAAGGGGATAGCTAGTGCTGGTGCCTTAGCAGAGACCCTCAGGCTTTCAATAGATTGCATTTGTATTTACTGTTATATCTGAACACTGTGTATATGGATTTTTAGAATTATTAAGACTATGATAGTCGTGGAACTGACTAACCACGACACAAGTCACCATTGTGTCGGGCGACGTCATGACACGAGGATTTTGCACGTAATATGTCTCTGTAATTATACCAAGTGTTATGACGATCCCGTCCGTCGCATCCTCGTGTTTCCGCTATAAGCGGGGGTGTGACAGATTGGTATCAGAGCCTTGGTTATAGAGATTTAGGTGGAGAATTCGACCTAGACTATAACCTAAGAACCTTCATATAGAATGCATGCTAGGGATTGTGTGCATTTGATTTTACCTAAATGTCTTTCATGATTTGTGTGACACATAGACACCTGTATTCTGGATTTCCTGGCAAAAGGCCCTCGGGCTAAGGCAAGCATATCGCATATATCTCATTGCGAGACCTGGTATGCTTACCTGGGGATTTCTGGGATGAGTGATAAACTATGGTCAATACACAAAACTACAAGGCAAATGGGTCAAATATATTAAGTCTATGAACTTAATATACAGGTATATTCCTATATACCTAATAATCAACAAGTATGTTCCTACATACCTGATTTTATACATGTACATGTGTTATCTGAACACCCCGGGGAAAGACATTATTACACTTAGTCTTTCTCCATGGGATACTTTTATACTAAGAACTTTACGCTTGTATGCGCACAACATCATATTATTAGGGAACTTTGGTGATCACGCGTAGCGTCGATCTCGGATATTGAATCCGACCCTATCATAGTTATGACTGAAATCCTGAAAGTATGACGGATATGCAGTTATCATTAGACATAATGTGCTTATATGCTTACTTGCTATTACATGCTATTATTGGAATACTATTGGCTCATGGACATAAGGACATTACATGATTTGTGCTCGATGAATCTAGATAATACTATGATGTTAACTTGGGGTAAGTGGAGCTAGGGTGACCATGCAAGGTAAATTACTATTACGGGTGCACACGTAATTGCAATTCACCATGCATGAGAAGTCTGGTTAATCTTACCATGAGGTAACGATCATGGGTATCACACGTTTCTATTCTATACCCTAGGGTGCTAGGGTCATAATTCTAGTAAGTCCTTGTTGAAGGCAATCAAACATAATAAGTCCTTGTTGAAGGCAATCAAACATTATAAGTCCTTGTTAAAGGCAATCAAACATTATCAACATTTAAGTCCTGTCCTACTAAGAGCCTTCATGTTAAGTGATGCTAAGGATAAACGGATGTCACGTAACTGGTTTAGGCATCGTTCCAGGTATACCACGGATGTGGTGGGAACGCTGCGGGGAACCCTATATATAAGCATCCTTGGTATACCAAGAATGTGTTTAAACTGGGCTACGTGATGATCCTGATTGTCTGAGGCATGATGCTATTATGACTCTTAACTCTATGCTATGTTGCTACCTTATATGTTACTTGGTGGCTATACTCTATTATGTGCTAATACTTGATGCTAAGTGTTGTATGATGATTACTTGTGAATGCTATTAATCTTGGATGCTTTCGGCGGTGTGGTTCTTCTTTGTGGGTCTACTTTGTGGTTCTTCTTTGCCGAGCATCCATTACAACCATTAGTTCCAGTAATGGGACCTAAGGATTGGTTTGGTTGTAATCTATACGTATGCGCTTTGTGGATCTTGCTACGTCATATAAACTTATATGTATGCGCTTTGTGGATCTTGCTACGTCATACAAACTTATACGTATGCGCTTTGTGGATCTTGCTACGTCACATTAAACTATTTACACTTTGAAAATGTTTTCTCTACAGTCATCAATTCCCGTGTGGAACCGATGTATAGGTTTGTCTGTAGCCATTTATATGCTAGTAAAACCGCCTATACATAAGTTGCGGTCACATCAAACTTACATTACGTTATTCTTTAGGATGATGCTAAGGAAAATTAAGATGTTATGTAACTAGTTTAAGTATTATTCAAAGTATATCGTGGATGTGGTGGGAACGATGCGGGGAACCCTATATATAAACATCACCGGTATATTAAGAATGTGCTTAAACTAGGCTACATAATGATCTTGATGGACCAAAGCATGGGTTATTGAAACTTGATGAAAGGAACCATACGTGATTCCTTTATACTTTGATTCCTATCAAAGCACACACAAATCTTAAATCATATTCTAAGGCATTGTGTGCCTAAACCAAATGGTTATCAAAATAAACTTTGAATCGTTATCCGTGGTTTTCAAAATCTCGACAAAATCTGTGCCTCACCAATAAATACATGCAATGTTGGAAGAGTGGGATGAGTATCTGCTTATAGGTACGCATATATCCAACAAAGATGTGGTTGACTTAAAACTTTGGTTAGTCAACGTATTCGCTTTGATTTATGAATCAAACGATTACACTTGGAATATCTCATTGTTATTATGCCAAATTCCCGATGGTCGTTTCCATGTTGTATAGCTCATATTACCCAAATCTCATAAAATATCTTAATGATATTTCAAAATGTCTACTCGTCAAAACATACCCTGATTTGGAAACTCTAGCCGTAAGATTGTTACTATTATAGCACGTGAGGTATACCAATCCTCCTAAATCATTTGAATCAAGACGTGAACCCTGCTCAAATCTCTATTTGTCCTAACCCTCCACGTGCTTGTACCTATAAGCATTTCAGTTCTTGCAAACCCACTAAGCTCAGTGGAACCAAAGGAGCTACCGGATTACTACAGTGGTTCGAAAATATCGAGAACACTTTCCTAAACACCGAATGGACTTCAAAACTTTAAACCATTACTTACGGTTCTCAAATCCTCTTAAGAACGTGTCCTATAATTAAGAACATGCAAGGCTGTAGGTGGAATTCCTACATCTCGGGATACTTGTTAATTATAAGTGGTCACTCACCTCAATAATCGAATAAACTAACTATAACCTAGTTACCACTTATAAGTACGCATGTCTTCAATAAGGAGAAGTCCATGAATTCCCTTCGTTTGTGAATCGAATGTTCACATCTCATTGTAATGTCGAATCATTCTTGTCCTCGATTTCGTCTTTCTGATTTAAATTATTCAAGATTTGAACACCATCATAACAAATTCTGCGATCCCGAATTTCGATCTTAAGCTTGTAAGCACGATCTTTCCTTCGTTACACTGATGTAACTTTAAATTTTTCCGAATTCCTAATTGATATTAATTTCCTTTCGTCGTTAAGTCAAGCCTCATACTGCTTGCACCGTGGGAAATGCAAGAGTTTGCAAGTCAACCTATGACTAAGAACACTCGTATCTCTTAAATGATTTATTTCATCAAAGCAGGGGAGATTCCCTTACTTTGATGATTCTCTATTTCGATAAATGGTTCCCATTTGTTAGTTCTATGAAATTTCATCCTCTGGATTAGGGTGACTTCCTTATCTTGAGGATTGACTTCAATTATTCTCATTGGAAATTACATTTCACAAATGACATGATCTCACCAAAATAGGATTGAAACCCGTATTTTGGTGACAAATGTCAACCTTAGATTGTTTTCTTGTTATTATCAAGATAGGCATGAATCATTACCTCAAAGCCTTTAAGGAATATTTTTAATATCAACTCCGATTGTGATTGATAACCACCTTCCTTAAAACTACGCTCGTGAAATCTTTCAACATCTTCAACCGTTAGACACCTAATGACAATCTTCACACGAAACTTAGGTTGAACTATTTTGACCCTGCTTTTAACTAACCGTGCTGTAGATAAAGTTCTGAGCGCCAGAATATATAGGAAATGAAACATTTATAACATTTACCCTTATATAAGTTCTAATCTACCTAGAGTTTATATGGGAATCACATGGTGATATTAGTCTTATCTCTAGTGAGACGTCACTCCTTTTACATTTTAGAAATTATGCAAATTGAATGGTTGCTTAGAATATACATGGCCTTTAAAAAAAATGATGCTTGTCCACTAGTGGGTACCGCACTGAAATGATAGAATGCCTAAACTCAAGTATAAGGTAGTGAGGCTGCAATAGTCATGACTTGAGATAAGTTTAAAACCTTTGGCGAGTGAGTACTATTACCCAAGGAATGAAATGCAAAAGTTAAAATTGTAATACTGGAATCATGCTCTTTATACTGATAGAATCCATAAGTTGACAAAGCTAATGTCATACCTTGTAACATTTAGATCAAATAGAATTAAGTAGGACATTGGGAAGATCTGTGAATAGTAGGACAAAGTTGGAGATTAGAGCAAGCAAACTTGTGGTGAAATAGACAAGAAGACTCAGATGTTATTATAGGCACATATCTTATCATCAATCAATACATATCTGTTGGATACTGGTAGAGGATAGCATTTATTCCTTCAAATTCACTCCTTCATTTGTCATGAAACCCAGTTGCTTAGAAATTAGTTAGTCGGTAGAGATAGGAAAACTCTCGACATGCGTAAGTTAAGATGTATAGAACTACTCGAAGACTGAGATTATTGTATACAGTATTGTTCTTAGAATAGGAAGGTTGGAAAGGAAATGATTGTTGTGTGTGATCTATCTTCTTCATTCCTACCGGTCATGGAAACTTTTTAGTTTAACTTGGCCAGAATAAGTGCCTCTTATCTTAACTGTATGATGACAATTGGTGCATTATAAAAATTCAATTCGTCACATTATCTCACAAACGTCGAGAAATTAACCTATATCTGTTTCAAATATTCGTATACCGTGGTATGATGTTACATCAATCGTTATTCTAAATGATTGATTCATTTTCTGTTTTAACAATATTCTTAACCATCCTTGTGAACCCATTCCAAGATCTTCGCATAGCGTATTATTCTTAGACCGATGGTTGGTCAAAGGAGAAATACATATTCACAAGATATGCGTTAAGGTCGTTTCATATGAGGACGTTTGGGATTCTTAAATTCCAACGGTTAACCTTTCTTATCATTGCTGGTCTTTTAATGAGTTCTAGACTTCACCTTACCACGAAATTATATTGTGGAAGTTGTGATTATAAGTCTAACATACCATGGTAACTCGTCTTCGTGTCCTAACGTTCCATATGCCAAATCTCAAAGAGAGTCTCGCGATTCTCTGGAAGAGTTCAAATTGGCATACATTATGTCAAGAATCTTGTAAAAGATTATATACAAATGAAACAAAGCCGGGTACCTGTTGTCAAAGTCCACTGGGAATCTAAACGTGGCCCAGAGTTCACCTGTGAACGTGAGGACCAAATAAAACCCCAGTATCCTCATCTTTTCGTTTCAGCCTCCTCGTGATTAAAATTTCGGGACGAAATTTCCTAAAGCAGGGGAGACTGTAACATCCTGTAATTTTTTTTTATAAAACAATTACGTTTGATACGTACTAATTCCAATAATTACAAAATTTATAATAATAATCCTAATAATAATAATACTAATAATACTAATAATAAAAATAAAAACAAAGATTTAAAATAAATAAATATATATATATATATATATATATATATATATATTTAGATTTATAAGTGCAGGGGGTGTTTATGTAATTTTTAAAACTTGTTTTAAAAGTTGTTAACATGAAATAACAAACTCGAAACCTCAGGGACCAAAGTGGTAAATTTTTAAAACTCCTTTTCTTTTCCCCCGGTATTCCCGATCGCCGCCGGCCACTCTCCGGCCGTGTTTCCGGCGACTCCAAACAACCAAATCCACACGATTTCAACCGAAACAAACACCCCGACACAATTTCGTGCATGATTCGAATACCTAACCCACCTCAATTTGAATAATAGAGATCGAGTTATACCTAACACACTCGACCGAATGTCGGCCAAATAATGGGTCACTAAACGCACAAAATGGTATTAATAATCAAAAGTAATCGCACATTCATTATCCATTTGTCGTTTCTAAACTACCACTACAATCAAATTGGTATAAATCAAGCTCTAACACCCCTGTCGATTACCACCTCTGTCATCGACCTGCAACACAGTCAAATTCTACCTTCTGAGTTCTATTCCACCAAATTAACATAGGGTTTTGAATCCTTAGAACAATTAGAAGCTTCCTGTAAGAGGAATTCGATTATGATTACCATTTACACCCTGAACCGATCTCATGGCAGTCGCGACCAGTTCTTCGATTGTTCTTGATATATCGAGCATCCAAACAGGTAATTGAAACTATCTAAGTACTCGATTTTGATTGGGTAACAAAAGCCCTAACATTAATTCGGTTACAAACATCAAATTGTCTCTCAATTTGATGATTTTCGAATTAGGGTTCTTAGTGTAATTGGGGTTTCTGGAATTTGGGTTTAAAACAATTAAATACTGGGTCTTTGTGCGGCTTAGAGCCTTTGGTTTACTGGTTTGGGCTGTGTGTTTGTGGGTGTGAGGTCCCGGGTTCGAACCCGGCAACCTCCTTTTTATTGTTTATTTTTTTAAAGCTTTATAAATACTTTAAAAATATGGAAAAATTTCTAAAAATTATAAAAATAAATTTTATTAATTTTCCTTATTTTAAATCTTACAAAATAATTTTCTGTAAATTTATTTTATTTATTTTAAAAACTTTAATAGATTTTTATAAAATATTATTTAAAAATATTAAAAATACTTATTTTTATAAAATAAATTCTAAATCAAGTTTAACTATGAAATAATCATGAAAATCATGAAAATTATATAAATAATATTTATAAATACTATAAATAATTATTTCCATAAGATAAACGCTATATTATCTTTAAATATATTTTATAAATTCACAAATTATTTACAAATAAAATTGTGGGTTATTTCTTGTAAAATATATTTTAACTAAAGGTATATATTAATACCTTATTATTAATCAAAATACTATAATTGTGATTATCCTTATTTGTAATTATCTTTGGATAATTATAAATTATATAATTAAACCACATCATTTTTATACTTAATTCCAAAAATATATAAATACACTTAAGAAATCCTCCTAATGGAATCAAAATGCAAATAAATACGTTGTAAACTTAATACCTATTAAAAATCCCATAATTCTAATCCTTGATTTAACGTTAATTTCAAACTTAATCTTGTAAACATATATACATCCATTTGTGTACGTGTCATGTGTTAAACCAAACCAACCCGAATCTTACCAAATATATTTATTCGCAATAAACACAATTTAAAGACTTAGTTACAATTAATAATAGGTATTGATCGTGCTTGATCGTGCATTGCTTAATTCTTTGAAGTTCTTGTTCATATACATTACATCAATTCAAGGTGAGTTTCCGTGGCCCCTTTTTATGCTTTTATAATTGTTTCAATGTTTTTCAAACTTGGGGGAAAAGTATGCTCACCCGTTTTCGATGCTGTACAATCTTACAAACAATTTTCATACTTGGAATCAACGTGATACTATTCTTATATTCTAATACATACATGGTGTTATTCTATGATTCTTACAACCATTAATTCCCGGGTTTGGGAACCAACGGATAGGTATTGGTAGTACTACTGGGTTGACACCCCCACCCTTCGACGATTGGTTAACTTGTGAGTTACCAACACAGCTGCCAGCAATCAGGCCAAGGGTGAATATATTCCGACGAACTTATATGCATAACGTCATTAGGTTTGGTTGTCTTAAACACATGTTATGTGGTTTTTGCTTACAGTATGATTCCATATCAAATTCTACACAGCATCAAATGTTTTAAATTTAAACCTGCGGAACTCACCAACATTATGTGTTGACATTTTTGAGCATATCTTTTCAGGAGAACATAATCAAAGGGGATAGCTAGTGCTGGTGCCTTAGCAGAGACCCTCAGGCTTTCAATAGATTGCATTTGTATTTACTGTTATATCTGAACACTGTGTATATGGATTTTTAGAATTATTAAGACTATGATAGTCGTGGAACTGACTAACCACGACACAAGTCACCATTGTGTCGGGCGACGTCATGACACGAGGATTTTGCACGTAATATGTCTCTGTAATTATACCAAGTGTTATGACGATCCCGCCCGTCGCATCCTCGTGTTTCCGCTATAAGCGGGGGTGTGACAGATGAGGGGCCATTCGAGTTATTACGGTTGTTCACACGTCTCTTAGGAGCCATCTGAAATGAAAATATACGTGTGAACACTGGAATTTAGATTGGAAAACAAATTAGATCCTAACCCAACGTCTACCCATTACCTCACAAGTTTATAATTAATGTTTAAGTTTTCTACAGGAAAGAGCCTTTGCTCTGATACCACAACTGTAACACCCCAACCCAACAAGGCTGACGTGTCACTAATACGGATATCAAATCAAAAACCAAATCCATAATATTACAGAAACGGTCAGACGAAATAACTTCAAACACACTAAATAATCTGAAAGAACCTAATTAAGATGTTCAATACATCAATTAAAGTAACAGATAATCTTGGTCTTCAAATCACTCTTCACTGGTTTCCTGGATTACCCTGCTGACCTGACGTGCATGAAAACAAAAGCACGCCTGAGCATAACGCTCAGTGAACGGAATATCGGATAACAAAAATAAACAGATATGATGCTAATCAAAGAATAGGCAGATATAAAAAATAAACAGACATGATGATAATGGAGAATCAAAGATCATAAGATATATATATATATATATATATATATATATATATATCAAATAGAACATAACGGTATAAGACATATTTCAGATAGAACATACCCCGAGCTAATAATCATATCATATAATAACTGAACAGAGGGAACACAGGTAGCGAGCCCGTGAACCAATGTGACATGGAGTATGGGCAGACATACAAACCATTCACCAGAGTCCTGAATGGAATGGTGTGTAACCATCCATCAGGAAATAACAGGACTAACCTAGTATCGATCCATACGCCTCTGAGGAAATAATAATATAACAAGACATAATTTCAGAGTCCTCTTTAGAGACGCCGTGATCTCAGCTCACCGCCTTGGTTGGTGCCACGTTATTGATGCCGCAATAACGCGTCTTGGTCACCCCCAAGATAGGGAGAGCTCGGGTAACAAATTCAGAAATATAAAGTAGTCTAGCTACTTATAACAAAATCAAAAACACATTATTTACGTATGACAGGAATCAAAACTAGAAATGAACGGAAATCAAATACGAGACAGAAATCAGGGATCTGTACTACAAAGTAACGAAACCAAAAGTAAATACTTATGATAACAAAGAAACAGAATCCGTACCTTATACACGAATGACAATAATCAGAAACAAAGTCTAGGCTCAGTTAACGCCGCGAGAACCTACGATAACGTAACGCAAATTATAGTTTGGATTTTCCTATTTTAGATTAGAAAAGTTCCAGTTCTGCCCCTGTATGTTCGCACTCGTTAAAAATACTAAACGATGTTTAAAAATTCTGAAAATCTTCAGTTTACTAGATTAGTGATTTTTAAACAACTTTCATTTAGAAAAGTTTCTGATTTGGATTACCGAAATATGAGAAAAACGTGGATCTTTACAGCTGCGCAGAACTGCTAGCTGTTACGAAAACGACTGTTTAGAGGTCTAAACGAATGAGTTTTTCGATGTTTTATATATTAACGGAATCGTCTTTCTACGAACTTCGTCATGGACATAAGTTTTAACTAATTTGAATCTGTTATGAAGAAGTTATGGCCTCTGTAAATTGGCTGTAAAATACGGGACTAAATCAACTATTTAAAGCTTATTTTTAAACAAAATGAACTATTTATAACGTTTGTTAATATTATATATAACTATAACTGTCAAAAGTTATATATTATTCATTTATATAATATATCAGTATTGTTTTAAAACATAATAGTGATCCATTATTTAATTAAATAATAGTATTATAATTAAATAATAGTGTTTTCTATAACAAGATTTTATAGAAATATTAAGGCATTTAAAGAAATAAATTTCTAGAAAATATGTAGATGATCTTAAAAATAAAGAGAGTCAACAGAACTGATTTTATAATTTTTGGAAATTTTTACATATTTTTAAAAGCTTAGAAAGGCTTAAAAAAATATGGCAGGGGCTCGGGTTCGAACCCGTGACCTCCTGCCCATCCCTCTTTCGCTTTAACCAGCAGGCTAGGGCGCCTGCGCCTAACCTGTTTTGGTTCATAATTCTTTTAAACAATCCCGAATCCAAACCCCCAATTCAACATAAACCCTAGTTTCGAAATCCACCAAATTGAACATCGATTCGCGATTGTTCATGGAATTAAGCATAGGGCTTTCATTCCTAGACTAAAATCGAGCATGTAGGTAGCTTTAATTACCTGTTTTGAAGTCGATTCGATGATGAACCCACGAAGAACAGGTCGCGACTGCTGTGAAGTTCGATTGCTATCCAAATGATGATGATAATCCAATTAATTGTACAGGTAGTTTCTAATGGCTTCAAGGATGAAAAGCCCTCTGTTTAATTTGAGTTTTGAAGCACTGAAATTGGTATTCGAATAGTTGCAGGTCGCGATGAACAGAGGTGATTGAACAAAATGAATTTGTGGATTGCGAGTGTAATTTAGATCGTTAATAGCTTAGAAACAGATGTATGTTCGTTTAGGATTGATTTAATCGAATTATTATGAGGTGTAGTGCGATCTAAGAGGTGTAAAGCAGCCGAAAGTCGCATGTGGGTCGGTTTGGATCGATCGCACTCACATTTTTAAATTGAAGTGGGTTCATGTGTTCGGTTTTTGTTCACGAATCATTTGGGACCGGTTTCGTATTTTATAATCTAGTATTTTTGGCGTTTCGGAGTCGCCGGAGAGCCGCCGGCGGTCGGCCGGAGAGCCGCCGGAAAAACGAGGGGGAGAGAAAGAAAGCCGTTGATTTTAACAATTACACGAATGGTCCCTGTGGTTTTCTTCCTTTATTATTTCATGACCAAAGTATAAATTCCAAGTTTCAGAAATGACCACTAGCCCCTGGACTTATTAAACCCAAATTTTTAATTATTTCCAAGTTTAATAAACTTTTAATAAATTATTATTATTATTATTATTATTATTATTATTATTATTATTATTATTATTATTATTTATTACGGGTATTATAACTAGTCATTTTATCAGTTGTGCGTTGCGGTGGCGATGTACTTGACGAGATAAATCATAAACTACAATTGATCTAACTTATTTTCGAACTAAATTTACATCGACACGTAAAATAATTAGATGTTAGATCGACGATCAAAAAAGTATTATAAATATCACATGAGAACCCCAACATCAAAAGGGGTAAAAAAAACTAAAGAAAGAAAACTCTTGTGTCTAATAGTGTCGCTGTTATTGCTCAGATTTCTTGTAGTGACTATTTTTTAATTCAAAAATTAATATATAGATGCTTATTTTTTTATAGTTTATAATTCATACTTGTAAAAGTTTACCTTTTTAGTTATACAAACATCTTTAGTTTCATGTTTTAGTTTTTTTTATATCCATGTATCACATATAACCTTAGCTAGATTTAGTTTACTTTTTAGTTATCACACGTTATTCAAGATTTAAATTTGTTTGCTTTCATTTTTCGGTTACTTATAGTATGATTTTACATTAAATAAATAGAAATAAAAATGTTTAAAATGAAAACGTTACACGCACGAGCCTTCATGCTTACTTTTTGAGCATTGTAATCCATCAAGATCACGATTGACTAAGTTCAGATCAAAGGAATTAGGATCTTTACCCAAAAAATCGCCTGTTCAAACTCTCTTTTTATAATATTTTTGGGTGATTTCATACAAAACAATATTTTTTTTAATTCTTAAATTGGTACCGATTATTAAACCTCTCTTAAATATAAAAATAGTACTTTTAGTAAGTATGGTATTCATTTTTATCTTCTGCTTTTTTATATTTTATCTTAATTAATAATAATTGGTATTTATTGTTTAAATGAAAGTAAAAGAAATATTGAATGGTCCACATATCTTGCTATTTTATATAAAAAACCAACATAGTTCCTTAATTGATAAATGGCTAAAAGTATGTAACAACGGGTAGACTAGTGCTAAGATTTAAAGGCTTTTTACATTCAGTTTTTTAGAGTAGACGATAGTTTAATCCACGACATGAAATAAATTAAGAATTAGTTTAATGTGAAAGTAAACGTACATGAGTGTGAGTCGTCCTTACAAAAAATATAACCTTATGGGTGAAAATCCCAACCAATATTTCGGACTTAATTTGTAAGATCAGAATATCCGACAGGTTATGTATCCTGAACTAAATTCTGAATTAACACTTATAATTTGTTTCTTGTGCATGTGATTGTTACAAGAAACATGTTTTTGACCGAGTCAATGCTTAGAACTCGGAAGGAAAGTTAAAAAGTGGACGTTGCATGTGGTAGAAGGAGTCCACAACGGGTCATAGAAGCAGTACGATGAAGATCCTAAGAATATCAGGATATTGTTAGGTGATAAGTGGGTATTATGCATGCACGTATTAGAGTTGATATCATGTTTTTAATATGCTTTATATATCGAATGATATTACTTTGTTACCTTTTAAAATGTAGGTTAAATGGAGCTTAACGAACATTATATATAAAGGGTACCAAGGATATGAAGACTATTACTTGACAAGTGTTCAAAACAAAGGAACATGTGGACATGACAGGGATGCCGTATCATGTATCTTGGTGGATGATTCAAAATTTAAATCATATAAAATCCCTAACATTAGGGTTTCGAAAGGATGCTTGCCTCCAACCCCAAGAACGAATATTTGGACTATCCTGAGCCATTGCAACTCTCTCTAATCATCAATTTAATCAAGAATTCACGTGCTCAAGTTGAAGATTAAAGAGATTATGATGAAGATGCAAGGCTAAAGCATCCATGATCATCTCCGGGTGGATGGTTTGTGATTAGATTGTGCTTTTTATGTTCTTACCTAGTCAAGACATAAACTTTGGTTTTGTAATAACTTTTATTTGTTTATGAGTTTTGAATTATGTGTTAAAGATTCTTGTTAGTTGATTTGATTATTTTATATCAAGTTATCAATTTCATATTGTTAACCATTGAGTAGTAATTAGGTTATTATCATCAATCAGTGATTGCAAATAAAGTTTCTAGATTGTGGTATTAGTTAGTTTACTAATTAACTTACATAATTGGTTATCAAGTTGGTAATGATCATTCAACATATATAATAAGCAAATTATGTCTATGTGATTTCAAGATTTGGTGAACATAGGTTGTACCTTCAATTACATTCCTATAAACTTGTGGTGACCTCTTTCATCTTATTAATTTCAATCCAAGTTTAATTATTTGTTTCGTATTGTAAAGTAATCGTTTTTAAGTTAATTTAATTCATCTCTAATTTGCAGTCTAGTAATAATAAGAATTTGAGTTAATTTGTGAACTAACTACACGTGACACAATCCACGGACTTCTGATGGGATCGACACCTAACTTACCTAACTAGCTAAGGAATTTAGGAATCACAAAATAAGAAAAATTTCTTCTTATTTGAATGGGTTTTCAGGACCGATCAAATCGTTACTAGGGAGACTGTGCACTTGGTGTTTAGTTTAATTGATTGCATTAGTTTTGTTGTTTTGTATAATTTCATTTGTTTTGTTAAGTACTTTTGTTGCTCCTTCTGTTTATTGTTACATTTGGTGTTTTTCAGTGTGTAGGTGACAGGTTGCATGTATACTCGATATTCGGGAGGATATCACTATTCGTGTTTGATCCGTAGATTGAAAGATTGGCAAGAGAAAATCGTGTTTTACAACCACAGCAACAACACAACAACAACAACAACAACATCCTGAATCAATCACCTCCAAATAACAACCACAACAACAACATCCTAAATCAACCACCACCCAAGAATAACCTGAATCCAAATGACGACCTCAACCGAGGAGATGACTTTGATCATATGAGCATGCATAATGTTCACATGGGTGATGAAGATTATGAGGATGAATGAAATAACAATGAAGACAACTATCATAGTGACAATTATAATGCTTGGGATAGAAATGTTGATGGAGGTGATGGATATAATGGGAACAACAATAATGGGAATGAGCAATACCGGAGGGATGGACCATCGATCAATCAATAACGAGCTAGTGCCAAAAATAATGTCTACCAGCCAAAAAGACCTCAAAGAGCTCAAGTACAAAGTGTGGATAGCCATATAATAAGGTTTATCTAATCGAATTAGGCACTGACACTTACACTTTTTCACTATTATTAACTTACATACGCACTCACACTCACAAATAGCAGCTATAACACATAGTATTCGATCATATTCGGCTATCGAGTTGTATTCATATTTTATTATCAATAAAATCAACTAGGTAGTGAATGATTGTATGCTCCCGAGGTTTTGCCGGCGGTCTAACAAGATCAATGGGTTTTCCTCGTACATCATCGTGGTCTTTATTGCTTTATCGTTTTCATCTCAGTAATAAGTTTTAATGGTTTTTCTTCGTACATCATCGTGTTCTTTATTGCTTTATCGTTTTCGTCTCATTAATATCTCGACTCATATTTTCTTCATTATATACTTATTCTGCTTAATATTCTAAAGAGCGGACTACCTCACTTTACCAATTTAATCACTTAATTACTTCGATTGATTTTCACCAAAAAATTAACCTGAAATATTATTTAATATGTTCTTGTAAAGTAATGGTGTTTCAAATTCACTTTTATCACCTTCATTATTGTATATTATTATGTCCTATTGATGGTTCTATGATTTTCATGTTAAATATAAAAACAAATAAAAACAGCATTGACAAAACTTAGAAATTAGTTCAATAGTACAAAAAAATGCAAGTGGAGGAGTTTAATGTAGAAACCTAACACTCTTATTTCACTCTCCTGTGTCTTTTCTTTGGTATGGATTTTTAGAAGAGTTGATATTTGAGGTTATGATGCAAATATATATACACTAGGTTAGTCCCCGTGTAATACGCGGATTGAACAAATAAAAATGTCAAATAATTATTAATTAAAATTTATGCATTATAACATATGCTTGAAGATAAATTGCGATTATAAGCACGTATAAATAGCTAATTTAAGTAAATAAACAATAATATATCTTTCTTAAACTTTTATTTTATAAGACAATTTGTGATTTTTAAATATATTGTTTTAAGAAAATTGATTTTAAAAAATCTATTGTATTCTGTATTTTATAAAATTTTTGTTTTTAAAAAGCGTGTTTTTAATAAAATAATAAGTTTTTAATTTATTAAATTATAATATTTTTTAATTTGAAAATGGTATGAGTAATATTATATTCAATGTTATTATTAATAATATAGAGAAATTAAAAAGTAAGTATAATGAGATCTACAATTGTTTCACGCATATTTTAGTTTTTTTATAGATAGATAGATAGGCTAAACACTCATTAAATAAACAGATTAAATTTTAATGTAAAAAATAAATATGAATAGGTACAGTATAATATTTTAATATAAAATATAATTAAAATATATATAGGTAATAGTTCAAGAAATAAAACAATTATACTATTTTTTAACTCTCTTATGTAAATAGTTTTATTTTTAAACATTCATTTTAAGATTCTTTATAAAAAATATATTTTATAAAAATCTTGTTTTGTAAAAAAATATGATTTGTAATTATTCTAGTTGTTTTAATAAGACTATTTTAAAATATTTCACCTGTTTATAATTTTTTTTAAAAACAAAAAGATTTTAAAATATTTTGTTTAAAAAATGTTTAATGTTTTAAAAAATTTCATATTATATAAAACTTGTTTTTTGGTATTTAATTAAAAGATGTTACTTTTAGTTTCCTTCATAAAATCTATTTTAAAAAAAGATAGTGTGATTTAAAAAAATAGATAAGAGAGAGAAACATAGTAATTAATAAAATTTATTTTTAATAAGAGAGAGAAATTCATATGAGTATTTAAATTACTATAACACCATTTTGGAGAGAAAAATTATATGTGAATGTCTAAAAAAAGGACAAGTGGCAAAAACATGCCTTGAGAGAATGACAAGTGTCAAAGAAAACCTTGCTTTATTAGAGGTTATAGATTATAATTAAACTACGATTCTTATTGGTTGTATTTGTAATTACTCTAATGAAATTAGGTAAGTTTTTAAAAGCTATTGGAAATTAGGGTTTGAAGATTATGAATAACATGTACTATTCACTTAAAATATACAAGTAACTAAGAAGAAACCATAGTCACAATTACCTTGGAGAAATCGGCCGGTCCCTTCCCTTTGTGGCGTGCGATCAAGTTCAACAAAGAAGACGGCTTTTGTTTGTTGATTCAAGCTTGGTAATTCACGTATTGCCTAGCACCTCAGTTGTTGTTTCATTGTGAATATCATAAGTGAAGATCATCTGATCATTCCAGCAATATTAAGGTAAGAGTTTTAATGTTTTAAGTCTCTTCTTCTTCTCTAATTTCTTATGTTCCTGCAATTGGACTCGTGATGAGATTTCTTTGTGTTTAATCAAAGAAGGTTTTTGTGATTTCAATTCTTTCGCTGCATAAACTAATAATAAAAAGTTATTATGAAATCTCAATAGTGTTAGTGGTGTATCAGACCTAAGTTGGTTTAACACCATCTAGATCCCATGCATATGAGAACTTTATAGCACTGGTTTTACCCTTTAAACTACATCCACAAATGTATTATGTATGTATGTATGTATGTATGTATGTATGTATGTATGTATACATGTATGTTTGTGTCTACATATATTTGTATTTATAAGTTCTATTAACTAATTTGTTTTGTGGTATTCTTGCCTATGTGATAACATGTATGTTTAACATGAAAACCACCTCTATGCAATTGTAATATGTTTTATTATTTAATGTTTAAATAGTATTTGAGTAAATTATGATCTGATTATATTTTTCTAATTATGAAATTTCTTTATATCAAGCACTCCAATTATGATGGACAAATATTGAGTTACATATTCATAATTCGTAGCCGCAGTGGTAGTTACATATATATAACTTTTTGGTTTTCGTAGTTTTTTTTGCAGTTTTTGCATTTAAATCCCCAAGATAAGATGAAATTGCCATGAGAATCCAAGTGGATAAATAAAACCCCAATTTTCAATACTCAAGTGGAAAAATGGTTTTGGATGTTACTTAATTGTTAATTAGTTCCTTGATGACAATCGATTATAGGGATCTAAAGCCGCAAATTAAATTGCAATTCTAAAATATATTAAGTAAAAATATTTCGAGACAAGTACTTAATTGAACTGGGATGTGAATTCTCAAATTGGTTTTATATGGGAATTTTCTTGATTTCGTTAGGTTTAATTGTTTCTAGTTACGAACCTATGCATAACATTTCAAACTTTTGATGCATTATTTTAGAAATATTATATTCTAATGATATATGATGAATTTAATTTTGAGTTGTGTTTGTAAATCCCACATTTGTTATGTAATATAGGATCAAAATGACAAAAGGTATCGTATTAAAATCTAAAATTGTATCTAATTTTGCGGTTATTGACTATAAGATTACAATGTAGCTAGTTAAATTAAAGCTAGGATAGTTTTATAAATGTGTAAATGCATAATTATAAATACTTCACGTAAACCTTATTTTGAACAACACAGTCATTTATCATAAATTTCCAAACATTCGCTTTGTCTCAATTTGGGATTATAGTCGGTCATTCTAACTCCAAGCTGGTCTCTATCCAATGACACGTACATTCTAACTCTAAGCTGGTCTCTATCCAATGACACATCCTAGTCTATCTAGTCAGGGCTCTACAATATATCATATTTTTTAAACCAAACATTGCCTTTGCAGTTAATTAACAAAGTATGTCAGTAACGCATGTTCCTTTTAAATACCATTGGTCCGTGGCCAAAGGGCATCCTTGAATACTTAAAAGGCACTCTTCATTATGTAGTACTTATTCCTCACAATTTAAGGTTTCGCCATCAAGCTTTTACTAATGTTTAGTATCAAGGATCCTCATCCATTCATGCATTCTTAAAGGCTGACTAGACTTATTTACTATCATTAGTCCGCATGGAGGGGAGGTAGTTGTCATCTTATGGGCTTTAATATTGTCTTGTAAACTGCATGAAAAGGGAAAATAATTACATAGTCATTCATAGAGTCTGGATATAAAATTATGGCCAATATTGTTGATGAACTGACTTGATTAGAAGCTCTTTCTAAAGAACTAGGAATAAAAATAACATATGCCCCCACTCTATGATGCAATAATCTTGATGCAACCCATCTTGCTGATAGTATTATGTTTGAAGTGTCAAAGATGATTTTTACTTTGTAAGAGAAAACATGTATAAGGAAAACTTTGTTTACAATTCATATATTTAGAGGACCAGTTTGTGGACATCTTCACGAAACAAGCAACTCAAAGATTTACATCTTTTACGTTTCAAGCTACAAGTCGATTGCTCCTCGTCATTAGCTTGCAGGGGAATATTAGATCACAATATAGGATGATAATTACCTAATATTAATTTACAAGTGTGATTTGACATGATGAATAGTATCAAGGTGTAATTTTGGTATTTCCACCCCCTCTAGTCCTTTTCATCCAATCGACTCACTCCCAATTTCACACCACCACCACCGTCATCACCATCGCAAAACCTCCATTGATGAAGATCAGTGCGACTTCTGCAATAACGCCGCGGCCGCCGCCTCCACCGCCGCGGCCGCCGCATCCTCTCACCACCCTCCTCCTCCCTCTCCCTCCACGACATCCACACCCAAATTCCCCCCGTCCAATTCCAAACCCTAACCCCCAATTCACCCGATTGTTCATCAACGACGAGCAGAGGGAAGAATCTCACGATCCATTGGCCACCGTTTTCTCTTCCTACCAATCAGTATTACGTTGCGTTGTACTTTCAGGATAATCGGAGTACGAGTCCTTACAGTTGGAGAGTATTCACTGTTCTCATCGACGGTGAAACTTTCTACCGGGAGCTTAATGTTACGACGAGAGGTGTAGTGGTTTACAGTAGCGAATGGCCGCTCTCCGGCGACACACAGATCACCTTGAGTCCGTGAAGTGATATGCCGGTGGGTCCGACGATTAACGCCGACGAGGTATACCAGATTTTACCTCTAGGAGGAACAACTCTTGGTAGAGATGGTACCATGGTGATTCTAAGCTCCCAGATTTTGTAATATTAATCAAGTTTGATGTGATGTTTTTATTGATTTTTGAGTGAAATTGTACTAAGGAAGTTGTTGATGATGTTTGTTTGTTTGCAGCAATGGTATTGCAGTTGTTGAAGCAGAGCTTAAGAAACCCACCAGATGATTGGAATGGAGATCCATGCTTGCCAAAAGGACATCCTTGGTTGGGAATTGTTTGTTTTGAAGGAGAACAAGTGCGAGTTACAAGTGTGTAAGTGATATATGATTCGCTCGTCCATTTTCTTATTATAAGAATCCGTTACTGGAAAACTTATCGGACCTACTAACTAACCTGTTAACCAATAAGATTAGGTAAAATGTAACTTCAAAAGGTAGTCTTTAAGGGGTTAAAGGCAGAAAGCCAGTGAAAATTAGACTTTAAACATCGGCTAGAGGACTCAAACACCTTACTACCATGTCACCCCCTTGAAGGCTTCATAAGTTACTTAAATTCATACATTCTAGACATATATCCAATATACGTGCTAAAGTTGATGTGTTTATACATTAGGAACCTAAGGGGGCTATCACTAACAGGGACACTACCTAAAGAAATTGCAAGATTGACTGCTCTTAAAGAATTGTAGGTAGCCTCTTTCATCAAATGAATGAAATATTCAACAAAAGATATTCTTACAAATTTGTGTATGCAGCCGGCTAAGCATGAACAACCTAACGGGTCCTATCCCTGATTTGAGTCCATTGAAGGCTTTGGAAGTCCTATAGGTGTCTGATTATTACTATTACTATTTTTTATTTGATGTACATTATATTTTACTTGTTTTATCTAATCGTGTTGAAAAGGCATCTAGATGAAAACGAATTCGAGGGGCCGTTCTCGGATGCTCTAGGCACACTTCCAAACCTTCGCGAGATGTAAGCAGTTTTGCTACTTTTAAATGAATTATTATGTGTTTACATGCAACAATAACAGATGAATATATATATAGTAACTTTAACATAACTGATTGTTGAACAAGAACAAATTGAGCGGAGGACCTCCCCAAAACCTAATTGACAGAAAAGGCATAATTATACGGTAAGAAGATTCTGTTTCGTAAAAAATGTTGTTTTGAGTAATATCATGCATGTTTAAGCATTTTTTTTTCGAGTTTTTGATTTGTAATATTTATCGTTCAGAACGTAGAAGCATGAACATGTTGGTAAACCCACTACGGTGATCCCGTTTCTTTCTACATTTTCAACTCCCTGTTGTTTCCTTCATTTTAAAAAAAGAGACACCATAACTTTTGATGTAAATACACCAATTCTCAATTGCAAAAATGGTACAACTGATTTTTATTCTCAAGAAACAAAAGCTGCAAAAGAAAAATACAGAAGATAAGTTTGTAACTCCATATCAATTTTCAATCGAGAGGCAATAGGTTCAGCGTCAAAAGTTAAACCATTATTCACTTTATGTTGGTTTGTTTTTATACTTGAAATTTGAACCAGAGATTTATATTATTCAATATGTTAGAAGTGGCAAATGGGTTGATCTGTAATCTGTACGATGTTTTTTTAACAAGTTTAAGTTAGAAGATCTAACTAAAAAGGAAACTCACCAATTGGAAACAGGTTGTAAGTCGGTTTGAAGTCTTAAATCACTAAATAAAGCAATTAATATAATTCTTATAATAATGTTATAGGGGACTGCCGTGACTCATCTGGAGTCAAAGATAGGTGTGTTACTGGAGCAATTTACAACTACACGGAGCAACTTGTCACCAGCTATAATGCCTCAAATTCAGTTGTGAAGTGTAAGAACCAACTGTCATAGTTTCTTTTATACTATTTGTAAATTTGGAACTCATAATTTTTTAATTACAGACAACCTAACTAAAGCACTTATGTTCCTGTCTCATTATATTGGTGATGTGCATCAGGTTAGTTTGTGCCGCTTGGCTGCAGTTTTGAAGTCTTGAAATTAAATTATTTTAGTTTTATGATTGGGCTTCATTATTTAAGTGGTGGGATTTACTATTGTTGGTATCTAAATCCTCCTCGGGTCCCAGAGCAGATGTATCAACTTCATTTCTTGGATACCCAGGAATATATTAAACATTAGTAAACATTCCAAGATATCGATAGGATGGGATTCAGTTACCTGTGGGAATTTAATTAGATTATTTATGAACGGGTGGATTTTGATTATGTTTTTCTTTAACCGATCAAAAGGGTAAAAGAAACGAGCGAGTTGTAAGTCCCCCAAAATGTATTTTTAATACATACCTCTTATATTGCTTTATTAAAATATTTTTTTATGTAACAATATAGTTCTTGTAAGTATATTTAACACATTAACTATATGTTAAAACACATAAAACGTGTTTCGGTCCATTACGATCCTTTCCCAACCTTCTAATTTTCCTGCCTCTAGCTTTGGTCCACACGGTCCCTCTATTTTCTTTTTTGACGGGTAATGTTAGATATTTGACTAACAATCAAACACTTCCATTGACAGCATTGTGTTGTTTGGGGTCCGAGGGAGGAGTAATTTATTGCAATATGCTTACTAATGATTTGTTTTTTTCATGCTATCAAGATATGAGAGGCAATTGTTGTTTACTACCACCGACCAGCTTCTATCATTATGGGGCTGGCTAGCAACCGTGGTTGTTTCTCCACCTCGGTTTGATTAAAAATCATTTTTGCTTGATGTTATGTACCATATGCAACTTCTAGCTCATGGTTTACTGTTATTAGGCATAACGGTATATAATGGCTGAGTGTTTCGTCCTTCTTTTATAGTCGACATGGTCCCCTCGGTTGTTTTGCTTTTGGTTTTTGCGTGGTTATGATCATGAAAACTGGTACCGATTGTATTGGCCTGGCAACCATTTTGGGTATACAGCCACAACCTGACATTAGTTCTAAAAGCACCGATTTGCGGCTTCCCCAAGACGCGCAACGTGCGACTGGGTAATAACACTAGTTTATGTAAATAACCCTATTTTGAATAATCCAATCATTTATCCAAGTAACATTTTCTGTCTTTAATTTGAGTATGATTTTAGGAGCATCTTGCCCGATCACTTAGTGAAGAACATGGACATAAGTGTGTGTTCTTGTATGTGTGAGTTGATCTTAAGCAAGCATTAAGTTAAATTCCAGAAATCGGAAGCTAGAATTCATATATGGAGCTAAGATTCAGTTCAATACAGGATTGATCGAATATGATCATAAACCATCACTTGGTAAACTTTCTTTTTTTGGCTTTTATAAAATCTTTAAGTAGGTTTTTAAACTCAATACAAAATTTCTGGAGATACATGTAATTTTAAAACTAAAAATATATATTTTATTTTCCTTTATAGATTTATTGCTTCAATAAAGATTTTGAAAAGTCACAATTTGGTAATTATTCATCATTATATTCTAGATGCCTTGTGAAAAATAATAATTTTTAAGTTTAAAAGTTATTTTGATTCCACGAAAAGGAATATGATAAGGTTCTTTGAAGTCCAACAATGGATCATGGCCATCAAAGTGTATTGAATAAAATCGTAAAAGTATCTTGTTAAGTTGTCTCAAGAAATTCTTGAATTTATTACTTGCTTTGTATTTATATATAAATAGTATAATCACTTAAGAAAATCATGAAAGGAAACCAATAGATATAAAATTGGTCCAAAGAATATGATCCACTCTAACCATACGTATTATACTTGAAATACCTACAAATGGGACGTTAAAAAATGTGTGATTTCTTGCCTATATATTTTAAAGCAACCGTTTGACTACTTCAAAACTTAAAATATGTTTCGTGTTTATGACTTAATGGCTTTTGTATACTATTATATAATCAGATCAAAAGTCGACCTATGGTTCGACTTAGAAAAAAATATATTTTTGTTTCACAAAAGTAGTGGCTTGCTTGTTTAAATATTAACTTATACAATATTTATAAGGGTTATTGATTTAAATTTGTTTTAATGTTGCATAATTATATTGGAGTGTTATTTACTGATATTGCGTGATTTCTTTCAAGTCATTGCATGATATTTTTCATATGTTTGATACATTTTGCCGATTGCATGATTATCTCACATGTTGTTGACAGATTTATGTATGTCGCGAGATTATATGTTGTTTGATAGATTTATACATGTGTGAATATTTACATATACTTGCATAATTGTGACTAAATAGAATAGTTTTGTTTCAGGTGACTTGTTAATTAAGCTGTGAAATTAATTTAAAAGCTAATGTGTTTTGTATCAGACTGATATCTGAATATATTTGATTATGATTATTGATTACACTACAAGGAAGAAGAACAATAGCGGCGACAAATTTCGCCGTTATTGGTTGGGCTTGTCGCCACGAGTCGCCGCTAAAGAGTCGCCGCTAAAGAGTCGCCGCTAATAACTCGTCGCTAATGGATATCTTGTCCCCGCTAATGAGTCGCTGCTATTGTTGTCGCCGCTAATACCTTTTTTAGCGGCGATATTGTCGCCGCTATATATGCTTTCAAAAAAAATCCGGGGAGGACTTTTAGCGGCGACAGTGTCGCCGCTAATAGTGAATTTTTAATTTTATTATTTTTTATTATTTTTAATTTCTATTTTTTTAAACCGAATAAACCTTTATAAAAATAAACCCTGATTTCCCAACAATACAAATAACATACACATACAAATAGTATTAAGAAGTGCACTACGAGGTTTAACTAAATATGCTAAATACATTGTTTAACTTTAACTTTAAATATCGTTAAAATAAACTTAAACTACTTAACCGCTATCCTATTCATCGTCCTCATCCGAATCATCTTCATCAGCTTGTTGTCTAGCTTTTTGAGAGACAAAAGTTGTGTAATTTGAGATATAAAGTTTGCATTTTGAAACAGACTTGCGATTTAAGCCTACAAAACAAAACATACGTTATAAATTGTTGTATTTTGACAAAGTATAATTTTAAGTATATAATGTGTTCTTCTATCATTTTGATCCATTTCAACCATTGACAAAGTATAACTTTAAGTATATAATGTGTTCTTCTATCATTTTGATCCATTTCAACCAAAATGTACATAATTCAAGTATGTTTTAACTATATCAAGTGTGTTGGTATCATTTTGACCCATTTCAACCAAAATATACATAATTCAACTTAAATTTACCCATTTTGATCCGTTTAAGATAAACCAATAATGATACACTTAACACCTCAAGTTTAAGCAGTTAAAGTTTATTTTTACTCATTTTGACCCATTTTAGTCGAATTAACGTGGTTTTAAGGTTTTAACTATATCAAGTGTGTTTGTATCATTTTGACCCATTTCAACCAAAATGTATATAATTTAACTTAAATTTACCCATTTAATACCTCTGAAGGTGTCTAAGGTGTTTGTTCCCGCTCATGGACAAACGAAGTCGACCCTGCAGATGAAGACGGTTTACGCCCAATCCTTCTAATATTTATGTCGCCCTCATTGTAAAAAATGTGTTTGTCGCCATGTCTTTAGTACGTACGCCCGACACCCACAACTGCTTAAGCTCATCCACCAACGGCCTAAGAAAAACATCCATGTCCTTCCCGGGGGATTTAGGACCAGGAATCAACAATGACAACATGACTGGGGACTCCTTCATGCATAGCCATGGAGGCAGATTGTATGTCGTGAGTATAACAGACCACGTGCTATGAATCGAACTCATGTTACCAAATGGATTGAAACCGTCAGCTGCATTTCCTAGGCGAACGTTTCGGGGTTCTCTCGAGAAGGTAGGGTACTTTATATCAAAATCTTTCAATGAAGAACCATCAACAGGATGATGCATCGTACCATCTTCTGATCGTTCGGTATTATGCCAGATCATATCTTTTACAGTGTGCCTTGAAGAATACAAACGTCGTAGTCTGGGGTTAAAGGAAACCATCGTAACACTTTGTGAGGTAACTTCTTGCCCTTTGTATTTGTATCGACCTACCGACTATCGTTACAAACTGGACAATTTTGTAACAATTGGTTTTCTGCCCAGAAAAAAGCACAATCATATTTGCACTTGTGTATCGACTCATATCCTAAACCAATCTTCTTTAATGTCTTCTTGGCTACATAGTAAGAAGAGGGAATTTTGTTACCTTCAGGATGTGAAGACTGCAACAACTCAAGAAGCTCATCAAATGAGCTATTGGTCCATTTATTTTTCACCTTAATATTCATAAGCTTTGCTAAAAAGTCAAGGGAAGAAAACTTAGTACAACCAGGATATAATTCTGATTGAACTTCCTCTAACAAGTCCTTAAAATCATCACGGACACCGCTAGTCACTTCCATAACGTCTTCGAACAGCCATTTCGTTTGTTGGCTCAACATCATCTACAACTACAACTCCAGGAATTAAACTTTCACCATGATAGATTCAATCCTTGTACGTCCGACACATGCCCCATATTTCTAAATGATATTTCATTTTAACCCATCCTAATAATTGAGTATTCTGACTTTTCCTACATGGACATCTAATCAGGCCATATTTATTGATATGTTTTTCACTTATATCGATAAAAGAGATGAGTCCTTGCTGATACTCGGGTGATCTACGGTTCAAATTAAGAATCCAACTTTTATCGACAAACATGATTACAACACTGCAATATAATTTAGGATTTAAATGGAGGAATATAATCATGGGGATCATAATGAGATCACGAAACCTATAAGCTAATAATGAACAACAATTTGAAATTATTAAGAAAATTAAATAACAAAACGAACAACAATTTTGTTTTTCATAATAATGAACAACAATTAGAAGCCAATTTCTAATAATGAACAACAATGAAAAGCCAATTTATTCTTGTTATTCATCATACGTAACTAATTTTGTTTCTCTTAAGTAACGTAACTAATTTTGTTTCTCTTAAGTAAATATCTAAATAATTTAGTACAACTTATTTGTCAATTTCTAATACAAGTTTCCTATACTTTCAAATAATTATAACCAACTAAATAACAAATAATCAAACAAATAATTTTATCAACTAAGCACAACCTAATTTCAAAAGATAACCATTTACATCTTTAATATGGTTTTAACAAATATATTTACCAACTAATCAAAACTTAAATCATAAAATATATGTTATCTCATCCAAAATAACAATAATTAAATAAATAATTTTATCAACTAAGCACAACCTAAAACATTTACATCTAGAAAACAAAAACTTTTTAAAAAAATAAAAAAATACCGGATCTAGAAATCTTTGTAGTAGCGGCGACGGAACAGGAGCAACAGCGGCGACGGTGGTCGGATCTTGGTTGTGGCCGGTGGTCGGTGACGGTGGTCGGCTCGCGGAGTTTGATATGATTTGACCACTTTTGCGTTAAAAGAAATTAAGAAATAAGGATACGATTGGTTAACAAAACAATCTATTAATCATACAATGTAGGAATTTTACCTCAAAAGATAATTTCACTAGTAATAGTCTAGTGATAAGGTCAGAAAAGAATCCGAGTCAATTATCCTCAACTCTTCGGGTAACTTCGAATTTCGGGGACGAAATTCTTTTAAGGGGGAATGATGTAACATTCCGAGTTCCAGGGTCAAACGCAATAGTTAAAATAAAAGAAATATAAACTTTACAATTTATATATTATTAAAGGAGTAAGAAACGAGTGAAATAACTATTTTAAATTTAAAGTTTTAGACGAATTTTAGTCTCGAACGTGCTTCATTTTTAACGAAATTTGGGTTGACTCGTAGAGAAAAATAAACTCGTCTCAACGGCATATTTAAAATTTTATAAAATGTTCTATTTAAAAAGTTATAAGAAAAAAATAAAGTAAGCAGCTGAAGTAATTATAATAATATAATAATAATATTAATAAAAAAACTTTATATTCTCGTAAGAAAGAAAGAAGCAAGCACACAGGCATGTCAATTTTCCATCCCACATCGCTTTGCTTTCCTTTCCACCTGTCTGTTTGCTTGTTTATAAATAGAGGCTTTAAGGTTGAATTTAGATTATAAGTTTTCTTGGGAACGCTCTCATATAAAAAGAATCCTGAGTAATCGATACCCCATTGGGTATTGTTATTAGTCGTTCTTAGAGCTCAGGTAGGAGCGCGAGTAGGGAAACTCTACATCAAATTGTTGTAGATAGTTTTAAGGTATGTTCTCGTTTAAGTTTATGTCAAGTTAATTATTATTTATTTTAGATTATTATTATTATTAGGAGTAGTTTTAGTTTTATTATTTTTAGGCGTTAGGGTTATTGTTAGGGGTGGGTATTGGGTAGCCTAGCCTTAGTTAGGCATGGACTGATCACCCATGCTTAAACAAGGTAGGGTAAACCAATATCCAACCATTACAATAACTAGTTAGTTGTAACATTACCTAACCTAGGATTACTTAAACTGTATCAGGACCTAAAGATATTACCAGATTGTACTAGGAAATGCTATCAACTGTTGGGCAACTGCTAAACAGGTGAGTTCCTCTAAACTGTTTTCTAAAACAGGATGTGATGTTCTGATAACTGGTAATAATTGTGGAATTGACTATCAATAGTATCTGTGATATGTGACAATGCTTGATAGGATGCTAGAGGGCTGCTTGTATGATTCTGCTTTAGCTAATGAAGTTTGTATACATAGTCTGGTTATGTGAATTTATACTGTGCTTACTCTGTTCCTATCTGTTTGCCATGGCTGTATCTGCTTGATGTAATAGTCAATAATAACATGTTTTGAATTTTGAAGAATGCCATGTTTATGAACTCACAAGCTTTATGCTGAGTCCCAAATATTTTCTATTTTATGGACACACATCCTAGGTGCTAAGAGATTGTAGAAATTGGAGATTACAGGATAGTTTACGAGGAAATAGAGGTCTAGAGCGCTATTGAAGATTCGAATCTCTAATATAGTTAAATTGATGTAATGGTTTTATCTAAGCATGACCAATATAATGTTTGTTTTGATGTATAATCAAAGTTAGACTTCCGTTGTGAATTTGGATTACTATGTGTTCTATATATCCGATGCGTAACGCTCCACAGGGTATGCCCTGGGAGGCGGGCGTTACATGGCCGGTGGTCGGCGATGGTGGTCGGCTCGCGGTGGTGGTAGATCGAATGGTGTGACTGTGGTGGGTAGTGGGTGGTGGCTGCGGTCGGATGGTGGCTATGGTGGGTGGTCGGGTGGTGGCTGTGGTGTGTGGTGGGTGGTGGTTGCGCATGGGTCGTCGGATGGTGGTGGCTGTGGTGGGTCGTTGGTGGCTGTCGATCGGAATGGTGGGTGGTGGGTAACTAGGGGTCGGATGGTGGTAGCTGCGTTGTTTTAGGCTGTGGTGGGCGGAGGAGGCGTCGGCAGTGGTGTTTTAGGCTGTGGTGTGGAGGGAAAGTGATGAAAGTGGCTGCTAGTATCCCGCGTATATCCTTAATCATTAGCGGCGATGCGTCGCCGCTAATGCCTAATATACGATTTAACATGAGCCGTTTGATCTAATTGCTTATGAACGGCTAGATGTGACTCATTTAATAAACGGTGGATCGCCAATCTTTAGCGGCGACACGTCGCCACTAAAGGTGTCGCCGCTAAAGGGAGTCACCGCTAATGGCTATGTCGCTGCTAAAACCGTCGCAGCTATTGCGCTCTTTTCTTGTGGTGTTAGACTAAGAGGAGTATCCAGATCCTGATAATAACGCCATTGCAAACGACCGAGATTTGATGATGGTCTTCAAACGCCAGAAAAAATGAATAATCCACCCAACTCGATTAACAATAGAGCAAAACAACCAATCACACAACCCTTTGTATTGTACACCAACATCAAAATCAAATGACAAACACATTAAAACAATTTATATTGTGTTTCACAAGGGTTATTTAATGCTCAAACCTCTACAAGAACGAATCCAGGATTTCAATCAATCTATCCATGGACATACACAAGTACCAACATTGTTAAACAATACACAACAAATTTAACATAATTTCCACTCAACCTTATATACTATAACATCTCGATTTTTTAATACAAAACCGAGTGTTGAATAAAGGAAGAGGAAGTTTAAGGTTTCGAAAGAGTGTAGAGGTGGATTAATGTGACATCCGTCACCAAAGGTCCGTCATTTAACGTGTTCGGTTAACTTTTGTTATTGGTCATTCCTCATCTCTGTAACCCATCTAGGTGGATATCATATTTGCTTGCTTGGTTATCCTTATGCTTGTGCTATCGTTGCTTGCATTGTCATCATCTTAAAACGTTTTCTAAGATTGCCCCCGTTATCATTGAACGCACCATTTTTATATAAACCTAATGTTACAAATAAAAACATTTTTAAATTATAAATATCATTAACTACGTCTTTCATGATTAATAAAACAAGCCTAATTAATGTCGTTTCAATCGAAATAAAATTTGGGAACCCGGGGCAAAGTGCAGGGACTAAAGTTGACATTTTACCAAACTAGGGCTGGGTATATAAACCCCATTTCCAGCCCTAGCCCTCATTCTTCACCATCTTCTTCATCTTCTTCTTCTTCACTTTCTTCACCATTCTAGCACCAAAACCGCTCATTTTCTTGCGTTTTTACCGGTAAATCTTGGTTATCATCGTGAATACTTACTTCTAACAGGTAGATAACCTCGTTTGAACCGTTTCTTGCTCGATTTCACTTCTGCATTTTCTAGGGTTTTGGGTGCTCGGGTTCATCCAAGCACATGAGGTCATGTGGGCTTGTGTGTTGCATTTTTGAGTGTGTTTCTTGTTTAGAAATGTTAGAATGTGGATTCTGGAAGTTCTTGGGTGTAAAACGAGTGCACGGAGCAGCAGTCGCGATCTGCTGCACTGGGTGACTGGGTCTGTTCATGCGACTGAGCCGTGCGATTGGGTGAATCGCACGACTGAGTCACGCGTCTGGGTGTGTCGCGCGACTGAGCCGTGCGATTGGGTGAATCGTACGACTGAGTCATGCGCCTGAGCGTGTGCGATTGAATGTGTGTGCGATTGAGTCCATGCGAGTGAATGTGCGTGCTATTGAGTCAGTACGGATGAGATTGTGTGCGATTGTCCATGAGTCGCACGACTGAAAGGCCAGTCGCACGAATGAACGTTCAATCGCACGAATGAAGCTGATTCGTGCGAATGAAGGTTCAATCGTGCGTGTGGAGGTTGAGTCGCGCGATTGGTTGTTGCATGGTACGACTGAATGCTTAGTCGCACGAATGAAGGTTCAATCGTACAAATGAAGCTGATTCGTACGACTGAAGGTCCATTCGTGTGAATGGAGGGTTGAGTCGTGCGTCCGGTCCTGTTGTGTGACTGATGATGCGTGTATGTGCGAATTCCCTTTTTGAATGTCTTGTGATGATAAGGTAACACACTAGTACAAAATCGACTTTTAGTGACATACACTCCGCCAGGTCTATGTGACACTTTCGAAGAATAGTGTCACCGTATGTATGCTTGAAAATTCCTGGAATGTTTTGGTGACGATTTCAGCGGGGTTGTGTGACTATTGCGTAGAGAATCACCTCTTTAGTCACACTAAACATAACGTATGTTACAAATATTAGTGACTTTTAATCGCAATGTGACCAAATGTCACTATTTGGTCACGTTTTTCGTTAGTCACAAATGTAAATTTTTTTTGTGATACCATAGATAAACATATGGTCACATATGGCAATTGTTTGTGTCACTATATAATGGCGCACATTCAGTGACATAATGTAACTGTGAGTAAATGTAATTTACAATGACAGTAAACATTTTTTTATGTGACGTTATGTTTATGTTTATTAGTCACACTAATTAATTGTGTTACCATATGTTAAAGTTTATGGTGACAGTGAAAATTACAGTGTGTCACTAACGATAACTAATAGTCATGACAAATGTAACAAACATGTGACTAGAAGTAACAAATGGTCAGCTTCCATTTTATTATGTGTGACTAAAAATTTAAACTAACGAAATAGTTATTGATGTATAAGAAGATTATGGTCACAGCTCGAATATGGATGTGTGACAAATTATATATTATGGTCATGGTTAATGGAAAAAAACATGTGACGAGAATTACAATTTGGTGATTGTTCACTTTATTATGTGTGACTAACGGTTAATACTAAGAAAACGTTATAAGTGAAGTCTAAGTAGTTTATAGTCACAGTTCATTTTAGTAGGTGTGACTAAAATTTTTAATACTAAGGCAACGTTATTGATGTATAAGTATTTATTTCTCACATCTCCAATTCGGATGTGTGATAAAATATATAAAGGTGATGTTATTAAGGGACCTGTTATTAATACTAAACAACCAGTTTGTCGGTCAGCATTGGAATATGTGACAATAAACAACTAGTTTGTCGGTCAGCATTGGAACACGTGACAAAGTAACTCCACTAGTTTAAGACTAGTTTAGGTGTGACTAAATGTTCATTACTAACCATTAGCAAACCAAAGAAATGAGTCAAACCGGTTCACCATAAAAAAATAATTTGCAAACCCACTCACTGCATAATATATTACAACTATATTATACTAGTCTAATATTAAGTAATGATGCGAGCCAATGGTAGACGTCCGTGATAATCAAAAAGGGTCCATGTGACAACCCGAATTTTTCGATAATACTATTAAAATTAACTTTCTCCGATTATCGCGAATTAGTCTATTTTACTATTTTGTAAGAATAATAATAATAATAATAATAATAATAATAATAATAATAATAATAATAATAATAAGGTTAATAATAATAATAAAAGCGCTCATTCGAGGAAACACGTAAAACCGTTAACGTGTCGATTTCGCGGTATCGTTTAACTGTTCGGCATGTTCTAAACGCGATAAAATCATTAATCTCAGAATAATTAGAATACTTGGTAAAAATCGAAGCTAACGGGAAATGAAATCTACAACGTTACGTGAGAGCTAATTCGAACGCGTTACAAACCAAACCGTTAACGAACCTGTCATCTAACCCTACTATATAAACCACTTTTACCCATTTTAGGGTTTTGCACAAAGAAATTAGGGCAGAGAGAGAGAGAGCGACCAGCCCCCTTCTTCCCCCTCTTCTCTCGGTCGAACACCGAGCTCCGGCCACCGGCGACTCCTCCGGCGAGTGGCACGCAAATCCGGACTCCCCTCGACGTCCCGATCACTGTAGTGGTCTTTGATTTCTCCTAAACGCAACAAAGCCATAGGAATCGAAGGTGAAAGAGTCGGTTGCGATGGCGATGGTAGTCGATGGATGGTCGCGGCGGTGCTGATTGTGGTGATGGATGCGGATGGTGTCGGTAAGGGCTGGGCATGTCGATGTGGTTGTCGCGACGGTGGTTCTCGGGGCCGACGGTGGTTCTCGGGGCTGTGGTTGTCGCGACGGTAGTTCTCGTGGATGTGGATCTTTGACCTTGAAGGGCTGACGGTTGGCTGTGGTGGTGAAAGTGATAGCAGCAGTGGTGTTGGCTGTGGCTGTTGGTCGGTTGTGGTGAAGGTTAGCTGTCGGTTTCCTCTTTTTTTTTTCGCAGCTGCACATCGCACGAGACTGTTGGGAAATAGAGGTCGCAGAAATGCGAATGCTGAGGTGGATGTGTGGACACACAAGATTGGATCGGATAAGAAACGACGTCTTTCGTCAGAGGATAGAGGTGGCGTGTATCACAGAAAAAATAAGAGAGGGAAGATTAAGATGGTTTGGGCACGTGAAGAGGAGAACGATGGCAGCACCAGTCCGAGCAGTAGAGAATATCAGCTTAGAGGGTAGGAGGAGCAGAGGTAGACCTAGGTTGACTTGGGACGAGGTTATTAGGAGAGATATGATGGACTTGCATCTCTCTGAGAACATGATCGAGGATAGAAGTGAGTGGAGGCGTAGAATTAAAATTAAGGACTTTTAGTGGGTTTTGTGGGTGGGAAGGGTATACGGTGACATATGGCCGTACCCCACACGTTAGGTGTAGTTTTCCTCATCTATCCTTTTTGGGTGTTACATGCGCATTAGCTAATTCTTTTTGTGATATATATCATTGTGTTATATGCTTCGTATTATGATGGTTATTGCCTTTGTTATGCTTTGTTATATGCTTTGTATATGCGTTGTATTATGATTGTTATTGTTATTGCCTGTGTTAACGAGTCGGGGGTCTCTTCGGAAGCGGTCTCTCTATATTTCTAGATAGAGGAAAGACTTGCCACCATATACCCCTCCCAGACCCTGCTCTTCAGCGGGAGACACTGGGTATGTTTGTTTGTTTGTTTGTACATTGCGGTGGTTTGCCATACCGAAGTGTTGATCGTTGATTGTTCAAGCTTGACGGTTCTCATCCGCTCAAGTGCCTTCACCCCCTCCCTTCGCGTAACGTTTACTCCGGCAACGTCCTTCGACACGCCATCGTTCTAGTGATTCCCGTCTCATTGATCGCCGCTCTTTTCAATTGATAAGGTACGTTCATTAACCTTGTACAGTTGGTTACGGTTTTGTTCTTCACTTCGCCGGATACGCTGCGGGTTGCGATGGTCGTTTTCATGTGTTTCGGGTTCACAGTTGGGTGATCGTGGTTGGTGTTAGTCGTTATTCTATTGCATATATACATGTGTTTACGTTCTGCGATTTGTGTGTGTATATGTGTTGCGTATATATATGTATATATATATATATGTGTGTGTGTGTGTGTGTGTGTGTGTGTGTATGCTGCTGCGATTTATGTGCTGAATATATACATGTGTTTACGTTCTGCGATTTGTGTGTGTATATGTGTTGTATATATATACATACATATGTATGTATGCTGCGTATATGTTTGTATGTGCAGCAGTGTGTGTGTTCCTTACGTTTAGGTTGTGCAATGCATGAATATATATATGTAAGTGTATTATGGATGTGTTTTCTTGAGAGTCTTATGTGAATTCATGCATGATTATGGAGGTGTATGCATACTAAAGCCGAGAGCAGCCCTGGTTAGTCTTGAGTGTGCTCATGATTGTGTGTGTGGTAAGTGCTGGTATGTGGCCGAAGGTTTCAAGTATGAACAATGTGATCACGTTCCAACAATTATAAACATAATATTATATATAAATGTGTGAGTGCTGCACTATGAACAATGTGATCATGTTCCAATAATTATAAACATAATATTATATATAAATGTGTGAGTGCTGCACTATGAACCTGTGACATGGTAAGCATGAATGAACACACAACCTGCATATTATATATATGTATATGAATGTGTGGGTGCTTAGTTCATAAGATACATGTATGTATTTTGTTTTATGGTATGTGCAGTGTAGAATGTGTGTTGATTGTTGATGCTCCTGCTATATTTATATATAGAATACATATTGTGTATTGTGTGTTATATATGTATTTGATATATACGTGTGAGTAATATATACTTAGTATATGCCAATATATTTCTTGTGGGTCGTGTTATTAAACGAAAGGTTGAAAATAATGATATTTGTAGTAATAATAATAATTGGGTATGTAATACCTTTATATGTGATAATTGGGTCTTTATGTTTTCGAAGGGAATTAGTATTCGTGCGTGTTTACATGTAAACGAAGCAACCGATAACCGGCATCGTACCCGACTCGTGAACGTGAAACCATACAACCACATTATTAGTATTAGTTAATGATTTCATATCCGATGTACGTTCAGGTTAATCGGACAACAAATCATTTGTAATTTCAATTGCTTATTGCTGTGCATTCAAGGTGAGTTTACAGCCCCACTTTTACTTTATACCATTTTTGGGGGGAGAGAAACATGTGGTTTTCATAAACATTACATTACATTGGATTGTTGTGATACTGCATATATATGATACTATGTTTGTATGTTTTGCCCTTCGGACCGTTAATACGAAGTAGCGAGGTGATTGTTAGTAGCGAGGTGATTCTTTTTCAAATATTGCTACAGCCATCCCTTTGGCTGGTAATTGTAATCTGTTGATTGTTTGCTTACTTGATTGTGAAATAAGCAATTGTGAATAAGCAGATTAGAATGGTTTATTCAAACAACATATATTCTAGGGGATTATTCTCATGAAATTCTGCTGCTAATATGTTCATTGACGATTGACCTTTATTTGATGTTAATATCATGCGTTAATTCTCAACGGTTTGCATTAGATCATGATTGCTGTGAAAGCTAGAAACCCTAGGTTGTTTGTCTTGTCGTGTTCCTTTTTAGTTGATTAAGGTTTTCGTTTAATTGGAACTTTTATAAAAATATATGGAACCTTAGCTCCTTGTTATGAGAAATTGATGATCTTGTGGATAATCTAGATGATTGATGATGATTAAGTATGCGTTTTGCTGCTGTGAATTTCAGTTAATTAGTATAAAATAAGAAAAAGTTTAACAACTCTGATTTGCATGCTACTTTGTGTCGTAGATCATGGAATTGGAAGGAACATATGAAGAGAATGATGCATTGGAAGACCAGTTTAATGAAGAATTTCATGATTATTCGAGTGACTCTGATATGAGTCCCTCAGATGACGAGAACGAACATAAAGTCATTGATGCCAAAGATAAAAAGAAAAGGGGATTGACCAGACTGCCAAAGATGCGAAGTGCCTACACAAATTCCGGTGGGAAAAAACATAAAATCAAGTTCGATGCGTTTGGCAGGTTTAGTGGAAAGTACAGATCTGAATTCGTGAGTTTCTTAGGAGATCTGGTCAGGGAGAAAGTGAATTTCAGTGTTCTTACATGGAGGGAAGCATCCAAAGAACTAAGGGATAAGTTGTGGGAAGAGATTACGGTAAAATGCCTGATCAATTATTTGTTTGCATACATTATATTCCATTCTAATTGTAATTGTTATTTCAGCGTTATTACGAAGTAGACGAAGACAAAAGAAAAGTTGTTATGACTCGTCTCGGTTTGCTCTTAAGAAGCTTTAGAAGTAGGGTGTTTAAACGGGACATACACCCCAACCTAGGCAAACCAGAGAAGTTAGCTAGAATTCTAAGACGGTTTCGGACAATAATCCTTAACCAAGATCACTAGGACAGCTTTGTCGCGTATACACAATCCGACAAATTCAAGGTATAGGTCGATCTTCTTATCGTCATCAACATATATAATTTCATCATTTTTCATATTTTCATATCTATAAATTTAATTAAGAATTGACATATGTGAGATTTAACTTTCATGAAGGATTCGTCGGACATAAGGAAGGAAGCTCGTGCAAAGTTGCGTTACAACCACCGGTTGGGAAGAGGTGGATATGCTACTCTTGAAGAAAAAATGGTAAATGTTTTATTCTTTAAAAATTCCCTAAATACATGCTTAGGACTTCAAAAAAGATTATGTGATATAATACTAATGCACTTTTCTTATAAATTATAACAAGCTTGCAAACAACGAAGTTGAGAAAGATGTACCTCCCTCCCGGTGTCTGATGTGGTATAAAGCCCGTCAAAACAAAGATGGTGAAATAGAAGATGAGGAGGTTAAAACGCTTGCACAGCAACTAGTGAGTTCGGGAGACTATCTTTAAATTTATTCATACGTTCTTGCTAAAGTTGAATGATTTTACATATTATTTGAAGTTGAATGATTTTACAATATATTATATTGTGTAGCTGGAAAATGAAAAAAAATCAATGCTGGGGAGTTGAAGGTTGATCAAGGCGAGGATGCCATGACACTGGTCTTTGGCCACGAAAAACGTGGTTGCGTAAGAGGGGTAGGAACTGGAGTAAAGCCTTCTATATATCTTCACAGTCCACGACGAGTTAGAGGATTGACGAAAGAACAAATAAAGGAGCTTCAACTTATGGTCCAGTCTGAGAGAGACGAAAAGGAAAAAGAGAGACAAGAAAGACAGAAACAAGGTGAAGAACTTATGTTCATGAAAAATGCGCTTGATAAACAACAAGCTGACATGAGAGCGTTACTATCCAGCCATGCTAATCAGGGGATTCAGGTGGGGACAAAACCGAATCAACCGCAAGTAAGTGAATCTGTCTATAATATTTTTATAAATATAAATCAATTAATCCATTGCTAATCCATTGTACTCATGAAAAGCAATCTCCGTCTCATTCAAGTGGGTCCCAGAAGAATCAAACTGCATATTCGGTGGGTCAGAATGACGACACCGTTACTGATCATATACTTCAGCTGAAACAGTCCACAAAGGTTAACATAACTCTAGTAACTTATTATTTTATTTTAGAGTTAACTACGTAAAAGGGCCCTGTGGTTTATGGTTGTTTCACTCCTAGGCCCTAACGTTTTAAAGTTCTGTGTTAAGGCCTTAACATTTTAATTTGTTTCATGTATGGGCCCTAAGACCAAACCTTGATTAATAGTAACTAAACCACACCCTCACGTGCATCTCACGTGAGGGCAGACATGTCTTTTCCCCTTTCAAGCCTTCAAAACCCATGTATATGCCTGATCATCGTTCATATTCTTCCAGCCCTTCTCAATTTCTTTCTTACGACCAACTGTGAGCAATCTCTGATTTTAATAATAAGTAAATATTAATCGATAACCACTATGAAGAGGCTCCATTGCAATTTCTGCCTTGGTTTTGATCCCCATTTGGCTTTTAGCTTTCAAGTTTCAAGTGTGGCTTAATTTGCATATGATTGCTTTCTTGGTTATTTATTACCCTTCTAGGATTGCCATAAATGATTGGTGTTTAGGGTTTTAAATATCTGTGACTTTTATATCCTTTTTTTTTATAGTTTTCCCCCTTTAATAGTTTAAAATCTCATCCTGTTTATACTAGAATACTTGTCAGCATCCAAAATAACATTGATTTATGGTTTTTCTTGTCAGACAGGTCGATTGATTTCTAGTTTTGAGTTCGAACAGTAAGGGTCGACACTGTTATCAGCTTTGTAATACTTGGACGATCCGAATCTAACCCGGATTTGTATCATTTTGATAAGTTTTATGTGGGTTTGGGTTGGTTTTCCTGAAGTAGGTTTAAAATATGCAAGTTGTTCAGGATGTTAACAAAACTAAGACAACCTCCAGGTATACACTGTGCTGCAAGTTATTTGATATCTTTATGCATCAGATGTTGTAATATTAATTTTGGATGTTATTTAGTGGCATTATCCATTTGGCATAATACATTCAGGTAAATTTAGCAATTTTTGGTCTTGTAACTTTTTATGTAATAACAATTAAACAAGCAGGCAGTTTAGCAAACTCTGATTTTGAGGGAGAAACGTATTCTGCAAAAAGATGGAAGGGTCTGAGGGAGAAGTGTGCATTCTGCATTAGTTTTGAAGGCTTGGAAGGGGAAAAGACATTCCTGTCCTCTCATGAGATGCACATGAGGGTGTGGTTTAGTTACTTTAACCAGGGTTTGGCCTTAGGGCCCATCCATGAAACAAATTAGAACGTTAGGGCTCTAGCACAGAACATTAAAACGTTAGGGCCTAGGAGTGAAACAACCATAAACCATAGAGCCCTTTTACGTAGTTAACTCTTTATTTTAATATTATTTTGATTAATTCAATTCTATTATAACATTGTACTTTAAATATGAGTATTTGATCAGGGCAATGAGACAGGTCCTGGAAATCAGTCTCCAAGCAGCCAACTGAAAAAAACTACTCGTACAACTTTGTCCGGTAAGAATGACCGAGCCACTTCTGCTACAGGCAAAGGGAAACATTGTACATATGAGAAAGTCAATCAAGTAAGTTATTCTTTGAATAATTCAGTAATTTACAATCTTCATTAATTAATTGTGGGAATTATAAAATATTATTTAGGAATCTTCCAAAACCGTCAAAAATAACGCGGAAAGCTCACCTGTGCAAGTAAATACTCCTTCACCAAAAGGAGAACGGGTATGTACTTTTACAAATATGTGTTTGTATCAAGTGTCGACTAGCAATTGTGTCCAAGAGACACGTTGTCGCTTCAGGTAGGATTTACTTGTCCGAAGGTCTACAAACATGTCACAATGTTCCAGTCCAAGAGGACTGCTACAAAGTGTCTATTGACCGATCGATACAAGATGCAGCATTTTTACCTCATGAAATCCCTGATGCGCGAACAGTCGGGGATGCAGTTGGCAGTTTTGTTCCTTGGCCGAAGGATCTTTGCATTATTGATGTGAGTTTCTGTAATTACTGTCTATAATGGTCTTTAAATTATTAAACTATTTCAAACAACTTAGGTGCTTTTTTCCTTTTTAAATGGTGTTGACACAGGATGATCAACAAACTGAAAATCAAAAGGTCAACGACTTTACAAACGGGACAACTACTAAACATGTTGATGGTCAACAGCGGAATCAACCGAAAGATTCAAAGGTCAAAAAAACACCTAAGACAAAAGGACAAGTACAATATGTCCAGTTGAATAATATTAAATCAAAGTTAACCAGTAGTAGTAATAATGCAGCAGCTAAGCCGACTTAGTTAATTCAACTAGTGAGATTTAGATTTGGATGCATATTTCTAATTACCCCTGTTTAAAAATTTATATATATGAAGAAGAATTTCATTTTGTTTTAATAATATTTTTGTATCGTTTCATTTATATATTATCCATTATTATACTAATTTCGCAAATGACATTAACTGTGAATTGCAATCAAATTCATGTGATTATAATTCATTTTTGGTCACATTTTAAATTATCATGGCACTAAAAGGTTATATTTGGGTGATTATAAACTATATATAGTTAAATTTTACTAAATAATTTGTGTTTAACATATATATATATATATATATATATATATATATATATATATATATATGGTCACATTCATTAAAGATAGTGCACTACAAGTGTCACTAAAAGGTATATATTGGTAATTTTGTGTTAACAATTGTATGATAACTAACAACATATAATCACTGCCTACATAAATATTTGTGTCTACATCCCAAAAATAGTCATAGTCTTTAGAAAAGACCGTGACTACAGGCATGTTATATGGTCACGTACCTACGTAATATATGTCACTAAAAGGAAATGTAACAACAAATATTCAAAGATAGTGTCACTGAAGGATACACAACGGTGACACTTAAAATAAGAGATGTCACTAGAGGTATCTAATAGTCACACCTTAGATTAACAATTGTATGATAACTAACTACATATAGTCACACTGTTCAAAATTATTTGTCACTAAAATACATAAAAACTCACATTTATTTAATAATAGTGTGACAACAAGTGTGTTAGGGTTATGTAACTACATAATATATGTCACTAAATGGAAACGTAACAAGAAATTTTCAAACTTAGTATGACTAAAGGATACACAATAGTGACACTTAAAATAAGACTAGTTTATATTAGACATTTTAGGTCACATTTTCATTTGTGTTATGTCACTAGAAGATATGTAATAGTCACAACTTAGATTAACAATTGTGTGATAACTAACTACATATAGTTACACTGTTCAAAATTTTTTGTCACTAAAATACATAAAAACTCACATTTATTTAATAATAGTGTGACAACAAGTGTGTTAGGGTCATGTAACTACGTAATATATGTCACTAAATGGAAATGTAACAAGAAATTTTCAAAGTTAGTGTGACTAAATGATACACAGCAGTGACACTTAAAATAAGACTAGTTTATATTAAACGTTTTAGGTCACATTTTCATTTGTGTTATGTCACTAGAAGGTATGTAATAGTCACAACTTAGATTAACAATTGTGTGATAACTAACTACATATAGTCACACTGTTCAAAATTATTTGTCACTAAAATACATAAAAACTCACATTTATTTAATAATAGTGTGACAACAAGTGTGTTAGGGTCATGTAACTACGTAAAATATGTCACTAAATGGAAATGTAACAAGAAATTTTCAAAGTTAGTGTGACTAAATGATACACAGCAGTGACACTTAAAATAAGACTAGTTTATATTAAATGTTTTAGGTCACATTTTCATTTGTGTTATGTCACTAGAAGGTATGTAATAGTCACAACTTAGATTAACAATTGTGTGATAACTAACTACATATAGTCACCCTGTTCAAAATTATTTGTCACTAAAATACATAAAAACTCACATTTATTTAATAATAGTGTGACAACAAGTGTGTTAGGGTCATGTAACTATGTAATATATGTCACTAAATGGAAATGTAACAAGAAATTTTTAAACTTAGTGTGATTAAAGGATACACAACAGTGACACTTAAAATAAGACTAGTTTATATTAAACGTTTTAGGTCACATTTTCATTTGTGTTATGTCACTAGAAGGTATGTAATAGTCACAACTTAGATTTCTATTTGTGATCAAATACCAACCAATAGTCACACTGAACATAGTGTAATGCGACCAATTTCAAGCAAAACATCACATTGAAAAAAAAATTCATGTGACCAATTGTTGATATATTGCCACTAACCAAAAAAACATGTGTCACTGAAAATGGTTTATATTGACATTATTTGATAAAATTGGAACAAAAATCACTGGTCTATAGTGACACCTCTAGTCTACGGTGACTAATTATTATATGCTACAGTGACGATGTTTTGTGTGTCACCGAACAACATCAACAATGGCTCGACCTTTGGTGACATATTTAGCGAAAAAAAAAATCGTCACTAACTACCTACAGTGACGATTTTTGTGTCTCACCGAAGCCCGATTTTGTACTAGTGACATCAATAAAGTGTCATTGTTTGACCACAAAGATTAAAGTCCACGCTATTAACAGGCACATACTATTTCTATTTAAAATAACCTAACCTTTCACCATTATCGACAACCTATTTGGGACTACAAATATTTAACAAGCACCATCTTTTATAATAATAGGATCCCCATACGGATGTCATTGGCAATGACGACTACCCTTAATACTTGGATCTACATAAGATCTGATAAGTGTATGCCTGCTTGTGTGTGCTACCCCCGACCGAACTGAAACAACCCAAACTAATCGAATGTCTTCTTATGCCTTATACTCATATTAATGCTTGTCAGTAACTGTTAATAGGTTTTTGAACGTTCATAGCATTCTACCTTTGGGAATATTCATCATACGTGCTTATCATCTATTCCGTGAGTTTCGTTGCCCCTTTTACTCTATTAAAACCTTTCAAATGTTTTCAACTTGGGGGAAAAGAATGCTCACCTACTTAACTTGATTTTAAGCATCTTCCCTAGTGGAAGCTGGCTATTACTTTTATGAGTATCTTATCTTGCTTATCTTGTTGATTGATGCTATATGAACTTGACTCTATGCTATGTTACCACCTTGTATGCTACTTGGTGGTATTAATTTACTATGTGCTACTACTTTGATATTATGTGTTGGTTGATGCTACCTGTGATTGCTACTACTTGATGGATGCATCGGCTGTGTGGTTCTTCTGTGTGGTTCTTCTAAGCCGATCATCCATTACAACCATTAATCCCGGTAATGGGACCTAAGGATTGGTTTGGTTGTAACCTATACGTATGCGCTGTGTGGATCTTGCTACATCATGTAACACTTATGGGATGCTTTCTTTATAGCCATCAATTCTCGTGTGGAACCGATGTTTAGGTTTGGCTGTAGCTATCTATATCTTGTAAAACCGCTTACATATAAGTGTAGTCGCGGTAACTCTTATTAAACTTACAAGTTGTTTTCATCTTAACATCTTTTATTACTTATAACTTGTGAAGCTCACCAACAATTATGTTCACCGTTTTGAGCATATCTTTTCAGGTGATCAAGGTAATTGAAGATTTTAGGAGCGCTGCCTTTTAGAGGGGACCCTAGGATGCATTTTTGTGACTTATCATCTTTTGTTAAACATTAATCTTGGTTGATTAAACTTGATCATTTGTATACTTGTTCCCGAGTTGTGGGAATTTACAATACAAGTTATCATCAATGCTTCTGTGCTCATTTTATGTTGTGCTTATGGCTATGCTGTCGTGAACATTGACTGAACACGACACAAGTCTCCATTTGTGTTCGGGTGTCGTCATGACACGCTTTTCATCATACTTATATTGCTTCTCTAACGTATACCATGTGTTATGACGATTCCATCTAGCTCGTATCCCCGTGTTTCCGCTATCAGCGGGGGTGTGATAGACTGGTATCAGAGCCATTGGTTATAGAGAATTAGGCAATTACACTCGACCTAGACTATAACCTAGGAACCTTCATGTAGATTTGCATGCTAAAGCTTGTGTGCATTTATATATCTCGTGTATATGTTCCTCTTTACATGTTTGGTTATCCTTCTGTTTTGTGATCTTTCACCTTGTGCTTGAGCCCTCATGCTCGTCCCTTATGAGGTGCTTCCTATTGGATCTTCCGTTCCCTCTGCGCGCCAAGTTATCGTAATCAAATTTGGGTATTGAGACCCAAAGAGATCTTCGCAGATCATACATTGAGCTTAACCTCGGATACTGAGACCGACCCGAGAAGGCTATGTCTGAGTCCTTTCAAGGATGTGAGATAGACAACCTCCGCGAGACTATATGTGGTTACGTGTTTGGGCTCTCAGTTGACTTGATGGATCATTATGGATATGATGTGAAGGAAGGTCGGTTGTCATGTAACAAAATCGAGCATCATTCTCGGTACATCGTGGGTGTAGTAGGAACGCTGCGGGGAACCCTATATATAAACATCACCGGTATACCGAGAATATGCTTGAGATGGGCTGCATGGTGATCTTGACTGACCGGAACATGAAATGTTAGAACTTGATAAGTGGAATACTTGTGTATCTTAAACTGACTAAAGCTTATATGTTACCTCTTTTATGAATAGAACATGCCGCCTCGAAGATCTACCCGCAGCAATAGTAGCGGAAGTGAAGCCCCGAGGGGCAGAGGCAGAGGCAGAGGTAGACCTCCAAGAGCAAATGAAGGCCCTTCTGGCAATACTCCAGGGACTGGAAACCTTGTTATGGCAGCCCTAATTGCTCAACAATTGGCTGCACTGATTCCAACTATTGTAGCTCAGGTGAGCGACGTTCTTCAATAGCAAAACCACCAGGGAGTTGGTGGCAATGAAAACGAGGATAATGGGAACCTGACTGGGAATGAAAGCAATTAGGAGACCGGGAATGGTGGTACAGCCGGTAATGAAACTTGAGTTGCTAATACCAAACGGGGCTGTTCTTACAAGGAATTTGTGGCCTGTAAGCCCCGGGAATTCGACGGGAAAGGTGGGGTGATAGCCCTGACTAGATGGCTTGAAAAGACAGAGGCAGTGATTGACATCAGTGAATGCCTTGACAGTCAAAGAATCAAGTATGTTACGTGCTCACTGCAGGGCATTGCAATAACCTGGTGGAACACCCAGGTTCAAGCTAGAGGAAGAGAATCTGCGATGCAGATGACTTGGGATGAGTTCAAAGCCCTGATTACTGAGGAATACTTCCCTCTTAACGAGATGCAGAAACTTGAGCATGAATTTTGGAGTCATGCTATGGTGGGAGCTGGACATGCAGCTTATACTGACCGATTCCACGAGCTGGCTAGACTAGTTCCACACCTAGTCACTCTGGAATCTAAGAGGATTGAAAGGTATATTTGGGGACTCGCGCCTCAAATCCGGGCCATGGTAACAGCAGCTGCTCCTCCTACAATCCAGAGCACAATTCTGAAGGCTGGCGCTCTCACTGATGAGATGATAAGAACAGGAGTATTGGGTAGTGGAGCAGAGAAAAGGAAAGAGACTGGGGAAGCAAGCCGGTCCGGTACCGGAAAGTTTGATAAGAGGGCCAAAACGACCAGAAATTTTGTAGCCGTGACTCCAGGGAAGAAGGAATATGCTGGGCCACACCCGAGATGTGACAGGTGCAATCTTCATCATCCCCCAGCAGTGCCGTGCCGGGCATGTTTGAACTGTAGACGCCCGGGGCATCAAGTAAGAGACTGCAGAGTAGCGCCAAACCTGGTGGCACCCATCAATGCGGTTAACCCCACCGGGAATACCAGGGCTTGCTACGAGTGTGGAGGCCTCGATCACTTCAGAAACATGTGCCCCCGACTGATAGGGCACCGGGTCAGCAAGGAAACAACCAGCAACAGATAATGGCCATAGCAGGTACTCAAGGCCAAGGAAATCAAGGTAATGCTGCACGGGGTCGTGCCTTCGTCATTGGAGCTAATGATGCCCGTCAAGATCCGAACATTGTCACGGGTACAAACTTACTCAATAACCATTTCGCATATGTACTGTTTGATACTGGGGCAGACAATAGTTTTATATCATCTGAGTTTGTGCAAATGCTTGATTTGAGTGCTAGTAGACTAGAAACTAGTTACTCCGTAGAAATGGCTAATGGTAGGGTTGAACAGGCAGAAGAAATTATTATGAACTGCACCCTGATATTGGAAGACCAGGTCTTCAACATAAATTTGATACCCTTTGAGTTAGGAAGCTTCGACGTAATAGTGGGAATGGATTGGTTGTCGAAACATGGAGCCGAGATTGTTTGTCGAGATAAAGTAGTGCGGATTCACATGTCAGACGGGAAAGTACTCAGAATACAAGGAGAGCGACCGGGAAAGAACTTGAAGCTTATCTCCTGCATGAAAGCACGCCAAGGTCTACGGAAGCAGTGTTACACTTTTCTGGCTCACGTGGTAGAAAAGAAGGAAGAAGAGACGAAATTGGCAGACATTCCGATTGTACGGGATTACCCAGAAGTGTTCCCTGATGATTTGTCTGGATTGTCTCCTCCACAACAGGTGGAATTTCGTATAGAGCTAGTTCCAGAAGCTACACCAATAGCAAAGACGTCGTACCGGTTAGCACCCTCCGAGATACAAGAGTTGTCCAGTCAACTACTGGAACTATTGGAGAAGGGTTTTATTCGACCGAGTCATTCAACGGTGGGAGCACCGGTGTTGTTTGTCAAGAAGAAGGATGGGTCATTCCGTATGTGTATCGACTACAGGGAGTTGAACAAATTGACCGTGAAGAATCGGTATCCTCTCCCTAGAATCGACGACCTGTTTGATCAGTTGCAAGGAGCCTCGTATTTCTCTAAGATCGATCTCCGATCTGGATATCATCAGCTAAGAGTATTGGAGGACGATATTCCGAAAACAGCATTAGAACTCCTTACGGGCACTATGAGTTCTTGGTCATGTCGTTCGGGTTGACCAACGCACCAGCGGTGTTCATGGATTTGATGAATCGGGTGTGCAAGACTTATCTTGATAAGTTCGTGATCATGTTCATAGACGACATACTTATCTACTCCCGTTCGAAAGAGGATCACGAAAAACACCTTCGAGCAATTCTAGAACTGTTGCGGGAAGAGAAACTTTTCGCCAAATTCTCGAAGTGTGAATTCTGGCTTCGAGAAGTGAATTTTTTAGGTCATGTGGTTAACAAAGATGGAATTCATATGGATCCTGGTAAGATTGAAGCTATGAAGAAATGGGATACACCCCAAACGCCCTCAGAAATACGGGAATTCCTAGGATTGACCGGATACTATCGTCGTTTTATTGCGAACTTTTCGAAGATCGCACAACCGTTAACGCTGCTAACCCAGAAAGACAAGAAGTTTGATTGGGGACATGCACAAGAACGAGCTTTCCAGACGTTGAAAGAAAAGCTGTGCAACGCTCCAATACTGTCCCTCCCGGATGGAACTGATGACTTTGTGGTATACTGTGATGCTTCACATCAAGGATTGGGATGTGTGATAATGCAAAGAGATAAGGTAATTGCCTATGCATCGCGGCAACTTAAGGTGCATGAAAAGAACTATACAACTCATGATTTGGAGTTGGGCGCTGTAGTATTTGTACTTAAGATATGGAGGCACTATCTGTATAGAACCAGATGCATCATCTACACAGATCATAAGAGCCTTCAACACATCCTGAATCAGAAAGAACTCAATATGCGTCAGCGACGTTGGGTGGAGTTACTTAGTGACTACGATTGTGAAATCCGGTATCATCCGGGGAAAGCAAATGTGGTGGCTGACGCCCTAAGTCGTAAAGAACGCGTGAAACAACTACGTGCTAGAGCTTTGGGATTGACTATTCAAACAAACTTGAAGGCTCAGATCCAACTTGCACAAAGTGAGGCATTGAAAGAAGAAAACCTTACAGGAGAAGAATTCCAAGGGTTAGATAAACAGATGATTTGCAAGGATGATGGTATACAGTACTTCATGAATCGTATATGGGTACCTAAATGGGGAAACATTCGTACCCTGATGATGGAGGAAGCACACAAGAGACGATATTCTATTCATCCTGGTGCAGACAAGATGTATCACGATCTTAAGGATCTATACTAGTGGTCAGGCATGAAGAAAGACATTGCTATGTATGTAAGCTGATGCTTGACATGCTCGAAAGTTAAGGCTAAACATCAAAAACCATCGGGACTATTACAGCAACCTGAAATTCCTAAGTGGAAATGGGAGAACATAGCCACGGATTTCATTACCAAACTCCCTAGAACAGGTAGCGGGCACGACTTGATATGGGTCATAGTGGATCGGATGACAAAGTCCGCTCACTTCTTACCGATCCGAGAGGATTACAAGATGGAGAAGTTGGCAAGATTGTACATCAAAGAGGTCGTGACATGGCACGGGGTGCCGGTGTCAATCATATCCGACCGAGACAGTCGATTTACTTCACGATTTTGGCAGACGTTACAGAAAGCGATGGGCACTCGATTAGACATGAGTACCGCCTATCACCCCCAGACAGATGGCCAAAGTGAACGAACAATACAGACGCTTGAGGACATGCTGAGGGTATGTGTCATTGATTTTGGTGGTAGTTGGGATACTCATCTACCGTTGATCGAGTTTTCCTACAATAACAGTTACCATAATAGTATTGGGTGTGCACCGTTCGAAGTGTTGTATGGCCGGAAATGTAGATCACTGGTATGTTGGGCCGAGATTGGTGAAAGTCAGTTAACAGGTCCCGAAATCATTCAAGAAACAATCGATAAGATCTTCCAAATCAAAGACAGACTTAAAGCTGCTAGGGATCGCCAAAAGAGCTATGCCGACAACCGTCGGAAGCCGCTAGAGTTTAATGTTGGGGATCGAGTGTTACTTAAGGTCTCTCCTTGGAAAGGGATCGTTCGGTTTGGAAAGAAAGGGAAGTTAGCCCCAAGATATGCTGGACCATTCGAGATTACAGAAAGAATCGGTCTGGTGGCGTACCGATTAAGGTTGCCACAAGAGCTTAACAGTGTACATGATACTTTTCATGTATCGAACATCAATAAGTGTTTAGCTGACGAATCACTTCACGTACCTATTGAGGATATAAAGATTGATGAAAGCCTTCATTTTATAGAGGAACCCATTAAGGTCATGGACCGAAAGGTCAAGAGGTTGAGGCGCAGCAAGATACCTATTGTTTGTGTAAGATGGAATTCTAAACGAGGGCTAGAGTTTACATGGGAACGTGAAGATCAGATGAGGCTTAAATATCCACATCTATTCGAGGATGACACTTTTGGACCTAGCACCAGTTGAATTTCGGGACGAAATTCCCTCAACTGGGGGATACTGTGACATCCGTCACCAAAGGTCCGTCATTTAACGTGTTCGGTTAACTTTTGTTATCGGTCATTCCTCATCTCTGTAACCCATCTAGGTGGATATCATATTTGCTTGCTTGGTTATCCTTATGCTTGTGCTATCGTTGCTTGCATTGTCATCATTTTAAAACGTTTTCTAAGATTGCCCCCGTTATCATTGAACGCACCATTTTTATATAAACCTAATGTTACAAATAAAACCATTTTTAAATTATAAATATCATTAACTACGTCTTTCATCATTAATAAAACAAGCCTAATTAATGTAGTTTCAACCGAAATAAAATTTGGGAACCCGGGGGCAAAGTGCAGGGACTAAAATTGACATTTTGCCAAACTAGGGCTGGGTATATAAACCCCATTTCCAGCCCTAGCCCTCATTCTTCACCATCTTCTTCATCTTCTTCTTCTTCACTTTCTTCACCATTCTAGCACAAAACTGCTCATTTTCTTGCGTTTTCACCGGCAAATCCTGGTTATCATCGTGAATACTTACTTCTAACAGGTAGATAACCTCGTTTGAACCATTTCTTGCTCGATTTCACTTCTGTGTTTTCTAGCGTTTCGGGTGCTCGGGTTCATCCGAGCACATGAGGTCATGTGGGCTTGTGTGTTGCGTTTTTGAGTGTGTTTCTTGTTTAGACATGTTAGAATGTGGATTCTGGAAGTTCTTGGGGTGTAACACGAGTGCACGGAGCAGGCTGCTCAGCACTTCAGCAGTCGCGATCTGCTGCACTGGGCGACTGGGTCTGTTCATGCGACTGAGCCGTGCGATTGGGTGAATCGCACGAATGAGTCATGCGTCCGGTCCTGTTGTGTGACTGATGATGCGTGTATGTGTGAATTCCCTTTTTGAATGTCTTGTGATGATAAGATAACATCAATAAAGTGTCATTGCTTGACCACAAAGATTAAAGTCCACGCTATTAACAGGCACATACTATTTCTATTTAAAATAACCTAACCTTTCACCATTATCGACAACCTATTTGGGACTTCAAATATTTAACAAGCACCATCTTTTATAATAATTGGATCCCCATACGGATGTCATTGGCAATGACGACTACCCTTAATACTTGGATCTACATAAGATCTGATAAGTGTATGCCTGCTTGTGTGTGCTACCCCCGACCGAACTGAAACAGCCCGAACTAATCGAATGTCTTCTTATGCCTTATACTCATATTAATGCTTGTCAGTAACTGTCAATAGGCGTTTGACCATTCATAGCATTCTACCTTTGGGAATATTCATCATACGTGCTTATCATCTATTCCATGAGTTTCGTAGCCCCTTTTACTCTATTAAAACCTTTCAAATGTTTTCAACTTGGGGGAAAAGAATGCTCACCTACTTAACTCGATTTCAAGTGTATTCCCTAGTGGAAGCTGGCTGTTACTTTTATGAGTATCTTATCTTGCTTATCTTTTTGATTGATGCTATATGAACTTGACTCTATGCTATGTTACCACCTTGTATGCTACTTGGTGGTATTACTTTACTATGTGCTACTACTTTGATATTATGTGTATTGCTACTACTTGATGGATGCATCGGCTGTGTAGTTCTTCTGTGTGGTTCTTCTAAGCCGATCATCCATTACAACCATTAATCCCGGTAATGAGACCTAAGGATTGGTTTGGTTGTAACCTATACGTATGCGCTGTGTGGATCTTGCTATGTCATATAAAACTTATGGGATGCTTTCCTTACAGCCATTAATTCCCGTGTGGAACCGATGTTTAGCTTTGGCTGTAGCTATCTATATCTTGTAAAACTGCTTACACATAAGTGTAGTCGCGGTAACTCTTATTAAACTTACAAGTTATTTTCATCTTAACATCTTTTATTACTTAAAACCTGCGAAGCTCACCAACAATAATGTTGACCGTTTTGAGCATATCTTTTCAGGTGATCAAGGTAATTGAAGATTCTAGGAGGGCTGCCTTTTAGAGGGGACCCTAGGATGCATTTTTGTGACTTATCATCTTTTGTTAAGCATTAATCTTGGTTGATTAAACTTGATCATTTGTATACTTGTTCCCGAGTTGTGGGAATTTACAATACAAATTAATGCTTATGTGATCATTTTATGTTGTGCTTATGGCTATGCTGTCGTGAACATTGACTGAACACGACACAAGTCTCCATTTGTGTTCGGGTGTCATCATGACACGCTTGTCATCATACTTATTGTCACACCCCCGGGCCCAGGTAGGGTGGGACGTCACAGATTAGCAACAACATATATGGCAGCGGAAACAAACCATTATAAGAGCTCAAAGGGAGAGAACATCACATGGCATTAAAAGTTTTAAAAGACACCGGGCTGGAAACAGATCCAACCACTAATGTTTACATGTCCAACATAAATTTAAATAGTCATGATATCAAATTGTCAAAGTCATAAATTCTGGTCACACAAACAATGCCATGGTCTCGGGGTTGAGTCTAAGTCGTACATACGCTAAGAGTCTTCACAGGTTACCTGAAACATGCTCAAAAGAAAAGAGTGTCAACTAAAAAGTTGGTGAATTCAAGTGCTTAAAGTTTCAAAACAAAATAAAAGGAACTATAAAAGTCCACAGTAAAGGTTTTAGAATCCAGTGTGATAGTTTATAAAAAAAAATCTCATTCGATTTTAAAAGCATCATTTTTAGTATCAGTCATTGTGGGGTATCACAATCAACCCTGCACTTGGTCCCCGGTTGGCCTCTTCTAAACTTGTGTTTAACCGGATATTCCCGTAGGAAAAGGACCAAGCCTCAGAATAGTGAATCATTCCTGCTAGAATGGTTTACCATAGTATCTTACTCAAAACCTGTTACATGCCACAAACGACCCCTCAGGATCTCAGTGGGGTACCTCCCTGTGGCGGGAGCCACTGTGCGTGGGGGATTCCCCAAATAGATCTATTCACGTAAGAACAAGCGGTTCACAAAAGAATTAATGATTATGACTAAAGTATTTGCAGGTATCCAAAAGTCCCACATACAAGCATCAAGTAAGCATAATCATAGTTCATAAAATAAAAGATCATGACAAACAGTAAACAATATCACACATAAGAGTTTTAGTTTAAAGGAGCATGCTTCATCCCCAAAACAAAAGTAAAAAAAAAGGGGGAACACGAGAACTCACCTTAGGTGTCAAGCAAATAGAAATTCTTCGCGTGCCGGGAATAGCTCAAATCTAGCACCCTAATATGAATATATTAAGTGATTAGCTACTGCTCTAAACCTATTTAAGGAGCAACAATAATGCCTAAGACTTAAATAGACGGTTTCGGTTTTGATTCGATTAGGTTTGCGTAAAAAGTTTCCTTTTAAGAAAAGTCAAGGTTTTTCATGGAATCAAAGGTTTCTACCTTACTAGACCAGGGATATATAGTAATTATGCCATTTAAGGGGGACAATGAACTTATGGGAGTTGGTTATGAAATTTTGTAAAATTTACAGTTTTGCCCCTGAAGTTTCAAAATTGACAATTTCTACCCTTGAGTTTGGTTTCTTGCATTAAATGTCCTTTATAACCAAAAATCAGTTTCAAGATTTTAATATAACTTCATTTTAAGAATATATACTCAAATTTTCAGTTCATGGACTCGGTTTCTAAAATATGCGTTTAACGTTGCCGGTTACGGTAAAACCGAACGTTTTAAAATGGTTATTTATGAGTTTTCACCTTTTTGGAGTCTAAGTCCAGTAGATATTTCTTAAAATCATTTTTATGGGTTTCAAACCTTTTATATTATAAAAATTTGTCTCTACAAGTGGAAAGGCTCGTTTTTACGTTAAACCGTTAAAACGCGTTTTTAGTCGGGTTTGACCATTTTAAAGGCTTGTTTGACCACCCATTTTACCTTTGAGGTTATTTTATCTATTAACCTACTGTAAAGTAATGATTTTTATAAGTTTTAACATTTAACCCATTTATCATAGAATTTTCCTTAAAAACGCTTTTCGGCTTACACCCGGTTTTACTTAAAATCCATTTAAATTATCTTTTGACCACTAAAACTTTCCATTGATTTCAGAACACTTTATTTATCCATTTAGAACCTAGAAATTCTCTTTAAAACGTTTATGGTCCATGTTTCCCATTTTTAAGTCATTTTAACACGTTTTTCGGGTCCCGAAAGTGACCAAACTAGGCCTAAACACATTTTGTCCTTTGTTCCAGAGGTAATGCCATGTCATTAAACTTAATATACACCAAAACTTACTGAAATAACAGTCCCAATCGTTGCCTAGTTGTTTTATACATCCATGGACTTTAAAACATGTAGAAAGTGTCATAAATGACCATTACACTTGTGTAAATCCTTGTATCTTGAGTTTAACCATTACTAAACTTTATCTAAATTAAAAAATCAGATTATTAGGGTGTCTTAAAAGTCATTTTGAGCAGATTACAACCCTTGTCTAAGAGGTTTTTCAAGAGATGTCTAAAAGAGGTTATTACTAGTAGATTGAAGCATTGTTCAAGGTGTAATGCATACTTTCACCACATGTAGGTGGTGTACACCCTTGGAGACTTCAAAAACAGGTTGTTGATAGTCTTAAAACCCATTCATATGCATGTTAGATGTTTGTTTTTGAAAGGTTACAAGATTCACAAGTGCATGGTGACAAAAACACCAAAAAGAGGGTTTTCAAGGGGGTAAATCGGGTTCTACCCCTTGGAATGAGCATTATAACATGTGGTATACCTTCAAGAACGTGGGGAAATCCTCAAGAACAAAGTGAGGGTGAGATGTTTCTGCTTCCACAAGAAAAAGATGGGTTTTTAGGTGAAAAATGAAGACTAGCTTAAGAAATGACCAAAACCGACACATAGAGCTTACACTTGATGTAACCCACGATTTTGAAGGTGTGGATGGTCGTGGATGACTGTAATATTCTTGGATGAGGCTGGAGAAGATTGAACAAAAGCTGGAACCTCAAGATTTACACGTTCCAAGCTTCAAAACTTCACCAAAAGTCCACCCTTGCTGATGTTTGCTGCTGGCCGATTGTTGTGCTTGTTGTTGCTCATGGTTTTGGAGCTGAAAATGGAGAGGATGGAGAGGATTTTGAAAGAGAAGGGATTTATCCGCTGGTAGAAGTCAGAAATGAGAGAGCGAGGGGGAGAATGAAGAGATGTGAAAGTGAATTTGCATGAAAGGTGAGTGGATTGTGTTAAGGTGGTCTAGCATGTGAAGAAAGCAATAATTTCTATTGGGGGAGAGGGGAGGCACGGTTTTTTTTTGTCCCCTTGTGGCAATATTCTTTCAAATTTTAGTGTATATTATTATTATGTGGTATTAGTTTGTTGTGTAGTGTAGTATTTGGATGATAAGTTTTAGTTAGTTGACTGAGTGTTATGCATGATAACGCATGCTTAAATCTGAAAATTTCAAGTGTGTGTCCACATATACTTTTAATTGTTTTAATTGATATTGTATATCCTACTTAGGGTGACTAATTAATATTCCTGGGCACGAATTTTCTAAAATGGCAAGACTTAGAATGACTAATTTCACGTAAATCACATAGAATCATAAAAATTGATCAAATAAAAATTAGTGATTCTAACACTCTTGATATAATTGAATTGTTTCCATTATTAGTACTTATAAGACGGGATATGATGCAATTAAATTAGGGTTTAGAATAGTGACCTTGTGACCGGTTGTCACATTCTCCCACCGTTTAGGAAATTTCGTCCCGAAATTTTAACTTCGCTTAGTATTGGTACGAGTGGGTTTAAAGAGTTGCGGGAAGTTCTTCCTCATCTCGTCTTCACGTTCCCAAGTGAATTCCGGCCCTCGTCTCGAGTTCCATCTAACCTTAACCTTGGGTATGCGGCTTCGTCTGAGTTGCTTGACCAAGCGGTCCGTGATCTCTATAGGCTCTTCCACGAAGTTCAGCTTATCATTGATTCTTGTCTCCTTCAACGGTAGTTCCAAGGTTTTGTCTACCAGGCATTTCTTCAAGTTTGATACGTGGAAGGTGTCGTGTATATAACTCAATTTCTGAGGTATTTCAACTTGTAAGCCACAGGACCAATTCTTGCTAGTATTTCGAATGGTCCAATGTATCGTGGGCTTAACTTGCCTCTTTTTCCGAACCTCACGGTTCCTTTCCATGGTGCTACCTTCAGCATTACCCTATCACCTATCTGAAACTCTAATGGTTTCCGTCTTCTGTCAGCGTACTTCTTTTGACGATCTCTTGCCGCCCGTAGACGTTCCTTGATCTTGAAAATCTTATCAGTGGTCTCCAGTACGATGTCGGGTCCCAATACTTGACTATCACCAATTTCATTCCAACTCAAGGGTGACCGACATTTCCTACCATAGAGAGCCTCATACGGAGCAGCATTGATACTTGCATGGTAACTGTTGTTATAGGAGAACTCCACCAATGGAAGGTGATTATCCCAGTTCCCACCAAAATCAATTACGCATGCCCTCAGCATATCTTCTAGGGTTTGAATAGTCCTCTCGCTTTGACCGTCAGTTTGCGGGTGGTACGCCGTACTTAAGTCCAGACGGGTTCCTAAGGCTCGTTGAAGTGATTTCCAGAAACGCAAAGTAAAACGACTATCACGATCGGAGATTATTGATAGTGGCACACCATGCCTAGCCATTATTTCATTGATATACAGTTGAGCCAGTCTTGACATGTCGTAGTCTTCCCGAATTGGTAAGAAGTGAGCTGATTTGGTTAGTCTGTCCACCACTACCCAAATAGCATCATGTCCCCTAAACGTTCTGGGTAACTTGGTAACAAAGTCCATCGTGACGTTATCCCACTTCCATTCCGGGATTTCTGGCTGCTGTAACGTCCCTGATGGTTTTTGATTCTCGGCTTTCACCATAGCACATGTTAGACATTTACCGACATACATAGCGATTGATTTCTTGATTCCAGGCCACCAGAAAAGTGCCTTCAAATCCTAGTACATTTTATCACTCCCAGGGTGAACTGAATACCTAGACTTGTGAGCTTCATCGAGAATCACCTCTCGAATTCCCCCATGTTTTGGCACCCAAGTTCTCCCTTCGCACTTATATGTACCATCAGTTCCCATTTCAAATCGCTTTTCCATTCCCGTTAATCCTTCTCCTGCTAGATTTTCCTCCTTTAACGCTTCGCCTTGAGCTTCTTTCAGCCTTGCGACTAGGTCTGTGTACACACTTATCCTTAAAGCTCGTACACAAAGAGGTTTTTCTCTCTCCTTTCTGCTCAAAGCATCTGCCACCACATTGGCCTTTCCGGGATGATAACGGATTTCACACTCATAGTCGTTTAACAGCTCAACCCATCTTCTTTGATGCATGTTTAGCATTTTCTGGTCGAGAATGTGTTGCAAACTTCGATGGTCAGTGTAAATGATACACTTCATGCCATAGAGGTAGTGCCTCCACATTTTGAGAGCAAACACCACGGCACCTAATTCCAGATCGTGCGTAGTATAGTTCTTCTCGTGATCATTTAGCAGTCTAGATGCATAGGCAATAACCTTGTTGCGTTGCTTTAGCACGCAACCTAACCCTTGACGCGAGGCGTCACAATAAACTACGAAGTCTTCGACTCCTTCTGGAAGGGCCAAAACAGGTGCGCTGCATAGTTTTTCCTTAAGCGTCTCGAATGCTTCATCTTGCTCGGATTCCTATACAAAGGCTTTGTCCTTCTTAGTCAGTGAGGTCAATGGTTGCACAATTCATGAGAAGTCCTTTATGAATCGTCGGTAGTATCCGGCCAATCCTAGGAATTGCCTAATCTCAGTGGGAGTCTCAGGAATCTTCCAATTCTTTATAGCTTCAATCTTGGAAGGGTCAACTTGAATTCCATTCTCATTCACTACATGCCCTAAAAATTGGATCTCTCGCATCCAAATTCACATTTAGAAAATTTGGCATATAGTTGTTCATTCTTGAGTAACTCAAGGATCAGTCTGAGATGCTTCTCGTGTTCTTCTTTATTACTGGAGTAGATCAGAATGTCGTCGATGAACACAATCACAAACTTGTCAAGATATGGGCGGCATACACGGTTCATGAGATCCATGAATGCTGCTGGTGCATTAGTCAGTCCAAAGGGCATGACTAAGTACTCACAGTGCCCATACCTAGTTCGAAAAGCCGTCTTGGGTATGTCTTCTTCTCGGATCTTCAGTTGGTGGTAATCGGATCTTAAGTCTATCTTGGAAAAGTAGCTTGCTCCTTGAAGTTGATCGAATAGGTCGTCTATCCTCGGGAGAGGGTACCGGTTCTTTATAGTCAACTTATTTAACTCCCGGTAGTCAATGCACATGCGTAAGGTGCCGTCCTTCTTCTTCACAAATAACACCGGTGCACCCCATGGAGAGACACTCGGACGTATGAATCCTTTGTCTAATAGTTCTTGAACTTGCGTCATCAATTCCTTCATCTCGGGAGGGGAGAGTCGATACGGCGCTTTGGCTACCGGTGCAGCGCCAGGCAGCAAATCTATTTGGAACTCGACTTGTCGATTCGGGGGAAGTCCCGGTAGGTCTTCCGGGAACACCTCAGGGTATTCGGAAACTACTGGGATGTCCGAAATCTTCTTCTCCTCTTTGGTCTTCATCACGTAGATGATGAAAGCCGAGCATCCCTTCCTTAAGCTCTTGGTAGCTTTTAAATGGGATATCATGGGGCATAAGGTGTTACTCCTTTATCCTTGCACCACTAACTCTTCCTTGTCGTTCAATGGTATCTTTAGTAGGCGTTCATCACAAACAATTTCGACTCTGTTCTTAGCTAACCAGTCCATGCCGACAACCACATCAAATCCTCCTAACTTAATAGGCATCAGATCTATCTTAAATGCATGTCCATTTAGATTTATTGAACAATCCTTGATGATTTCGTTAGTTTCTAAAATATTACCATCAGCTAATTCGACGGTAAACGTATCGGCTAAGGTACACGTAGCTAAGTCAATCGAGGATCTAAAAGCACTAGAGATAAAACTGGCAGTCGCTCCAGTATCAAATAAAACAGTAGCAGGATGATCATTTACAAGAAACGTACCATTAACCACATCGGGTTCCTTTCGGGCTCCAGCTGGATCCATCACAAAAGCTCTTCCCTTGGGCTTATTGTGTCGGTTGTCCTTGTTTCTTCCAAGTTTGGGGCATTTGTTCCTCATATGGCCGGGGTCCCCGCACTCATAGCATTGTTTTCCAGGCTCGTAGGTACAGTCTTTAATCAGGTGACCAGGTTTCTTGCATTGATAACAAGGCATGGGATTGCACTCCCCTTGGTGATGAAGTTTGCATTTATCACAGAAGGGGCTTGTGCCCAGATACAACCTCCTTGCCTTTCCACCATGGTCATTTCGTCTCGCTTCTTCTCTAGGCTTCTTGTTTGAACCGCTGCTGCTGCCGACCATCTTCCTAGTATCAACCCACTTCCTCTTTTCTTCCACAACCTTCTTCTTGTCCTCCATTTTCCCATGTTCAATCCACCCCGCTCTAACTAGGTCGTCGGTCAGATACTGGTAAGGTCGACCGCCGCCTGTATGGTTGTAGGCCTGGATGACCGAACCATGCCCCTTACCCTTGGGTGTAACCCCCAGATGAAGCAGGCCACGCCCTTGGATTCTGGCATCACCAAGTGTGGTACCAGTCGGGACAATGCAAGGAACTGGTTGATGTATTCAGTGTAGTTCGGACCCCTCATCTCCAAACTCAGAAATCTAGCCTCCAGTTTCTCTAGTTGGTTGGTCGGGCAGTACTTGTTGGTGATTAGCTCCCTGAACTCAGACCAGTTCATCCTTCCCACAGCATCACGGCCTCGAGGCTGGATGATGGTTTTCCACCACTCAAGTGCTGGTCCCTTGAGAGATTGAGAAGCAAACCTCACCATGTGTTCCAACTTGCACTCACTGATGTCTAACACAGCTTCGATTTCGTCCAGCTACCTATATGTTTCAATTGCACCCTCGGTGCCATGGAATTCCTTTGGCTTGCAAGCCATGAATGTTTTGTAGGAGCACCCTTTCCTGATAGCTTCAGATTCTTCGTTGTTGGCAGCCCCAGTATCACCTCCGGCGTCATCCCGGTCAGCATTGATTTGAGCAATGATGGTTGGTATAGCGTTTGCAATCTGCTGTGCCACAAGATTTTCCATCCTCTCGTCATTTGTAGAGTTAGCATTCTCCCTGACGGGAGTCCTTGGAGGAGTAGGTGGTTGGTTTCTGGTTCGCCTTGCTCCTTCATGACGACCTCGGTTTGCTGCTTGCCTTCCGATGCGTGTTCCTCTTCTGGTAGGCATCCTGATAGTACTACAGATAAAGTCATTTTAGCATCTCATAAATTTGTTTCGAATAATCTATGCATCAATTTCCTACAAGGCTTCCCCTATACGAAGAGAGGATACGGTGTATAATTGCACATAACTTAACAAGGTTCCACAGATTACCGTTTTAAAGAGTTTAAGCAGTCATACAATATAACATGGCCCAACACCATGAATAAACAACACATGACAGACAATCATAAATGTTTCAACAACATTGCATCACACGAATCAGTTCAAAATAAGACAAGGTTCATAGTTTCAGAGTCTAGCTCTTACAAAGTGGAAGGTTCCATCACCCCCATAGATAATAATAGTTTCTCAAATAGATAGATTGTTTCTCAGATAGTTTTGGCAGCCTACTGCCATGTATCCTTAATACCAGATGCATCACCCCTGCCATTTCTTCTTCAACCAGCCGAACCATCCCGAGCTTTTCTTCTTCTGCTCTTTCTCCAGGCGCTGGACATTGTGAGTTGCCATCATTGCTTGGAATTGGGCAGATTGGGAGGTCCACGTGGCGTGTTGTAAGGTCAGCTCATGACGCTGGATAGTCCTCAGTATCTCACTCAAGGTGGGGTCTGATGGGCCAAAGTCCCTAGCCCACCGGCTAGACTGGGTGTGCTGGTCTCCAGCGAACATGCTAGGGCCATCATGCATGCCATGCCTTGGAGGCATCCAAGGCTCCTCTTGTGGGTGGCGTCGGTGTGGCTCGTACGGCGGTGGTGCAGGTATGGGAGCCCTGACCGGTGGTGGAGGAGGAGGCAACCTAAATGAGACCGAAGTCCCAGGTCTAAAAGCCTTCCGTGGACGAGTGACGGTGCGTGCTCCCCAATTCCCAATGGGAGGTATCGGTGAGTGGGATGGAGCGGTAACATGTGGCGAGCGGGAGCGCGTCCGGCTCCTGGGTGGCGTTGACGAAGAAGAATCCTCGGAAGCTCCAGTGTCCTCTGACGTGGCGGAGATCCAATCCGGGTGTCCACATCTCTGCAGGTATGCCTCGTACTCCGTTTGGGGCTCCTCCTCAGTGTCCCAACAGGGGCAGTCTCATCAACTGGATGTGCGGGTGCCTTACCTCTTTCAGCCATAGTAGTTTCCTGTAAAAAGACATCATGAGTAATTTGGTTTCTCATAGCTCATGATAGTTTTAATAATAATAATATACTCATAGTACTAGTGATGGCATTAGTATCAGGGATCTCTTTGAATCCCTTATCCATGATGTTAGAATCAATTGTTTCTCATAATAGTGTCAGGCAAAACAGTTCATATAAAAAATTTATTTCAAATCCCCAGTCAAAAATAGATTTCAAGGTTAATCAGCATCAAACAGAAAGGTCCAACTTAAATTAGAGGTCCATGATGAAAATTACGCGCCCGGTAAATTCATGATTATGTTGATCAGGCGTAATCATCAATTTACCCAACCCGATCATTCCACACTTTCCCACAAGGACAGTCCTAGGGTATCAGGGTTGTAGCCTAGGGTCTACTATGGTATTCCTGACTTTTCTACAACCTTTGGCTCTGATACCAATCTGTCACACCCCCGGGCCCAGGTAGGGTGGGACGTCACAGATTAGCAACAACATATATGGCAGCGGAAACAAACCATTATAAGAGCTCAAAGGGAGAGAACATCACATGGCATTAAAAGTTTTAAAAGACACTGGGCTGGAAACAGATCCAGCCCCAAATGTTTACATGTCCAACATAAATTTAAATAGTCATGATATCAAATTGTCAAAGTCATAAATTCTGGTCACACAAACAATGCCATGGTCTCGGGGTTGAGTCTAAGTCGTCCATACGCTAAGAGTCTTCACAGGTTACCTGAAACATGCTCAAAAGAAAAGAGTGTCAACTAAAAAGTTGGTGTATTCAAGTGCTTAAAGTTTCAAAACAAAATAAAAGGAACTATAAAAGTCCACAGTAAAGGTTTTAGAATCCAGTGTGATAGTTTATAAAAAAAATCTCATTCGATTTTAAAACATCGTTTTTGGTATCAGTCATTGTGGGGTATCACAATCAACCCTGCACTTGGTCCCTGGTTGGCCTCTTCTAAACTTGTGTTTAACCGGATATTCCCGTAGGAAAAAGGACCAAGCCTCAGAATAGTGAACCATTCCTGCTAGAATGGTTTACCATAGTATCTTACTCAAAACCTGTTACATGCCACAAACGACCCCTCAGGATCTCAGTGGGGTACCTCCCTGTGGCGGGAGCCACTGTGCGTGGGGGATTCCCCAAATAGATCTATTCACGTAAGAACAAGTGGTTCACAAAAGAATTAATGATTATGACTAAAGTATCAGCAGGTATCCAAAAAGTCCCACATACAAGCATCAAGTAAGCATAATCATAGTTCATAAAACAAAAGATCATGCTAAACAGTAAACAGTATCACACATAAGAGTTTCAGTTTAAAGGAGCATGCTTCATCCCCAAAACAAAAGTAAAAAAAAAGGGGGAACACGAGAACTCACCTTAGGTGTCAAGCAAATAGAGTTTCTTCGCGTGCCGGGAATAGCTCAAATCTAGCACCCTAATATGAATATATTAAGTGATTAACTACTGCTCTAAACCTATTTAAGGAGCAACAATAGTGCCTAAGACTTAAATAGACGGTTTCGGTTTTGATTCGATTAGGTTTGCGTAAAAAGTTTCCTTTTAAGGAAAGTCAAGGTTTTTCATGGAATCAAAGGTTTCTATCTTACTAGACCAGGGATATATAGTAATTATGCCATTTAATGGGGACAATGAACTTATGGGAGTTGGTTATGAAATTTTGTAAAATTTACAGTTTTGCCCCTGAAGTTTCAAAATTGACAATTTCTACCCTTGAGTTTGGTTTCTTGCATTAAATGTCCTTTATAACAAAAAATCTGTTTCAAGAACTTAATATAACTTCATTTTAAGAATATATACTCAAATTTTCAGTTCATGGACTCGGTTTCTAAAATACGCGTTTAACGTTGCCGGTTACGGTAAAACCGAACGTTTTAAAATGGTTATTTATGAGTTTTCACCTTTTTGGAGTCTAAGTCCAGTAGATATTTCTTAAAATCATTTTTATGGGTTTCAAACCTTTTATATTATAAAAATTTGTCTCTAAAAGTGGAAAGGCTCGTTTTTACGTTAAACCGTTAAAACGCGTTTTTACTCGGGTTTGACCATTTTAAAGGCTTGTTTGACCACCCATTTTACCTTTGAGGTTATTTTATCTATTAAACTACTGGAAAGTAATGATTTTTATAAGTTTTAACATTTAACCCATTTATCATAGAATTTTCCTTAAAAACGCCTTTCGGCTTACACCCGGTTTTACTTAAAATCCATTTAAATTATCTTTTGACCACTAAAACTTTCCATTGACTTCAGAACACTTTATTTATCCATTTAGAACCTGTAAATTCTCTTTAAAACGTTTATGGTCCATGTTTCCCATTTTTAAGTCATTTTAACACGTTTTTCGGGTCCCGAAAGTGACCAAACTAGGCCTAAACATGTCCTTTGTTCCAGAGGTCATTCCATGTAATTAAACTTAATATACACCAAAACTTACTGAAATAACAGTCCCAATCGTTGCCTAGTTGTTCTATACATCCATGGACTTTAAAACATGTAGAAAGTGTCATAAATGACCATTACACTTGTGTAAATCCTTGTATCTTGAGTTTAACCATTACTAAACTTTATCTAACTTAAAAATCAGATTATTAGGGTGTCTTAAAATTCATTTTAAGCAGATTAAAACCCTTGTCTAAGAGGTTTTTCAAGAGATGTCTAAAAGAGGTTATTACTAGTAGATTGAAGCATTGTTCAAGGTGTAATGCATACTTTCACCACATGTAGGTCGTGTACACCCTTGGAGACTTCAAAAACAGGTTGTTGATAGTCTTAAAACCCATTCATATGCAGGTTAGACGTTTGGTTTTGAAAGGTTACAAGATTCACAAGTGCATGGTGACAAAAACACCAAAAAGAGGGTTTTCAAGGGGGTAAATCGGGTTCTACCCCTTGGAATGAGAATTATAACGTGTGGTATACCTTCAAGAACATGGGGAACTCCTCAAGAACAAAGTGAGGATGAGATGTTTCTGCTTCAACAAGAAAAAGATGGGTTTTTAGGTGAAAAATGAAGACTAGCTTAAGAAATGACCAAAACCGACACATAGAGCTTAAACTTGATGTAACTCACGATTTGGAAGGTGTGGATGGTCGTGGTTGACTGGAATCTTCTTGGATGAGGCTGGAGAAGCTTTAACAAAAGCTGGAACCTCAAGATTTACACGTTCCAAGCTTCAAAACTTCACTAAAAGTCCACCCTTGCTGCTGTTTGCTGCTGGCCGATTGTTGTGCTTGTTGTTGCTCACGGTTTTGGAGCTGAAAATGGAGAGGATGGAGAGGATTTTGAAAGAGAAGGGAGTTATCAGCTGGTAGAAGTCAGAAATGAGAGGGAGAGGGGGAGAATGAAGAGATGTGAAAGTGAATTTGCATGAAAGGTGAGTGGATTGTGTTAAGGTGGTCTAGCATGTGAAGAAAGCAATAATTTCTATTGGGGGAGAAGGGAGGCACGTTTTTTTGTCCCCTTGTGGCAATATTCTTTCAAATTTTAGTGTATATTATTATTATGTGGTATTAGTTTGTTGTGTAGTGTAGTACTTTGGATGATAAGTTTTAGTTAGTTGACTGAGTGTTATGCATGATAATGCATGCTTAAATCCGAAAATTTCAAGTGTGTGTCCACATATACTTTTAATTGTTTTAATTGATATTGTATATCCTACTTAGGGTGACTAATTAATATTCCCGGGCACGAATTTTCTAAAATGGCAAGACTTAGAATGACTAATTTCACGTAAATCACATAGAATCATAAAAATTGATCAAATAAAAATTAGTGATTCTAACACTCTTGATATAATTGAATTGTTTCCATTATTAGTACTTATAAGACGGGATATGATGCAATTAAATTAGGGTTTAGAGTAGTGACCTTGGGACCGGTTGTCACACTTATATTGCTTCTCTAACGTATACCATGTGTTATGACGATCCCGTCTAGCTCGCATCCCCGTGTTTCCGCTATCAGCGGGGGTGTGACAATTAATAAAAGTTTATATGCTAAAACTAACTATAAAAGGAAAGATGTTGCTCCATGCAAGCTTCTTGCAACCTTGCAACCTAGAGAGAGAAAATGCTTTATTTGATATAGAGAAAGTCAATAATATCAAGCAAGGTAGCCACTTTCCATGTATTATGTTAGATCTAGGCTATATCTATGTTATTTCGGTTTTTATACACTATTTTGATGGATAATGTTGACATATTTACCTATATGTGTGTAGATCTCAGTTATTCCCTCTTGTGTTAGGGTTTTATCGGGTTTACTTGACAAAGATGAGTTCTAGTTTCCCATTTCTACTCGTTTTGTTGTACTTTGAGGCTAGTATGTATACCATGAATGTATTTATACAAGTTTAGAGGATTTAAAGTGTTAAAGATATCATTTTTATATATCTTTATAATGGTATGGATGAGAATGATAAAGAGTATGGACTAATGTGAGTGGTGTAGGGTTTGTTAGAACACAAAATCAAAGTTTAACCCATTAAACTTTTGGAAAAACGCAGTGGAGTAACAACTTTATAAACTTGTTTATAAGCTGAAAAACATGTTCTTTAGGTGACCATATAAATGTATAAAACAAACCCATATAACAAAGGATCATTTATGTGAATATGCAAGCTATGAACATATGTAAAGTTACATAAAATCACAGCTACAATGAGCTGTGAATACTACATCTTTCAGCAGCTGAAAATCAACAGAAAAGAAGGTGTAGGATGCTCAAAATCGGCCAAAGCTCCAAGAATAGGACCTCTCAAGTTAGTATACCCCAAGCCTCCTTGCAAACAACTTCTTGTTAGGAAGATTTAACACCAAAACAACACAAAATGGCCCTCCAAAAACCTTCTAATGCTGCTGCCCAGGCCGAAGCTTTTAGAGAGAGAGAAAGGAGATTATTTTGTGTTTTGCATGTATGGAGAGATGTGTGAAAAGTGGAGTGCAAGACTAGTTAATTAGTTGTATTCTCAAGAGAGCAAGGGAACCAATAAGATGAATGGAGGGGGCGGCCGAAAAAATTGGTTTTAAAAGTCTTCCCCCATTTAAACTTATCACACATTATATTTGTTAACTAGTCTTCTTGCTTAGATATACAATTAACCTTTTAATTGTATAATCCATACACTCCCATTATTAATTTGTGACATTATCTAACTTACTTAAATAACATTACAAATAATATTATTGAACAAAATATTCTAATAAGTTGTTCCATCTCATATGCAACTTATTTAGAAAACCCATTTTCTAAATTAGTGTAAATATTTAATTACATGATCATATTATCAAATAAATATTAATTGGTGTTTGCTAAACTTGTTATTGGGTATAACCCGACTTGGATCATAACGTACTAACCGCATCAATATTCTACGTGTCTTGGGCACATAGAATCCTACAATTTCCCACTTGCCCAAGATTTATAGAAGATTGATGCAAGCAGTAAATACTGCCTAACAACGGTTTTGCTACCCTTAATACGCATGACTTATAGCCATTCAATAACATCATCCCATTCAAGTATCCTACTTGAAATGATTTTGGTGAATCAATCATCTATCCTTTTGTTTCAGATGTCATGTTAAATCCAAAGACACAGAATGATCATTCCTTGTTGATTTAACTTATCAGGCCTTAGACATCTAACTCTCAACGAATAAGAGGAACAAATTCCATCTTGACTACATACGTTTCTCACAAACACCTCGTGTCATACCTGAACATACCATTATGTACTGTCCACTATTTCAGGACAGTAAAGAACTAGCTCAAGGTATAATACTTGGTGAATATCAAAACCTAATATGTATCTCAGGTCGAAGGATACCAAATTTTATTCACCTTTACTCAAATTTACTTATGATCAATCTAGAAGATTCAATGTAGTAAAATTTGAGATGCGGGTTAGTCCAATATTTGTATCCCACAAATATCTATGAACCTTGGTAGCAACCCATTGCTCTATATTCATCCTTATGAATATCAACCAATCCAAGTTCATAATAATCTTACCCTCACACTTGTTCCCACAAGTATGAACGACTACGGACATTTAGAGTAAACAATTTACCCATGGATTTAAGCATGCTAAATTGGAACATTAATTGAAACATTATAACCAAATAATTTTATTCAAATAATAAAGAGTTTCACATATCCAAATACAAAATTATAGATCAAATCCAATCACTAGAATATCAAAGTCCCATGGCACAAGTATGACCTTCATGCTTTGCCTTTTCAAGGAGCTTCGTGAGAGGATCCGTAATGTTTTGATCCGTGTGAACTTTGCGAATACATATCTTTCCCTTTTAACTTCATCTCGTATGTAGTTGAATCTCCGCTCAATGTACCTAGTCTTTTGATGAGCATGAGGTTCCTTGATTTGAGTAATCGCACCCTCGTTATCACAAAAGATCTCTAGGGGGTCCTGAATGGAAGGGACAACCCCTAGATCGACAATGAATGTCTTCAACCATGCAGCTTCTTGAGCTGCCAATAAGGCGGCAACATATTCTGATTCTGTAGTTGATAGAGCCACCACATCCTGCTTGGAGCTCTTCCAAGAGACCGCTCCTCCATTCAGAATGAAAATGTATCCCGATTGTGACCGTGAGTTGTCACGATCTGTTTGGAAACTCGTATCTGTGTAATCTTTTACAACGAGTTCCTCATCACAAGATCCATATATTAGGAACATATCTTTCGTCCTCCTTAGGTACTTGAGTATGTTCTTAACAGCCATCCAATGACTGCTTCCAGGATTTTGCTGATATCGGCTTGTCATGCTTAAGGCACATGACACGTCCAATCGAGTGCATATCATCGCATACATGATGGATCCAATAGCAGATGCGTATGGGATTGCCTTCATTTTATCTTGCTCATCCTTTGAGCTAGGACATTGAGTCGTACTCAATATCGTTCCTCTTTGAATAGGTACGGTACCTTTCTTAGAGTTCTCCATCTTGAACCTTTTCAAGATTTTATCAATGTATGCACTTTGATTTAAACCAATCAACCACCTTGATCTATCCCTATAGATCTTTATTCCCAGAATATAGGCGGCTTCACCAAGATCCTTAATGGAGAAACAACTTCCAAGCCAAGTTTTAACACCTTCCAAGGTTGGAATGTCATTTCCAAATAGTAGTATGTCATCAACATACAATACTAGAAAAGTTATTGTGCTCCCACTAGCCTTCTTGATAGGCAGCCAACCCATGACTCAACAAATGCCAACCCAAGTTTACTGGACCCGATTCCAAGTCAGAGCCCAAGTCAAAAATGGATCAATTTGGCCCAGCTGGATTATCCACCTACATAGTCACTACCTTACCCACTGTTAGACCCACGTTTCTTTTCCACACAACATGTTTTATTTTCTTTCAGTCTTTATTTCTTTTGTTTGAAGTTGTCAAAGTCTGTTATTTAAATTCCACAAGTGCAGGGAAACGTGGATGGTAGTGTTATGTCAGTTTCTTTGTTTCTTTCACATTTATGTACGGAAAATTGGAAATGAAAAGGCAGACTTGATTTTCCTAAAATTCGTTCTCTTCACTTGAGAATATTTTCCATTGCTATTCTAATTTTGGCAGGAAATTAGAAGGTGATCTTGGAAGATAATTGCAGGTTCTCGTGGTGTGACTGTAACGGGAATTCGGATTAGTGATTCTGCTTAGCGGAGACTCTCGAGTGGTGTGACTGTATCTCGGTGAGAACCGTTGTAATCCTGTTTTTTTTTCAATTTCGGGTATTTGATCCAAATTGACCAAGCTGATTGCTATCATTTGGTATCAGAGCCATGGATACCCGAAGTAGTACCAAACTGAAGAAGATTATGGAAATTATGGAAGCCGACAAGAAGGAAATGGCAGAAAAAATGCAAACGATGCAAGAACAGATTCATGAGTTGCTTATTTCCCAGGTTCATGGTGATGGATCAAGTGGATCTGTTAACAAAGGCCAGCAAGGAGGATGGCACCCTAACGACATCAAAGTTGACATCCCTGAATATGACGGTAAACTAGACCCGGACGAGTTCATCGACTGGCTGTGAACAGTAGAGCGGGTCTTCGATTATAAGCAAACCACCGAGGATAACAAGGTTAAGATTGTTGCTCTTAAACTTCGTAAGTACGCCTCAACTAAGTGGTCCAATACCTGTTTGAAACGTGAAAGATCTGGGAAAGAAAAGATTCAGGATTGGCCGAAGATGAAATCAAAGATGAAGCAAAAGCTCCTTCCCACGCATTATGTTCAGCATAGTTATTCCCAATTGCATTCACTGAAGCAAGGAACTGGTGCAGTGGAGGAATATTCTCGAGAATTCGAGTACCTTTTAATCAAGTGTAATGTTCCTGAGGATGACCCCCAGACTCTTGTTCGATATTTAGGAGGTTTGGAGCCGCGAGTTCCAAATGTCGTAGAATTGCACGCTTATCAAACCCTAGATGATTTAACTCTACTTGCTCATAAAGTGGACCTACAACAACGGGCTAAAGGGAAAACTGATTCCAGCCGGCCCACTTTCAGGCCCAATCCTTACTCCAAAAACATACAGTCCACTAAGCCCACCACTCCTGCTATACCTAAACCCACACCGCCACCCAGTACCAACACCGACACCCCAAAATCCCCACGCCGCTGTTTTCGATGTCAAGGATTAGGGCATATCGCGTCTGAGTGCCCAAATAAGCGGATCACTACTTTAACCGATTTTGAAATCACTGGAGGATATGAGTTTGGATCTGATTCGGTGGAAGTCCCTGAATCAACGATGGAGGACGCCGAGGTGACTGGCCCTGATGAAGGTCCAATTTTGGTTGTACGATGAACACTGAGTACTGTTTCGACTCAGGAAGAAAACCTTCAAAGGGAATTGATCTTTCATACGCAGTGTACGATTGCTCAGCGGGTTTGCATAGTGATAGTCGATGGGGGCAGCTGTACCAATGTAGCCTCTCAGACCCTAGTTACTAAATTGAACCTTCCTACCCACCCACACCCTTCACCATACGTCATTCAATGGCTCAATTAGGGGAACGGAATATGTGTATCCCACCGGGTACTCCTTTCACTAAGTATTGGCAAATCTTACACTGATGAACTGTGGTGTGATGTTATTCCGATGGATGCGTGTCATGTACTTTTGGGGAGACCTTGGCAATTCGATCGACGAGCGATCCATGATGGGTATCATAACACATATTCCTTCATTCATAACAACCGCAAAATAATCCTCACTCCTATCTCCCCTTCGATACCTTCACAAAAACCCACACCCAACCTGAGTACATTACTCCAATCCGAACACCATGAGCATCATTCTTTCAAGGAGTTTATTCTGTTAGGATTTAATGAGGAGGAAGACCATTCCCAATCAAAACCCCATCCCCTTATGCAACCACTGTTAAAATCCTATGCTCAAGTATTTCCACCCGAAATCCCCACTGGCCTACCCCCTAAACGTTCCATCCAACACAAGATCGACTTCATCCCAGGTTCTACCCTACCTAACAAACCAGCATATCGCACCAATCCACAGGAAACAATTGAAATCGGGAAAGAGGTTGATAAACTGTTGGAAAAGGGACTAATTCGTGAGTCTCTCAGCCCGTGTACGGTCCCCACTTTGCTTGTACCGAAGAAGAATGGGGAATGGAGGATGTGTATAGACAGTCGTTCAATCAACAAAATCACCATTAAGTATCGTTTTCCCATCCAACGGCTGAATGACCTGTTGGATGAACTCCATGGTGCCACTGTATTCTCCAAAATTGATCTAAGGAGTGGCTATCATCAAATCCGGATCTATGAAGGGGACGAGTGGACGACGACTTTCAAGACGAAGGAGGGGTTGTATGAATGGCTTGTCATGCCGTTTGGGTTATCAAACGCACCGAGCACGTTTATGCGTTTAATGAACCATGTTTTGAAACCATTTTTGGGAAAATTTATTGTTGTCTACTTTGATGACATTCTCGTGTATAGTCGGACCACCGATGAACACCAATCCCATCTGGCCCAGCTTTTTCAAGTTCTTGAACAGGAAAGTCTATATGGGAATTTAGAGAAGTGTGAGTTTTTCACTCATCAAGTCACTTTTCTTGGCTATCTCATTTCAGAACAGGGGATACAAGTGGATGATAAGAAGATTCAAGCCATTCGCGAGTGGCCGATTCCCCAATCTATTCAACAAGTTTGAAGTTTTCATGGCCTCGCCTCTTTTACCGGCGTTTTATAAAAAATTTCAGTACCTTTTTGGCCCCAATTACTGAAGTGACTAAATCAAAGCTGTTCCATTAGACCCCACAAGCCCAATTAGCCTTCGAGGAGCTCAAGAAGCAACTATCCTCCACACCGGTTCTAGCTTTACCCTGTTTCCAAGAAGAGTTTGAGGTCGAATGTGATGCTTCTGGAGTAGGAATAGGGGCTGTTTTAACTCAAGTCAGTCGTCCCATTGCCTATTTTAATGAAAAACTCAACGATGCAAAGAGGCGCTATTCAACATATGATAAGGAGTTTTATGATATCATTCGAGCATTGGATCACTGGCAATATTATTTGATATTCAAGGAGTTCATTTTACATTCAGATCATGAGGCTTTAAAATACAGACAAGGTCAACATAAATTGCAGCCTCGACATGCCAAATGGGTGGAATTCTTACAAGCTTTTACTTTCACCATCAAGCACAAGTCAGGACGACTCAACAAAGGAGCTGATGCCCTTTCTCGCAGGTACTCCTTATTAGCCTCCCTCCATCCGAAAGTTCTGGGATTTGATCTGTTAAAAAATGAGTACCCCTCCGATCCTGATTTCGGGGAGTTATATACTATTTGCCAGTCTCATGCTAAAGGAGAATATCATGTCCTCAATGGGTTTTGATTTAAAAGGCAGCAGCTTTGTATCCCTTGTCACAGCATCAGGTTACTAATCATACAAGAGACTCATGAAGGAGGACTAGCATTTGGGTGCTGATAAAACAATTCAAATTTTGCATCACCGTTTTTTTTTGGCCTAAGATGAGTCAAGATGTTGAACATTTCGTTAGACGTTGTCTACCATGCCATCGAGCCAAAGGTTAGTCTTCCCCACATGGACTGTATTTACCTTTACCTGTGCCGGTTGCCCCTTGAGAGGATGTTAGTCTTGATTTCATTGTTGGGATGCCCCGTACTCAGCGACAGAAGGATTCCGTTATGGTGGTGGTGGATCGGTTTTCTAAGATGGCCCATTTTATTGCCTGCCATACTACATATGATGTTGTCCAGGTAGCCAATCTTTATTTTAAAGAAATCGTTCGTCTACATGGCGTGCCGAAGACGATGGTTAGTGATCGGGATGTTAAGTTCCTCAATCATTTCTACATTACACTATGGCACAAACTGGGTACTAAACTCATGTTTAGCACCTCCGGCCACCCGCAGACTGACGGCCAGACAGAAGTTACTAATCGCACTCTTGGGTCCCTACTTCGAGCTCTCATTACTACCAATGTGAAACAATGGGATGAATTATTACCCCGGGCTGAATTTGCTTATAACAGGGTAGCCAACAAAACAACTGGCGTCAGTCCATTTATGGTTGTGTATGGGTTTAATCCTCCAACACCACTCGATCTTGCTGTCATCGATACCTCAACCAAATTCAGCCAGGAGGCTTGTGATTTAGCAGTTGATATCAAGGCTATTCATCAGCGTATTTATGATAAAATCACCGAGAGTAATGAACTCCTAAAGTATAAACGTGACAAGGGGAGGAAACATGTGCTTTTCAAGCCAGGGGATCTTGTGTGGCTGCATCTCTGGAAGGAACGATTTCCGTCTAAACGTCGTTCCAAATTGAGCCCTCGATCAGATGGTCCCTTCAAGATTCTAACCAAGGTGAATGACAATGCCTATACGATTGATCTTCCGGGTAATTCTGGTGTTCCAGCAACTTTCAATGTGGCGGATCTTCAACTGTACTATAACCCTGCAGAATCCATTCCAAGTTTGAGGTCAAACTCTTTCGAAGACGGGGAGGATGATAGGCAGCCAACCCATGACTCAGCAAATGCCAACCCAAGTTTACTGGACCCGATTCCAAGTCAGAGCCCAAGTCAAAAATGGATCAATTTGGCCCAGCTGGATTATCCACCTACTTAGTCACTACGTTACCAACTGTTAGACCCACGTTTCTTTTCCACACAGCATGTTTTATTTTCTTTCAGTCTTTATTTCTTTTGTTTGAAGTTGTCAAATCAGTTATTTAAATTCGACAAGTGCAGGGAAACGTGGATGGTAGTGTTGTGTCAGTTTCTTTGTTTCTTTCACATTTATGTACGGAAAATTGGAAATGGAAAGGCAGACTTGATTTTCCTAAAATTCATTCTCTTCACTTGAGAATATTTTCCACTGCTATTCTAATTTTGGCAGGAAATTAGAAGGTGATCTTGGAAGCTAATTGCAGGTTCTCGTGGTGTGACTGTAACGGGAATTCGGATTAGTGATTCTGCTCAGCGGAGACTCTCGAGTGGTGTGACTGTATCTCGGTGAGAACCGTTGTAATCCTGTTTTTTTTCAATTTTCGGGTACTTGATCCAAATTGACCAAGCTGATTGCTATCACTTCTTATACACACAAGCCTCATCAGCGTTTTTGATGAAGCCAAATTTCTTTACCTCCTCATCAAAACGGTGATTCCAACTTCTTAATGTTTGTTTCAATCCATAGATTGATTTCTTTAACTTGCATACTTTATTAGGATCTTTTGGATCGACAAAACCTTCAGGCTGAACCATATAGACATCTTCCTCAAGATATCCATTTAGGAAAGCGGTTTTGACATCCATTTGCGAAATCTCATAATCATAATGAGCAGCTATGGCAAACAATATCCTTATAGACTTTAGCATCGTAACAGGTGAGAAAGTTTCATCATAGTCAACCCTTGAGTTTGAGTGAAACCCTTTGCTACAAGTCTAGCTTTATAAGTATCCAAGTTTCCTTGCATATCTGTTTTCTTCTTGAAAACCCACTTACTTCTAACTATCTTGGAGTTAAGAGGTGGTTCAACAAGTTCCCAAACTTGATTGTCATACATGGATTGCATCTCAACATTCATGGCTTCAAGCCATTTGTCACAATCCAAATTGGACACTGCATCATGGTATGTGGTTGGTTCATCTGAATCTACCACATAGCATCCATCCATGAAAATCCGTATCTTCCAGGTGGATTACTAGTTCTACCACTTCTACGAACGTTTTGTGTGTATTGATCAACCGCTTGATCATCCTCAACACGCTCATGTTGAGTGCTAGTTTCAACCAAACGTGCATCAGGTTGTGGTTCTTGATCCTCCTCAAGATCCACTGTTCTACTGCTAGTTCCTTCAATAAGGAACTTTGCTTCTAAGAACTCACCCTTTCTGGCAACAAACACCTTTTGTTCCAGTGGATCATAGAAATAATAACCCATAGAATCTCTAGGATATCCAATAAAGATACACTTGGTGGATCGGATTTCCAATTTGTTTAGGGTGGGAGTCTTAACATAAGCCTCACAACCGCAGACCCTTAAGTATGATAGGGATGGAACTCTTCCATGCCATATCTCAAAAGGTGTCCTTTCCACCTTTTGGTTGGGGCCATATTTAAAATACAGGCTGCGGAGAGCAAAGCGAAACCCAAAAATGATAGAGGCAATGTGCTTCTAGCCATCATAGATCGGACCATATCCAATAAGGTTCGATTCCTTCTCTCAGACACACCATTATGTTGTGGTGTTCTAGGTAGAGTGAGTTGTGAGACAATCCCACAACTCCTAAGATGATCTTGAAAAGCATCACTTAGGTATTCACCTCCTCTATCGGTACGGAGAACTTTAATCGACTTGTTGAGTTGATTTTCTACTTCATTCTTGAAGATTTTGAACATTTCAAAAGCTTCATCTTTGTGCCTTAATAAGTACACATATCCATAGCGACTACAATCGTCGGTAAAGGTAATGAAGTATCTTTCACCAGTCTTAGTCATTGGTATAAAAGGACCACATACATCCGAATGTATGATTCCTAATAAATCTTTTGCCCTTTCGTTAGTTCCACTAAAGGGTGCCTTAGTCATTTTTCCTTGTAAACAAGATTCACATACATCAAATGAATCACATTTATTTGTTTTTAAAAGACCATTCTTTTGAAGTGTTTATATACGCTTCTTGTTTATATGACCAAGACGACAATGCCAAAGATAGGTGTCACTCAAATCCAATTTGAGTTTCTTGGTGTTAGTTTGGTACAATGAACTATTTAAAGTATTTTCATGAACCAATTCATAAATCCCATTGATGGGAATAGCTTTAAAATAGAACATATCATTTAAAGAAACATGAATATCATTTTCAACAAAAGATAATACATAATCGTAATGTCTTAATTGGGATACAGAAATAATATTCCTAGTCAACCTAGGAGCATACAAAACATTCTTCAAAATAACTTCCAAGCCACTTGGAAGTTTTAGGATGTAGTCCCCATGAGCTTCAACTAAGTTTTTAGTTCCATTGCCCATGAAGAGGCTAACATCCCCTTGATTGAAGTCCCTACTTCTTGTGAACCCCTGCAACAAATTGCAAATATGAGTTCCACATCCGGTATCCAATACCCATATGTTAGAAGATGTAACGTTAAGATCAATATGAATCATGTATATTGTACCTGAGGTCTGCCCGGCATCCCTCTTTGCTTTCAACTCTTGGAGATGGACAGGACAATTCCTTGCCCAATGTCCTATCTCCCCATACTTGAAGCATGGGTCATTATTAGCAACCTTTTGCTTCTTCTCTTGTGGTTTGGGTGGCACCCTTGCCACCCCCTTCCCCTTTACCCAAACCGGTCCCTTACCCAAACGGGTCCCTTACCCTTGGCAACCTTTGCCTTGGGTGCGGGATAAGGCCTTTTCTTGTTCCCACCTTCATTGATGGTGAGAACGGGTAAAACCCGTTTACCCATGGCCGCCTTGGCGGTTTTAAGCATTGAGTGAAGCTCACCAATGCTCTTGTCCCAAGCATTCATGTTATAGTTCAACACGAATGTCTCAAACTTCTTGGTAAGGCCATTAAGGATCAAATCCGTGGCCAATTCCTTCGAGACGAGACAATTAAGCCTCTCGAGGCGGTCAATATGACTTTTCATCTTAAGTACATAAGATGAAACAGATTGGTTGTCGTCCATACGACATGCATGGAGTGCTCGAACCGTTTCGAAGCGCTCAACCCTTGCTTGCTGTTGGAACGTTTCCTTCAGCTGGGTTATCATGTCATAAGCTCCGTGATGTTCATACTCCTTTTGGAGATCCGGAGTCATGCTCGCTAGCATGAGACAAGACACTTGGACGGAGTCCTCAGTGTACTTCAGCCAATCGTTGTAGGCCTCCTCATCATCCTCAGTAGGTTGATCGGGGATAGGGTCGTCTAAAAATATGATCTTCTCTCTTGCTTGAGAACGATTCTCATGTTTCGATACCAATCAATGAAATTATTATGATTTAGACGTTCCTTTTGGAGGATCGCTCGTAATGATTGGGTGGACGCAGATGAGTTTTCATGATTGTCATTATTGGTGGCCATCTACAAAATTTAACAAAGATCTATTTTAGTATTTTCGATATTGCTATTTTAATAATTAATGCCTTTTAATGGTCATTTTATATTAAAATCTAGAACCCAACATTACATTTAAATTGTGGTTAGGTGACCTTTATCCCACGATTTAAATTAATAAGGTGGTCAACGATTGACGGTTGCAACCATTTGCAACTTCTAGATGTATGGGATCGACTTTAAACATTATATGTAAAGTCGGAATGTTAATCCCATCTACACCATTTGGAAACCATATTGTAGGTGATCCATTTAACATGGTTTGCAAATCAAGTTACCCTACTTCACACACGTGTGAGTTTACCAACATAAGTGGTTAGGTGACCTTTATCCCACAAATGTGGTATCCCCACCTTAAGTCACAAGTTCCCTCTAAATGGTTAGGTGACCTTTATCCCATTAAGAGTTTCCAAATGACTCAAGTGTTGTGCAAAAGGACGGTGTTAAACTTGTTTGTCAAATGTTTAGAGATTTCATAATTCTAGTTTAGAAAACTTTATGTACTTGTATTTGCATGCTTTCAAATACAAGATACCCTATGGTCCTTTTAATAAAACCCATTTTATTATTAAATCATTAATCCTTTTAATAACCATTTATTAACACTTAATGATTAAGAACCATTTTATATTAGCTTGTTAAGATCATTTTTATTAAGATTGTTTATCATATCCAAATATTATACAATCATTCACAAAATCACAATCAAACAAGCATAATATAAACAACCACAATATGCATAACCATAGCTACTATTATGACCACACTTGTTTGCCATCACAAGTGTGGTCATTTGGTCTTTCCTAAGGGCTGAATACTACACAAAATTGGGGTCTTCATAGACCCCTACTTGAATTTGTATCCATATGCTTCAAGTTCTTCTTTTGTGTCTTCCTCTTGTGCTTCCTTCCCGAGCATCTTCTTTTACAAAATATATATCCTAATACACATCCTAATCTATTATAACATCCCAATGAATAAATACACAAATTACATTTTTAAGCAAAGCACAAATAAATTAATATACAACCCCATTGAATAAACCAAAACCAACCATTTCAAACATCCAAACAACACAAGGCCAAAAGCTAGGTTATGCACCAATATGAACATTCATCATATCATCCAAATATAACTAAGAATCCCCATTAAAACCTATGATTTTCAGCCAACATAAACTGAAAATTCGGGTTTCAAACATTGTCCAAACAATATACATATCATCATACATATCTTTTAAGGTTTAATCACAAGCATGTGTGATATAACCTTGAAAGCTTGGGGATTCAACATGCAAGAATATTTCAGCCCTTAAAGGGGTTATAAAATCCCATAAAACAAATTTTTAAAGGATACTAACAAGCATGCTATCCACATAACTGGCTCTAGATGCCATTTGTAGGGTTTGTTAGAACACAAAATCAAAGTTTAACCCATTAAACTTTCTAAAAAATACAGCGGAATAACAACTTTATAAACTTGTTTATAAGCTGAAAAACATGTTCTTTAGGTGACCATATAAATGTATAAAACAAACCCATATAACAAAGGATCATTTATGTGAATATGCAAGCTATGAACATATGTAAAGTTACATAAAATCACAGCTACAATGAGCTGTGAATACTACCTCTTTCAGCAGCTAAAAATCGACAGAAAAGAAGGTGTAGGATGCTCAAAATCGGCCAAAGCTCCAAGAATAGGACAACTCAAGTTAGTATACCCCAAGCCTCCTTGCAAACACCTTCTTGTTAGGAAGATTTAACACCAAAACAACATAAAATGGCACTCCAAAAACCTTCTAATACTGCTGTCCAGGCCGAAGCTTTTAGAGAGAGAGAAAGGAGATTATTTTGAGTTTTGCATGTATGGAGAGATGTGTGAAAAGTGGAGTGCAAGACTAGTTAATTAGTTGTATTCTCAAGAGAGCAAGGGAACCAATAAGATGAATGGAGGGGCGGCCGAAAAAATTGGTTTTAAAAGTCTTCCCCCCTTTAAACTTATCACACATTATATTTGTTAACTAGTCTTCTTGCTTAGATATACAATTAACCTTTTAATTGTATAATCCATACACTCCCACTATTAATTTGTGACGTTATCTAACTTACTTAAATAACATTACAAATAATATTATTGAACAAAATATTCTAATAAGTTGTTCCATCTCATATGCAACTTATTTAAAAATCCCATTTTCTAAATTGGTGTAAATATTTAATTTCATGATCATATCATCAAATAAATATTAATTGGTGTTTGCTAAGCTTGTTATTGGGTATAACCCGACTTGGATCATAACGTACTAACCGCATCAATATTCTACGTGTCTTGGGCACATAGAATCCTACAAGTGATTAATCAACTCTCGCATTAGTAGAATGATCACCTAGATCAGCACTTGATTTACAAAATGAGTAAAAGTACCTGCATTGGATGGAGTGTTGTTCACATTGGCTCCCAATGTGGATGAGTACTGCTATCCGTATTAAAGAAGTACTCATATTAAATTTGATGTTTTGTTTAAGTAACTTGTTAGATCGGGTTATGGACTAACAAGACTTTCTAGTGATTGTCAGATGGCAAATGCAGAATCTAACTTAACTGTCTTAATTAGAAAACACAGTTATTTTGAGTAATAATAAAGACACAAGATGTTCTTTCAAAGTATTCACTTGATTAATCTTTTCTGATTACAAAGAGTAGATATCAACAGATAACATGTGGGATAACAAGCTAACCTTAAAACTATACAAGTGAGTGATATTTATACTAAGAAAGATAAACACAAAAATTAATCATTTTGCATCTATTCCTGGTTTAGGATAACATATGTACATCAAGACAGGCAATCAACACATCAGAGATCAGCTTGTTTTGTACAATGTTGTCTCTAAAAGGTAGAACACTGCAGCCGCCAATGCACTTCGATACAGACAATCTTATCTAGTGTAACATTTGATCAACAGCTCATCAGATTGAGTGTTAATAAGTAGTCAATTAGTGTTCATCACTTTGATTGCTGATCTGTAGTGATTCAGCACTTGGTAGAATTCAGCAATTGACAGCCAGTGCTGAATCTTTGAGTTTTTAATAGCTTTATTCTATTTATAGATCAACATAGTTGAATACTGATGCACATGTAGTTCACTACATTGATTGGACTATTGTCCATATTGATGTTTCACCCGTATTGAGAGTTCTCTCATTTGTCTAAGTAACCAAATGAGGATGAACATGTAGTTCACCTACATAGGCTATACTGTTACCCACTCTGGGTTAAGTCTTCCACATTGATCCAATTATTACTATTGTCCATATTTCACTCGTTCACTCGTATTGACTTTACTTTACTCGTATTAACATGGTTACTATTACCCATAGTGACTTGGTCATCCATATTGACCTAGCTATTCACAATCACTTAATATCCGTATTTTCTTTTTTCCACCCATCTTGGCATAGATTGTAGGTGTTGAGCTATAGTTGGTATATATTGATGATAGGTGTTATATGGCGTAGAGTGTGTAGTACTAATGAACTACACATACCATATAGAACCATAGATACATGTTATTTATGAAACGTTGATAATGATGTGTCATGTATGATAGTTGTAAAGTATAACTATAGTTACGATAAAGTATGAATGAATAATTGTTATGGTGGAAAAGTTATAAAGAAAGAAAGATAATAGTAATTAACGGAAGTAATGGGCCTAACATACAAAAAGTCTTGGAAGCACGCATATGAGTTCATATTCATTGCATTCTCACCCGTATAGGAGCTTTGCCTTGTGCACTGCTAATCGGATAGGAGTTGCATCTCATATGCACTCAACGCATAGGAGTGTTATCATTCACACTCAAACAATAGATGTCTTGCCTTGCGCTCGCTCACCCGGACATGAGTTGTGTTATGTGCACTCAAGCATAAGGGAACATGCCTTATGTAGTTTTACACTAATGGGAGTTATACCTTGTGTATGCTCACCATGATAAGAGCTTAGCACTTGTACCAGCTCAAAGATGAAGTAACAAGATAAAGATAAATAAATGAAAGAGTATAGTGTTAAAGTATGAAAATTTATGTAAAGTATGAAACATGATAATGATATTATATGTATAATATATTAATCATGTAATGTTGATTAAAGTTAAGGGTTTTCAAATGATTAATATGCCAAAGATTTTCTTTAAAGTTTTTAAAACTAAAACTTACTCAACAGCGATAACATTTGTCTACATATTAGCTTGACAAGTAAATGAAATATGAAGTAAAGTATGATAGCTTGGAATGGTACCTCACTTTGTTCAATACTAGCATTTTGATAGATTGAATGATGTTATGAATGGATGTAATAGAATTTAGACAATGTTAAATAGAATTTTAACAATGTTTTATGCATAGACATTTTTAACTTCCGCTACGATGTTAGTGAATGTTTAAATTATAAGAATTATGTGTTTCTGATGTTAAAAATCCAACTGTGAGGTTGCTTGGAAATGGAGCCTTATATGCACAATTTACATAGAGTAATTATATATAACTTCATATTAAATAAAGTGACAAAACTGGTTACAAATCTCACACAAGATTATAATGAAAATCAAAATTGTTATATTAGCATACTCAGAAAAACATTATTAAACATAAGCCATGTCCACACTATTTAACTTGCTTAGCAAGAAATCCATGTTTCATATTTGATGTCTTATTATATGTGTGTGGCCATTTAATACAAAATCAAATTCAGGTGGTGTAAGAGCTTTCACATCCCATTTCTTATTTATTTATAACCGGGTTGTGAGTGAAAGATATAGAAATATTATTGTTGATCTGTATATTTAGAGTAAACACCGTTGTTCCTTATAAATCTTTTAATATTTTTAAAACTGATTGAGAGTGAATGTGAGAGAAAATGTAATGATAAAAAGTATAAAAATATTGTTTAATTAAAAAGGATAGATAAAAATTAGTGGTTTTTAATATTATTATAAAGATGGAGATGAGAAATGGGGTGTTAATGCTCTAAGGTCCCATTTCCAAGAAGCCTTACAATTCGATTTAAACATTAGAAATGATTAGTATTTAAGTTTTGAACTGATAAATCATCTGAAGCAGAAAATAAATTATGATACATATTTCTTTATCTACCATTTTTATGTTCATATCATAAGAAGTACTAATCTCTTTAGAATCAGCTAGGTAGATACATCAACGTGACAAGCTTTCATTCTTTATTAGATTACTTTCATAACTATTAAACTTATATGCATTAAAATTCAGTGTTACTCAGTGAGTGCTACGTTTATCCTTCTTATAAAACTTTAGCACATCAGACGTAGACTTAGCTTTATCTCATAAATGTTACAAAATAGTAATCAATCTTCAAAAGTGTTTTAGTTAAGTCACCCATGCATATTTTGTTTAGGAGTTGCATCTCGTATGCACTCAACGCATAGGAGTGTTATCATTCACACTCAAACAATAGATGTCTTGCCTTGCGCTCGCTCACCCCGACATGAGTTGTGTTATGTGCACTCAAGCATAAGGGAACTTGCCTTATGTAGGTTTACACTAATGGGAGTTATACCTTGTGTATGCTCACCATGATAAGAGCTTAGCACTTGTACCAGCACAAAGATGAAGTAACAAGATAAAGATAAAGTAAATGAAAGAGTATAGTGTTAAAGTATGAAAATTTATGTACAGTATGAAAAATGATAACGATATTATATGTATAATATATTGATGATGTAATGTTGATTAAAGTTAAGGGTTTTCAAATGACTAATATGCCAAAGATTTTCTTTAAAGTTTTTAAAACTAAAACTTACTCAACAGCGCTAACATTTGTTACATATTAGCTTGACAAGTAAATGAAATATGAAGTAAAGTATGATAGCTTGGAATGGTACCTTACTTTGTTCAATACTAGCATTCTGATAGATTGAATGATGTTATGAATAGATGTAATAGAATTTAGACAATGTTAAATAGAATTTTAACAATGTTTTATGCATAGATATTTTTAACTTCCGTTACGATGTTAGTGAATGTTTAAATTATAAGAATTATGTGTTTCTGATGTTAAAAATCCAACTGTGAGGTTGCTTGGAAATGGAGCCTTATATGCACAATTTACATAGAGTAATTATATATAACTTCATATTAAATAGTGACAAAACTGGTTACAAAGCTCACACAAGATTATAATGAAAATCAAAATTGTTATATTAGCATACTCAGAAAAACATTATTAAACATAAGCCATGTCCACACTATTTAACTTGCTTAGCATGAAATTCATGTTTCATATTTGATGTCTTATTATATATGTGTGGCCATTTAATACAAAATCAGATTCAGGTGGTGTAAGAGCTTTCACGTCCCATTTCTTATTTATTTATAATCGGGTTGTGAGTGAAAGATATAGAAAATATTATTGTTGATCTGTATATTTAGAGTAAACACCGTTGTTCCTTATAAATATTTTAATATTTTTTAAAGTGATTGAGAGTGAATGTGAGAGAAAATGTAATGATAAAATGTATAAAAATATTGTTTAATTAAAAAGGATAGATAAAAATTAGTGGTTTTTAATATAATTATAAAGATAGAGATGAGAAATGGGGTGTTAATGCTCTAAGGTCCCATTTCCAAGAAGCCTTACAATTCGATTTAAACATTAGAAATGATTAGTATTTAAGTTTTGAACTGATAAATCATCTGAAGCAGAAAATAAATTATGATACATATTTCTTTATCTACCATTTTTATGTTCATATCATAAGAAGTACTAATCTCTTTAGAATCAGCTAGGTAGATACATCAACATGACAAGCTTTCATTCTTTATTAGATTACTTTCATAGCTATTAAACTTATATGCATATAAAAGTCAGTGTTACTCAGTGAGTGCTACGTTTATCTTTCTTATAAAACTTTAGCACATCAGTCGTAGACTTAGCTTTATCTCATAAATGTTACAAAATAATAATCAATCTTCAAAAGTGTTTTAATTAAGTCACCCATACATATTTTGTTTAAATGGGGTCACTAAACCATCAAATCGAGTAATATCATATTTGCTTTATGTCATGAAAGAAACTAGAAGAGGGTGTGGGAGTCCGGATATATATTATATAAAATTACAATAAAAGAAAACCTAATTGAAAACCTAAAATCCATATCATCACTCCGTATCAGCATAAAATATAAGGGAAAACATTCATAATTGAAACAAAAAACACATATTCAGATCTCTGAATTAAATAAAACGTGAAAGCTAAGTAAATTAATTGGAATATTTTTAAACTTGAGTGATCTAATTGAAATACTTTTAAAACTTGATTACTATCTTGCTAAGTTATCCCTTTAATCTTTAACTATCACTTTAGCTTCATCACTCATTCAATACTTTAATACGTATCATACTTTAGAACTTTTATCATATTTACTTTAGCCTTGACTTTATATTTTCTCTATATTCATCATTAAACTTGTACAAGTAGAAACGTCCTTTAGTGAGTGAGCATACACAAGGTAAAATTGAATAACACATGTTAGGGTGAGTAAGCAAAGGAAAAGCCCCTGACATGTGAGTATACATGACACAAATCCTGTCTAGGTGAGTAAGCACATTACAATACTCATATTGTTTGAGTCTGCAAAAGTTATAACTCCATTAATAGGTGAGAATGTATAAGGTAAGTCTCCTTTTACGGGTGAGAATGCAATAAATGCAAACTCATATCTGACTAGCAAGACCTTAAAATTTATCCTTCTCATATCTGAACTTTAATATTTTGGGCCTTTTTATATTCTTTAACTACAGTTGTCTATCTTTATCTTCCTATATCACTTATCATAACAAATATTTTTCTTTATCAGTTCATCTTCATTCATTCTTTCTTTAGCTATTCATTTTAACATCTATTGTATGCATTCCATAAAGTCAAGTCCTTTATGGTTTTTTTACTTTGCATGTCATAATAAACTATAATAACATTTTAGTGAACATGTATAACCTTAAATCGTCTACAATTGACCCATCATGAAGTTTAAAAGAACCGATAACTAAATGCATCGTATATTATAATCATACTGAATACCATACACATGCTGGATATTATCAACAAGATCGAATACTAAGCATAGGGCGAATATTAAAGACGCTTCGAATACTAAGGAACATATCGAATACTAAGGATATGGTTGTATAGTATTGAACATGTTAAATACTTAAGATCAAGTCAAATACTACTGGTGACAGAGACTTTTGATGGGCCGAACATCCATAGTAAACCAGAAATTATAACATCAGGCCAATTACCGTGCGAAGCATGAGTACCAATGATCAAGCCAAGGATAGTACAAACAGGCTGAGAACTGTAATAATACGATATGTATTTCAAATACTATGGACTGGTAACATTAACGTATTGAATACTGATATAGTTTTAGGGTTTTAGACATAATTGTACTATCCTATTGAAAAGTCCAATAAACATGTTAACTTTACTTTTAAAACCATAAAAACTTTAAGTAAATAATCTTTATAGTATGCATACTAGTCTGAAAACACATAAACGTATATCAAAACATAAATGTGTATCAATGGGTGTCCAGAACTCAACTTTATGATGATACTAGATGAAAACCATAGAACAGAGAGCAACCAATCAATATCCGTATCATACAAACGTAAAACATTACATTTGGCATTTCATGCAACAAATATACTTTGTATCACCATGGATCTACCAAGACCAAGGTAAAAACCTTACCTTTACTTTGATCTGGCAAGCTCTCTCTCTAGACACTTTTTCTCTTTACCAAATTGGGAAACCTTCTTACGTAAGGAATAAGGCATGGGGTGCCTCGTTCCCCTAATAGTAACAATTAGGTCATTTTCTCTCTCAATATGCCAGATTTGGCCCCTCATCTTGATTAACCTGGATTTTCTATCACATTCTTTTCAATCAAGATCTTTATAAAAATAACAAGTGTTACAAATAGAGAAATATAAAAACAACATGAAGACTTGTATCTATTATTTATAAATATGAGGCAGTTATGTAGCTGTATAATTATATCTCTTTTTTATTATTTCTAGTATGCTGTAAGGCCCCGTTCCCGGGACGCTTACAGCTGGCCATTCATCGCTCTTAAAACATATAATCTCATTAACTTTAATAAACATCGTAGCGGAATCAGTGAAATAATTTTTCATTTCAATATAAATGCTTTTCCAAGTTAATACAACATTCATTACAAAACATCATTTGTCGTATTACAGTGCAAAAACATTATACAAAAGAATGCTATCTAAAAGAGCTGAGTAGCCGTCCCGTGCCAGCCTTAGCAACGTTACCTGCCAACTGGAAACACATAAAAAGTCAGCGTTGCTGAGTGAGTTCTAGTTTTATAATAAAACATACTTTTCTTTTGTTAGAACCGTTCTTTACTTACATGTGATCACACATCATACGTACACATAGATAATATTATTATTATCTTCATCATTTGTTCATTACCTTTTGTTCATTTAACGTACATCATTAACATCCACATTCATTACTTTTGTTCACATTCATTCATAAATTCTTACTTTCATTCGTATGTTCCTTACTTTCGTTCGTACTTTCATTACATTCATTTGTACGTTCGTTACATTCATTCGTACGTTCATTACTTTCGATGACATGTACAATACCCCGAACATTGTGCACGAAAATGGTTACTGGGCCTGAGGTCTTTCATAGACCTCGAACATTAGGCACGAAGCTGACTCCAGTACCTAGGGAAAGTACATTCACCACTTATCTATTCTCTTTCATTACCGATCAATGCCATGTGCTATACCCCAAACATTGTGCACGAAGCTGGTTACTGGGCCTGAGGTCTTTCATAGACCTCGAACTTTGTGCATGAAGCTGACTCCAGTACCTAGGGCAAGCTGCGAGGATCCCATACATATGGTCAATCACAAGGATTGGACCCCAGTGTGCATCCTTCTAGGGTAGCTAACCCGCATATAGTTGAGCTAACACCCTTCATTGGGTGTGAACCTCCATACATTTGCTTGCAAGCCTTCTCTTACTTTCATTCATTCATTCGTTAATGCATACATTCTTTCATTTCATTCCTCTTTTCATTATCTTTCACTTTATGTTACATAATACTTTTCATTCATTCATAAACATAACATGTAAAGCCACGGGAAAGATAAACATACATCATAACGAGGAACATCATCCTACACAAATAGCATCATCATACAGGGCAACATCATACATACATACATACATCATGCATAATCATGCATCATCATCATTATCATGCCCAACATAACTTCTAAGGCCTCAACGGCCACCTTAAATGCACATATGGGAACTTCCACGTCAAAGCTTACGTCTGCACTTTCCCCCGAAAGTCAGTAATCAAACTATGCTTCTCCTCGGGCACAACAGCCCTATTTAGGCGTATGGGCACCCTTCAGTCGCATGGCCTCCAGGCGAATGAACATCATGCGAATGGACCTATGCGGATGAATACCAATGCGGATGAAGACCCACTTGTACGAATGGACCTCATGCGGTTGAACACTATGCGAATGGACCTTATACGAATGGACCTCGATGGACTTAATGCGGATGAGTACCTATGCGACTGGGCTCTCAGTCGCATGACTCCCCATGCGACTAGCCCTCCAGTCGTGCGACTGAACCTCAATCGTGCTACTGAACCTCAATCGCCCTCCAGTCGGCCGTATGGCCTCCAGTTGGTCGCCTAGCCCTAACTGATGCAGAATGCAGTTCATCCGGAACCCAATCTGCCATTTTCGACCTCCAAGCTCATCCAAACCCATTCTAAGCAAAAATCAACCATCCTAAACCTTAGGAATGCATACTACAACACCATTCAAGCACACACAAGCCCGAAAACATACTCTAAACATGTCACACGCAAACACACCCAAATAGGTCAAACACACACATATACAAAAACGGGTTTACTATGTGTTCCAGCCCCAAATCAGTTGAAAACTAGTAAAATAGGGGTCCTAGAACTCACACAAACTACAAGAAGAAGAAGAGCTTTGTCTAGACCCACTACACGACGATTTTGCACACTTGAACCAAGATTTCTTCTTTTCTTCTCCCTTTTCTCTCTTCTTTCTTTCTTTTGGCTGAATTTTGGAGATGTGGGGAGGGTGTGGGCTGCCCTCCCCTCTTATTCTCCTTTTCTTCTGAACTTTCTCGCGTTTTGACAAGTTTGGTCCCCCGACTTAGGACTTTATTTCTTTTTCTTCTTTCTTCGGCTTCAAAGAAAATTCTTGGGTGTTACAAGTCCACCCTTCTTATATAGGTTTCTTCCCCGAAACCTGTTATTCCTCGAACAAGCGTGGGTAATGCTGCCTCATTTCTTCTTCGGTCTCCCACGTTGACTCGAATCCCTTCCTGTGCTTCCACTGTACACGCACAAGAGGAACCACTTTATTTCTCAGCCTCTTCTCTTTTCGATCGATGATTGCCAGTGGTTGCTCCACATAATTGAGCCGTTCATCTACTTCGATATCCTCCAGTGGAACAATCATATCTTCATCTGCCAAACACTTCCTTAGATGAGATACGTGGAATGTAGGATGAATTCCACTTAACTCATCTGGTAACTCCAATCTATAGGCCACCTCTCCTACTCGAGCAATGATTCGGAAAGGGCCTATGTACCTCGGGCTCAACTTGCCCCGCTTTCGGAAACGAATGATACCCTTCCAAGGTGAGACCTTCAACATAACCCGGTCCCCCACCTGGAACTCAATCGGTTTACGTCATTTATCAGCATACGACTTCTGTCTATCTTTGACTGCCTTAATGAAGGCCTTGATCCTTTCAAGCTTTTCAGTCATAGCTTCGATCACCTCGACGCTCCCTAACTCTTTATGACCAATATCACCCCAATAAACGGGCGTTCTGCATCTCCTAATGTATAGCATCTCATAAGGTGGCATACCAATGCTGGCATGATAGCTGTTATTATATGAAAATTTAGCTACTGGTAAGTGGTCATCCCAACTTCCCCCAAAATCAATCACACATGCCCGAAGCATGTCCTCCAATGTCTGAATGGTCCTTTCTGACTGACCATCAGTCTGGGGATGATAAGCAGTGCTAATATGTAACCTCGTCTCTTTGGCGTCGTGGAATTTCTTTCAGAATTTGCATGTAAACTGGGTGTCACAATTAGTCACAATAGACATCGGCACACCGTGACGAGTTACAATTTCCTTGATGAACAGATTAGCCAACCTCTCAGATGAATATGTCTCGAGAATCGGTAGGAATTGAGCACTCTTCGTCAAGCGGTCAACAATCACCCATGTAACATCATACCCTTTCGGGTACGCGGCAGCTTCGTAATGAAATCCATGGTGATGTGCTCCCACTTCCACTCCGGTATATCCAAAGGTTGGATCTTCCCATACGGCTTTTGATACTCGGCCTTCACTTACAAGCAAGTAAGGCACTTACTCACTTACCCCACCACGTCACGCTTCATACCCGGCCACCAATAATCTTTCTTCATGTCTTGGTACATCTTTGTAGCACCAGGATAAATAGAGTATCGAGTCTTGTGAGCTTCATCCATAATCTTCACCCGTAGATCCCCAAAACGAGGAATCCATATCCGCCCAAATAAGGTTTTAACACCGAGTGTGTTTTCACCAAATTTCACGACCAGACCTCTCATTCTTTCAGAGTTAAGATGATTTTCTTTTAATGCCTCATCTTGAAACTCCTTGACTTGCTTCATCACATCAGAGATCATAATCAGCTAGTACGCCTTCACCCGAATCGGCTCGGGTCTTTCCTTACGGCTAAGGGCATCCGCCACCACGTTAGCTTTGCCCGGATGGTAATGGATCTCACAATCATAATCTTTTATGAGCTCCAACCATCTCCTCTGCCTCATGTTCAAGTCTTTATGCTCGAAGAAATACTTCAAGCTCTTTTGGTCAGTGAATATGGTGCAATTCGTCCCATACAGGTAGTGCCTCCAAATCTTTAACGCAAAGACCACGGCTGCTAGCTCCAAGTCATGAGTAGGGTAGTTAACCTCATGAACATTCAACTGTTAGGATGCGTAGGCTATAACCTTTCATCTCTGCATTAACACACACCCCAACCCTGAGTAGGAAGCATCAGAATAAACCACCAGGTCTTCACTTCCATTGGGTAATGACAGAACAGGAGCTTGAGTCAATCTCGTCTTTAATTCTTCGAACGCCTTCTCTTGAGCTTGACCCCATACAAACTTTACTTCTTTACAGGTCAACTTGGTTAGTGGAGAAGTGATCTTAGAGAAGTCTTGGATGAATCTTCTGTAATAGCCCGCCAAACCCAAGAAACTACGGATCTCGGATGGCGTCTTTGGAGACTTCCATTGCATCACTACTTCCACCTATGCCGGATCCACCATAATCCCCTCCAGATTCACCACGTGACCCAAGAATTGAACCTCGCGCAACCAGAACGCGCACTTGGAGAACTTGGCATACAACTTCTCCCTTCTCAACGTCTCCAACACCTCTCAAATATGACTGACATGTTTTATGTCGCTCTTTGAAAAATCAGGATATCATCAATAAACACAATCACTTATTTATCCAACATCGGCCGACACACTCGGTTCATCAGATCCATAAAAGCAGTTGTCGCATTGGTCAAACCAAAAGACATAACGAGGAACTCGTAATGACCATAACGCATGCGAAAAGCTGTTTTAGGAATACCCTGCTCTCTCACCTTTAGCAGATGGTAGCCAGATCAAAGATCTATCCTTGAAAACCAACTAGCGCCTTGCAGCTGATCGAACAAATCATCTATCCTCGGTAATGGGTACCGATTCTTCACCGTCAACTTGTTCAGCTCACGGTAGTCAATACACATCCTCATACTACCATCTTTCTTCTTTACAAATAAGACTGGATCACCCCAAGGAGAGATACTCGGTCTAATGAACCCCTTATCAAGCAGCTCTTGCAATTGCTCCATCAACTCTTTCATCTCATTCGGAGCCAAACGATACGGTGCCTTGGCAACTGGTTGGGCACCTGGTATCAGATCAATCTGAAACTCAATCTCTCGGTCAGGTGGCACTCCTGATAAGTCTTCTGGAAACACGTCTGGAAAGTCACACACGACCGGAGCATCGGATAGTTGTGGTGTTGGCGTATCCACATCCTTCACGTAAGCCAAGTAGGCGCTACATCCACGCCTCATACACTTTCCCGCCACCGCCATTGAGATTACTTTCGGGATCATCGTGACCCGATTCCCATAAACAGTTACTGAACTCCCGTCAGGCGCTATCAAACGAATCATCTTCTTTCGACACATAATATTCGCCTCGAAGTCCGCCAACCAATCCATCCTAAGAACCAAATCAAAACCACCTAGGATCATCACAAACGGTTTAACAGGAAACTTATGACCTTCTAATTCCACATCAAAGTTCTCTATCATCTCAGAAATCTGGGTAGACTTACCTATGGCAGTTTCTACATCAAAGGGCGCGTCAACACATCTAGTACTAACGGGCAGTTTAGCATAGAAAGCCGCAGAAATAAAACTTTTACTGGCAGCCGAATCAAATAACATAGTAGCTAAGGTTTGGTTCATTAGAAACGTACCAGACACAACATCAGGGTCAGTCCTAGCTTCCTCTTGTGTCATCATGAACGCTCTGGCGCTCGCCTTCCGTCTTTCAACCCCAGAACCCTCAGCCATTGGCTTCTTGCAGTCTCTGCTCATGTGGCCCTCCCCGCCACAATTAAAACATTTCCTACTTTGCACTCCCGTGCCATATGGCCTGGCTTGCCACATTTGAAGCACACATTCAATCCCCACCTACACTCGCTGTTGTGCTCCTTCCCACATTTGCCACACTTTTTCGATCCCGTACCCGGTGTGGCTACACGGCGATCATCCATCCGTGCCTTCTTGTTACCCGTCGAGGCATCACCCCGACCAAACCTCTTTCTACTCCAGTTTCGATCACTACCACCCTTCTTACTACCTTTAGCCACCACCACTTCCGTCCTCTCATCATATAACCTCCCTGCCAAGTCCACTACCAACCTAAACGTGCTCGGTCGGGCAGCGATCATGTGCCTGCGAATATCCGCGGGCAAACCCTGAATGTACCTCTTAATCTTCTGTGACAGAGGCGTCACCTGATCTGGCACCAGACGTGCCATCTCGTTGAACTTTGTGGTCTACTGTTGGTGTGTCATGGTTCCCGCCTCTAGTTGCAGAAACTCCCTCTCAATCTTGTCCATTTCCCGATGAGGACAAAACTCCTCAATCACCAAGTTCTTCAGCTCTGACCATCTCATCCTTCCAATCGCCCAACTACCCTTGGCTTGGACAATATTGTCCCACCAACACAAGACCGAGTCCACAAACGAGTGGGCAGGAAACTTCATTTTCTGGTCTTCTTGGCACTCGTTGATATTCAGAACAGCTTCTATTTCCCTCACCCATCGGTGAGCAGCAGCAGCAGTACCGTTACCATCAAAAATAGGGGGCTTGCATCGTTGAAAAGCCCCATAGTTACAGCCTCGTGCCGCCTCCGGAGCAGGCTCCTCTTCCTCCTCTTCTTTATCATCAGAAAAAACCGTTTCAGGCTCCGGTTGCTCCCGTCCTCTTGGGGACCTATTCCTCATTTTCCGTTCTCTTTCCCGTACAGCCTTAATCACTTCAATCACCATAGATGGTAAGATCGTCTGCATGACTTGATGGACCTCCTCCACTACAGCCTCCTTTACCGAGGCCCTTAGATTGGCGCTCTCATCTACACCCTCCGGATGAGGGGTCTCGGGTTCTTCGAGAACCACCTTTTCAACTCTAGGCCTGCCTTTTTTGGGCCACGATGCAGCATCAAGCCCACCACGTGAGTCTTTAGATGATCTACTACCGGCCATCCTCTATCACACACTGAAAGATTCAAACACCAACACGGTCATTCAAGGGAACAGCTCAGTTTATGTCAAGTATAGTAAGTCCTTAATTACAGAAGCCAGTTGTGATTAGCCACTTACTTTACTTTTCGTACCCCAAGCATTACCTGTCCTGACTACATCAGTATCTAAATCTACCAGCAACACATAAACCACATAACATGCGCACATAATACCGGTTATCATTAAGAAAATACCTGATGGCACGCAGCTACTCAGATTGGCATCCCTTCCCATTCTCAATTTAAGTTAAGGTTTATTTTGAAAATTTACCCATTTCACTTAAACTTTGGCTCTGATACCAACTTGTAAGGCCCCGTTCCCGAGACGCTTACAGCTGGTCATTCATCGCTCTTAAAACATATAATCTCATTAACTTTAATAAACATCACAGCGGAATCAGTGAAATAACTTTTCATTTCAATATAAATGCTTTTGCAAGTTAATACAACATTCATTACAAAATATCAAAAACATTATACAAAAGAATGCCATCCAAAAGAGCTGAGTAGCCGTCCCGTGCCATCCTCAGCAACGTTACCTGCCAACTGGAAACACATAAAAAGTCAGCGTTGCTGAGCGAGTTCTAGTTTATAATAAAACATACTTTTCTTTCGTTAGAACCGTTCTTTACTTAAATGTAATCACACATCATACGTACACATAGATAATATTATTATTATCTTCATCATTTGTTCGTTACCTTTCGTTCATTTAACGTACATCATTAACATCCACATTCTTTACTTTCGTTCACATTCATTCATAAATTCTTACTTTCATTCGTACGTTCCTTACTTTTGTTCGTACTTTCATTACATTCATTTGTATGTTCGTTACATTCATTCTTACGTTCATTACTTTCGATGACATGTACAATACCCCGAACATTGTGCACGAAGCTAGTTACTGGGCCTGAGGTCATTCATAGACCTCGAAGATTGTGCATAAAGCTGACTCCAGTACCTAGGGAAAGTACATTCACCACTTATCTTTTCTCTTTCATTACGGATCAATGCCATGTGCTATATCCCGAACATTGTGCACGAAGCTGGTTACTGGGCCTGAGGTCTTTCATAGACCTTGAACATTATGCACGAAGCTGACTCCAGTACCTAGGGCAAGCTATGAGGATCCCATACATATGGTCAATCACAAGGATTGGACCCCAGTGTGCATCCTTCTGGGGTAGCTAACCCGCACACAGTTGAGCTAACACCCTTCATTGGGTGTGAACCTCCATACATTTGCTTGCAAGCCTTCTCTTACTTTCATTCATTCATTCATTAATGCATGCATTCTTTCATTTCGTTCCTCTTTTCATTATCTTCCACTTTACGTTACATAATACTTTTCATTCATTCATAAACACAACAAGTAAAGCCACGGGAAAGATAAACATACATTATAACAAGGAACATCATCCTACACAAATAGCATCATCATACATACATACATACATCATGCATAATCATGCATCATCATCATTATCATGCCCAACATAACTTCTAAAACCTCAACAACCATCTTACATGCACTTACGGGAACTTCCACGTCAAAACTTACATCTGTACTTTCCCCGAAAGTCAATAATCAAACTATGATTCTCCTCGGATACAATAGCCCTATTTAGGCATATGGGCACCCCTCAGTCGCATGGCCTCCAGGCGACTGAATATCATGTGAATGGACCTATGCGGATGAACACCAATGCGGATGAACACCCAGTCATGCGAATGGACCTCATGCGGTTGAACACTATGCGAATGGACCTTATACGAATGGACCTCATGCGGATGGACTTAATGCGGATGAGTACCTATGCGACTGGGCTCTCAGTCGCATGACTCCCCATGCGACTGGCCCTCGAGTCGTGCGATTGAACCTCAATCGTGCGACTGAACCTCAATCGCCCTCCTGTCGGTCGTATGGCCTCCAGTCGGTCGCCTAGCCCTAACTGATGCAGAATGCAGTTCATCCCGAACCCAATCTGCCATTTTCGACCTCCAAGCTCATCCAAACCCATTCTAAGCCCAAATCAATCATCCTAAACCTTAGGAATGCATACTACAACACCATTCAAGCACACACAAGCCCGAAAACATACTCCAAACATGTCACACGCAAACACACCCAAATGGTCAAACACACACACATACAAAAACGGGTTTACTATGTGTTCCAACCCCAAACCAGTTGAAAACGAGTAAAATAGGGGTCCTAGAACTCACACAAACTACAAGAAGAAGAAGAGCTTCGTCTAGACCCGCTACACGACGATTTTGCACACTCGAACCAAGATTTCTTCTTCTCTTCTCCCTTTTCTCTCTTCTTTCTTTCTTTTGGCTGAATTTTGGAGATGTGGGGAGGGTGTGGGCTGCCCTCCCCTCTTATTCTCCTTTTCTTCCGAACTTTCTCGCGTTTTGGCAAGTTTGGTCCCCCGACTTAGGACTTTATTTCTTTTTCTTCTTTCGTCGGCTTCAAGGAAAATTCTCGGGTGTTACATATGCACTACTAGATTTTTTCTATGTTTTTATAGTTTTCTATTTAACCAAACTTAAGAATATATATTTAACAGGTCAAAAGTATTTTTATGTGGAGTTTTAGGTGTTATGATATTGTAATATAATTTAACCGGCAATAGATTGGTTTCCTTACTCAAAGAGAAAGTAGCTCCTTATGCTTCTTACTAGTATTATACCAGGCATCTTTCTCGTACTAATAATGCTTGATCAATAAGCTATGTTATGCATAATTAGCTTTAGAATAAATCTTATAATTACTATCTGAAATGGGAATTAACTTTTTAATGTTCGAACTTTTTCAATAATAACATAATGCGTACTTAAATGTAAGAGATTGTAACTGGACCTAATAAGACAACATGTACACATCTTCATCTTTCATCATTCTATAATGATGATCCGTAAATTTTCATTACGAGCGGTAAAAAAAATAGCTTGGGTCACAACAGCATGTCAGACCAACAAAAACAACAAAATACGAGAGAATTGAATAACATGAAAGCCTTGTGTCACTGAGCTTTTGGATATATTTTTACCAAATTTGTTTACAGTTTTTAACAATAGATTATAACAACTATATAATTACCATAAATAGAATAATTCATAAACTTTCGAACTTAGTTAAGAAAATAAATCAAACACAACTAAATATCAAGGAAATAAATTAAATAAGTAAACAAATTTAAACTTAAACAAATAACTAACAAAGCTACACTAAAATTGAAACAACAAGCAATTACATAATAACATTAAATAAAATACCTTATAAACTCATAATACAATGGAAAAAACAATCACAATTTACATGTAGTGCCCTAAGTGGATCGTGGAGTGTGGAAGTCTGGTCCCTCTCATGCATTATAAACAAACAAACAAACAAACCCAGTATATCCCACTCAATGAGCAGGGTCTGGGGAGGGTAGGTGTAGACGAGTCTTTCCTCTATCATGCATTATGTATGTTCAATTCTTCCTTTATCTATAAGTTTACGTTTTAAACCGTAAGTGTACGATTCTGTTACATGATTAAGTCTGTTTGTATGTTTCTTAAATAGATTGTACACTCAACTCTCTTATGAAGAAATTCACAACTAAAGAAACTCTCTGTATGTTAAATTTTTCTGTCAAATATAAGGGTATTTTAGTCATTTTGCATCTAAAGGATTATTTATGTTAATTAATATATATAAGAGTTGTTTGTGTCAAAATGGAATACCAATTTCATATTCTTCAAAATCACAGAACACCACAACCTCCCCCAAGCACCACCGGCGGTCGGCACCGGTAGCTGGAGCGCCGGAACCTCTAAATCAATCTCATCATACGCACAAAATGTACCATAAAGTGATAATTATTTCGAGTTTGTTACCGGTGGCTGGGGCGCCGGAGCCTCCAAATCAAGCACCACCCTTACAGCAATGGCGGTCGACACCTGTGGCTGGAGCGTCGGAGCCTCCAAATCAAGCTCATCATACGAACAAAGTTGGATAATCGCTCCGATTCCGGTCACAAGGAACTGTGTGATATGTGGGTACAAAAAAACGGGCTGGTTGTCGATGCACGCCAAGTGTTCGATAAAATGCCTGAGGGAAATGTCGTGTCTTGGACCACGATGTTAAAAGGGTATGCAAAGTGTGCGAGATTGGATAAATCAAAAACTTCGTTTGATGCTATGACTGACAAGAATGTGGTTTGTTGGAACACTATGTTGTCGGGTATGTTAACGGGTGCATTTGAACCGGTTAATCGGTTGCCTGTTGAGCTTCCATCATATTCATGGGACACATTGTTAAGTTGTTGCAGGGTCCATGGAAATTTTGAATTAGGCGAACTGGTGATGCAAAAGCTTGCTGGTACTCATTGTTTAAATGCTGGGATTTGTTAACGGAATCGAACGGAACAAAAAGCATCCTAAAGTGATAATCCTTTCGAGTTTGTTACCGGTGTAGAGATTAGGAGGAAGTTCCCTAAAGTGATAATCGCTCCGGTGCTCCAGCCAGCGGTGCCGACTGCCATTGATGTTATGGAAGGGTGGTGCTTGGTGGAGGTTGTGATGGTATGTGGATTTTGAAGAAGATAAAATTGGTATACCATTTTTTGTGTTTTTTTATCTTTTGTTATTATTTTGAGAAAATGACACAAACAATTCTTGTATATACTAATTTACATAAATAGTCCTTTAGATGTAAAATGACTAAAATATCCTTATACTTGACAGAAAATCTGACAGAGTTACTCTTCAGGACCAAAACCGTTATAAAATGCAAACCTCGGGACTTGATATGTCAAAAGATTCCTTTTTGGACTGAAATTGTTAAATACACTAAACCTCAGGGACCAAAAACGAAATTTACTCTTATTTTTAATTGTCATGAGTACATCACCCTGAACCATTAAGTTAAATATCATTAGTATCTATATTCCTATTTACCTACGCTTAGTTTGATCAACTGACTAGTACTGTTGATTCTCTCAAATATTTATAAATATAAACTATGATGGGATTCTAAAGTCTTATTAATCTAAATTAAATTTTATTTATAAGTTTTTAGACGAATATTTAAAAATTACTTTGGCTAGGGGAAACCTCTTATGATTTTATTGCTATTGGGTTTCTAAAGCTTCCACATGCTATACTATTGTACCTCCTATACTTCTATTAACCCGTGCCATCACAACGTTATATCACCGGCCTTTTATCTTTCACTCTCATCTACGCCTCTTTTATCTTTTACTTGTTTTAAAAAAACTTAATACAGTTAAAACAATTACTCACTAACTAGAAATTAAATACAAAGGTAAGATTAATTAAAACTCTTTAATTAATTAACTAAAAGGCAACATATTAATATTTCATCTTTCCCTTATTTTATTTTGTCATTTAATACAAATAATATATAATAATTAAAAAAATATTTATTAACTAAAAATAAAGTATGAAAAATGAAAAATATGTTAATTAAAACTTTTTATTTATATTTAAAAAACGTAACATAACAGTAAAAACACATGATTGAAATGTATAAAATAAAAAAAATAAAAAACATAATTAAACATTAAAAAACTCCAAAAATTTGAAGAGCTACTTAATAATAAGGTAAATGTTCAAATAAAAAGTCTTCTAAAACTAACATGTATAAAAAGTAATATCAACCATCAATTTACTTAATCAATGGTTGAAATCAGATTGGAGAGAAGAAGTTTGTTAGATGTGTATTTTAGGTACACCCACTTTAGTTGACTTTTTTTTCAAGTTTTCTTATTTTTTAAAAGTTAATAACTTTTATATATGGTATTTTAAAAAAAATCACACCATAAAAACATGTAAGGCCTCGTTCCCTGTAAACCCTACAGTTGGTCATTTATAGTATAAAACATTTCATATAAAACATTGTAGCGGAAAAACATAAAACAATAATCTCTTTACATAATTCAACTCAAAGGTAAACAATAGTTCTTAATCATAATAAACACTTGTTCTAAAAGAAAACATTTGATTGCTCTCCATAAAGTCAGACATCATTAGGTGGGGATAGATGTTAGTCTCCCAATCATGGTTGTAAAACAAGGTCTGTAAGGCCGAGTACTCTCTGAGTAATCGTTCCAAGGTAGATTACCAAGGCGACTTTCTTAAACTCCGTCTAATTACTCAGAATTGATCAAGCGTGGTCATCCTTGACCAGGATCAGATATAGTAGGTCAACTCGGGCCGATTTGAACTGTCAAAAAAGTAAAACATAATTTATATGCCTATTATATCAAAGAATGAATATCATTTTCACATATTTTGTTATAAATATTAGTAAATTTACGTTATTTGACATATATTTAATTTGCCAAAACTTAATTCTTTATAATTTAACATGTCTGAGTACTCCCCGAGTACTCTCCGTGTAAGGCCCCGTTCCCGGGCACCTCACAGCTGGTCATTCATCGCACATAAATCATACTAATATTTAATTCATCGCAGCGGAATCAGTAAAAGAACCCCTTTTTTTCTTTTTTATTTTAATATAAATGCTTTTGCAAAGTAATACAACCCTCATTACAAAATATTGTTTGTTTGCATTACAATACAAAAACATTAACAAAAGGATGTCATCCCAAAAGAGCTGAGTAGCCGCCTCGTGCCATCCCCAGCAACGCTACCTGCCAACTGGAAACACATAAAAAGTCAGCGTTGCTGAGTGAGTTCTAGTTTTATAATAACATACTTTGTTCATATTAAAACCGTTCATTCTTTACACGTGATCATACATCGTACATACATATAGATAAAATCTTTATTATCTCATTCGTTCATTCGTTCGTTCGTCATACTTCGTTATCTTTCACTTCTCGTTTAGGTCCTGTCAGGCTTTACCCACTTCATGGCACGCAGCCATGATTACTGTGGTCGAATGACAAGGACCCCGTTACATCTTTTCTTGCACATTGGATATCTTTTGTACCACTACCATCTGCTATACCCCGAACGTTATTAGCTACCGGGCCGAAGTCATTAAATGAACAGCAAAACGTATGCCACGGTACTAGAGGTAAGCGGTAGGGATACCATACATATGGTCAATCACTAAGAAGGACCCGTTAAACTTATCCAATGTTTGCAAGTCATCTTTCGTTAATTCATTCGTTAATGTATGTATTCATCATCTTTTAATCATTTGTTCTTTCATTAATACATGCATTCGTCATCGTGTTCCCCTTTCATTATCTTTCACTTTACGTTACATAATACTTCGTTCGTTCGTTCATTAATACGTAAAGCCATAGAAAGATATTCACGCGTTATTATAAGGAACACACACATCATACATACATCATCATACATAGCATCATACGTACATCGTCATACATAACATCATACATGCATCATCATACATCATCATACATAACCTCGTACAAACATAGCCTACATCATCAATCGTCACTAGGCACTTACGTAAATTCCATGTAGGGTCTTACTCCCGTATCCTTCCCGACACCGGACTTACTACGCGTCATCTTGAGTGCGGTAGCACTAACTGTCCCTCCAAGATCGTGGGGGACTCATACTAGGACACTATATATAACATATCGAGTCCACAACCATACCTTAGACGTATAACAATACATTATACCCCAATGGGCCATACATACATACGTCAATAAACAAATTTATATGTGTTCCAGCCCCAAAATCATTTGAAATCAGTAAATGAGGGGTCCTAGAACTCACCTGTGCTTGACAAGCAGCTTCTCAATCAAGCCTTAAAGTCGCGGGTCACACTACACTGCCTGCAGATAAGTTAACACTCAAAAGAGTTAATTTCTGCCTAATTTCGCTACTAAGTTCGCAGGTAGTTTCGCCCGTAAATTCGCCAGCAGTTTCGCTGGGCAAATCAGCAGTTTCGCTGCTAGTTTCGCCGGGCAGCATTCTGCCAGTTTCGCTGGACAGATTCGCTACCTCGAGCGCCCAACTTTCGTTGGAATTCCCTAGTTTCGCAATATCTAAGGTCAACTTGGGCATTGGCATAGTCATCAGCGAAACTATAGTTTCGCTCAGGCGAATATGTAGTTTCGCCGAAGCGAAATTGTAACTTCGCTGTAAATCCTTCCAGTTTCGCTGGACGAGCTTATAGTTTCGCTGGACGAGACCTTAAATTCGCAGAACGAGCTGAAATTTACAAATCAGCTCGTTTTAGCCCAAAAATCCAATCCTTTCCACCCAAACCCTTGGATTATCATCCAGGAAGCTATATCTAAGCTCATTACGCGTTTTCTTACCCTAAAACGTGTGTTTTGAGGCGATTTTTGCCACTTTAAAATCTCAAAAACCCACACTCGGGTTTTTCACCAAATGTAGGAGTTTAGATACGTTTCTTACCTTGATTCTTGTAGTTTAGGGGTCCACAAACACCAGCCTTCGATTCTTGACCATCCGAGCTTCAATCCGGCACTTTCTCTCTCTACACTTTCTCTCTCTAGAATGGGCGTTTGAGTGAAAATGAGAGTTGCTCAGCTGATCCATCTATTTATATGCCAGGCATTCCCGGGACCCCAAACTCGTTAAACTCGTGACCCGGAGGGTTAACTCGGTGTAATACCCGCAACCATTTTATATTTATTAAATGGTTTTTTATCCGAGCACATCACTATCACTTGACTCGATTAGAAAATTTTCCGGGTGTTACACTCCGCCTAGACCGAGTACTCTCAACCCCTTGCTTGACCGATTAGGGAGCGCCTAGCGAATTTTGCAACGATGCTCCCAATACCAAATAGCTCCTTTACTTGTACCATCCTCAATAATCATTTTCTGCTAAATAAGTTTTAGTTTTTATTATTATATAAAAAATATGCTTTTAACCTCTTATAATGAACACACATTCATCGTACGTAACAGTCAAATTTCTTTCATAACATCATTTATCATGTTCATTATCTTTCTTTCTTTTGTTATTTTTCCTTTATTCGTAAACTAGGTTTGCAAAAAGCAAGAGCCTAGAAAATATGGTTGACAACAAATGCCAACTTCCGCCAACGCTATTCTTCGGCTAGCTACAGTTGACCCGCACTACAAGGCACGTGACCTTCTCGTGAATAAAGGTTCGTTCCATTCCATCAACTAACATTAGTGAAGTCTATTTGCTTGCAAGACTTTGCATTTATTATTAGGGCCTTGGTAACATTCATTAGGTTTCATTGTCCATCTTTTCATTATTTAATGTACCACTTACTATAAGTAATACCTTATAGAGTTTCTTTATTACTGTAATATAACATGGAGCAGTAAGTAGCATTTCATAGGATAATCCACGTAAAGCTTTATACAGTAGAATCACGAAATACATCAGTTAATTGGAATTTTTGATGAAATACTTTAAGTAGCTCTTAATACAGGCATAGAAACACAATGTGGGCCATAGTAACTTAATGTGGTCAATAGTAAAATAATGCGGGTAGATCAACAAATATAAATGCGGATGGGGAGAGACTAATGCACATGGCTTACATAGACAATGCGGGTAAAGAAAACTAATGCGAATGACCAACTTAGTCAATGCAGAACATAGTTTAACGTGGATGAGGATACTTAGCCAATGCGGCTGGTTCGGGACAAATGCGGGTAAAGTAAACAATTTGGGTGTGAAAACCTTTCTGCCAAATTTCAAACTTAAAGATTTTATAACATAATCAAGTTATGCATGACCCTAACACATTGACCTAGTCCTTATTTAGCTAGGGTTCATAATGAAAACACATTATGCATAAATCCTCATTATAAAACATGATAAAAACACTATTTTCGCATAAAAATGTCACCTTTATAATAGAGAACGTGAGTTTAACAAGGGTTTTATCATAATATCATGCATATCATCTCCAAAAGTTTGTAAAACATGTAAATAAGGGTTTAGAACTCACCTTTAGAAGCTTTAAGCAAAACCCTAACACCAAGAGTATAACTTGATATCTACACACATGCACAATTAAAGTTTAAGTCTTTACTCATAGACCGTTAATAGCAGGACTAATTCCACGATAAAAGAGCTCTATTTCCAAACAAATTTGTCATATTAAAATCGACTTAGGAGCTTAGATTTAGCTTAGATCTAAGATAAAGCATGATACAAATCATACATTTGAAGAATCTTTAACTTTCTCTCACTAGAACCACAAGAAGCTTTCTCTCTCTAAAGATAGGGTTGATTTGGGTACATGGGAGTGAGGGGAGGGGCGGCTCACCCCTTTTATATCCGCACATGGGTAGATCTTTGCTTTTGCTCACATTTGACCCTTTAACTTATCTAAACCATCTCTTATTCTTTTTATTTCCTTTTTAAAGTTCCCGGGTTATTGTGTCTTTAGCGCAGGTTATTGTGTTTTTTTGTTACTTACTGTATTTTTCTAAATAATATTGTGTTTTTCTAAAATAATGAATTCTAAAAACATATAATAATGCAATAACATTATTATGTATCTCTAGTATGTAAAACACAATAATAAATTAACATCTAATGAATCTAATACATTAAACACTATGATATAATGATACAATGTCTCATTGTGTTTTTATAATAGTAATTGTGTTATCTTGAACACTATGAATTTTGAAGAATACATTAATGAAATAATGTCATTGTGTGCTTGTATTTATAAAACAATTATGTAACAATAAGTTTATATAATCTATAAAAAAGAATGACAAAAATAACAAATTATGTTATCTTCAAGACTATGAGATTTGAAATATATATTCGTGAACATACATCATTTTATACTTTTAATTATAAAACATAATGATATATAACAAGTTTATATAATCTATATAAACAATGATAAAAGTAACACAAAGTTATATAAAATGTAAAATACATTAATGAATTCATATAACAACATGATGTAAAAGATATGACATAATAAAGTGACATTTGACATAACGTACGTTTAAGACACAATGAACTGACGTATTTGACACAACGACCAAGATTACACTCCTCTTTAAAATAATATAATGACATCATGTTAAGCCTTTAAGCTTTTTAGATTAAATACACTTTTCACTATAACCTTACCTAATAACAATAACAATAACGACAACGACACCGAAAGCGACAATGACATCGACAGCGACAACGGCAATAACTATAAAGTAGTAATTTTTATACGATGAGGTTTTCATGATTTGGCAACGAATAATTACTTATAAGTTAGAAATCTGATGAGTTTCGGAGGGAAAATTTTTTAAAAACTTTTACCTGTAACATTATCATTGATTATTTTTCTTATGATTTTCGGAGAAAAAAAATACTTCCTGCTTGTATCAAAAGCTTTATTATAAAAGATTCGTTGGTAAAATAATAGGTGTTGGTTCACTTTTTAACATAAATATTATTATTAATAATAATATTCTTATTATTCGTGAGAAACATACTAGTATAATATGAAAATAAATATAAAATGCTATAAACTTGATTCAAAGAGGTGTCTTTAATACACACTTCAAGATATTATGTTGACTTTAGTCTTCAACCCGTTGAGTCTCCTCACATTTGTCCTTGTATGCAACAACAAACAAAAAAAAAATACTAACAGTTGTTACTGAGTATTTATGTTCAATATGATTCTCTAAAATAGATTTTCAGATTCTCTTGAGACCTTTTCTTCTGGGGGTAGGAAAATCATGATTGGGATAGCATACCAAAACCTATCGAACTTGGGTGTGGGTCTTTTTTCGAAATGAAATGACCTTCTTTATATTTATGGTAAATTAGTGAATCATTTCAATTAGTATGTCCGTCTCCAATAACATATCTTTTTTTGACGCGCTTGTAACTCTTTTCCAGCTAGTATGGGACAAAATATTATAACAAGTACAAGTATTAGTAGCATAACAAAAACATGTTTCTCGCCATTAATATGTTTGCTTGTGACAATTTTGGTAGAATCAATATCTGCATCTTTGATGCATTGCAAGAGAAGTCATTTTTTTCTCAAGGAATAACAGTCAATCATTATGTGCTATTAGGGTGGGCTCAAGAACCCAAATTGTATATAAAGGAAAATAGATGCAAACGATTAAAGAATTGTTGGAAATTCGTAGTGTGAAAGAATGTGAGAACTTAAGAGAGTTGATGGTTTTATAGTGCATTTTTCAACTGATGCTCACATTGGTATTTACTTGAAAATGAGATGTAATATCACATTCTTCGTAAACCATGAGTTGAAACACTTATTTAACATAAATCATGACTTGAAACATAGCATGAGTAAAAACACTCAACTTGAATTTTAAGTTGAAACAACATATAGTTATATTATTTTGTTTTTCTTAAAGAAATTCCTACAAAAATTTCTATATGAAAATTTGATACCATTACAGAATACATCATTTGGGTATATTAAAAAATAAATTTATCATTCTTTATATTTAAAAATCACTCTAATCATCCTTTATGTAAATTTTTTATAACATATTCCATCCTTTAAATTAACGTGTGTTACATTTCTCCATTAAGTTAATGCCACTTTAGGAGCTGTTTGATAATTTTTGAATGATTAAGTGCTGAACCAATAAGAGGTCTGAACCATTAAGTGTTGAACCATTAATAGGTTTGAACCATTAAGAGCTAGTATATCGCTTAACTATTTAAAAACAAATGTTTAACCAATTCAGATAAGAGGTTTTAACCATTTAGCATTAGACCTCTTAACCATTCATCATTAGTATAATGCTTAACCATTCAGAGGCAAATGTCTGAACCATTCAGACATTTGCTCATGAAACAAACAGTCTGAACCATTAAGTGCTAAAATATTCAGACATCTGAACCATTAAGAAACTGATTCAGATGCTACCAAAAAGCGCCTTAGTCTTTCTACCAAAGGACTACTTTTGTAATTTTAAACCTAAAGGACGTTTTATGTAATTATAATATTTTGCTTTAAAATTTGCTATACATATAATCTTTATTATAAAATTCATATTAATAATTATTTTATCAAATATAAAATTTAGGAAATAAATCAAAATTTTCTTAATTTAAAAACCATTACTCCTAAAAACACAATAGAATTCTATATAAAACACATTGCAATCCTAATTAATATTCCCTAAAAACTTGATCTTAATGAAACATGTTTGTTTAATCAAACAACTGCGTTTAGCCGATGGACCTTCTTTTAGAGGCATTCTCCACTTCTTACCAACACATTAATAAAAACGAGGGTTTATGAAATTTACTTAAAGCTACAATATACTTTCAGTTAAAATATACAGGAGGAAAAGTTCATGAAATTTTTGTTGGCTATTTTCGTGTAATTGGATTAACTTGTTGATCAAGTTAATTGTAATATGAATCATGATAAGTCGGGTGTGGGGTGCACACTTATCTTGATCTTGTTATAATATGTTAATGGGGGTTCCAAGGGGGCAACGCCCCCTTGGCGGGGTCCGGGGGCAGCGCCCCTGGTAGCGGGGTCCAAGGGGCGGCAGCCCCTAGTGGGGTCCAAGGGGCAAAGCCCCTGGCTGGGGTCGAGCTGCCAGGTCAGCTTGGAAATTTTTTATTTTGGACATATATTGCTTTATAGAAAATGCACACGAAATTTAATTTTATTAAATTTCTGTGATATTTATGTCACAGTTAATATATGTTTTGTTTAATAATTCGAATTTAAATTTATTCCCTAAACTGCTTTGGCAGTTATCCCCTCCAAAGTAAACTGCCGTATATGCAGTTGGATTCTTGATCATTTTTTTTTCTTCTTTGGTTCAATTTTTTTTTCTCTCTAAAATGACATACAAAATTCTTGTCTCGAATCTGAGTTTTATCCGGTCAGATTATTTGGGTGAACCACAAATAAATTTGATCTGAAAACATTTTTCGTGACTCTCAGATTTTCCTTCGGTCAACAAAATTTCCCAACAAAAGATCAAATTTATCCGGTTGAAATGGCAAATACGCAATCAGTGAAGGAGATGACAAGCAAGTTTGACAAATTGGAGAAATTCGAGGGGCAGGACTTCCGAAGATGGCAGAAAAAGATGCACTTCCTTTTGACCACTCTGAAAGTGGTGTATGTGTTAAGTACCCCCATTCCGGTGATCACAGATGAAAGCAATCTCGAACAAATCAGGAAGAAATCGAAGTGGGAAAATGACAATTACATCTGTCTCGGCCACATCTTGAACGGTATGTGTGATACTTTGTTTGATGTTTATCAAAACGTTGAAACTGCAAAAGTTCTGTGGGATCAATTAGAAGCCAAGTACATGGCGGAAGATTCTTCCAGTGCGAAGTTTCTTGTGAGTAATTTTAATAATTACCGGATGGTTGAATCCCGATCTGTGGTTGAACAATACCATGAATTGTGTCGGATTTTAGGGCAGTTTGCTCTTCATGACTTGAAACAAGATGAATTTATTTCTGTATCATCCATAATTGATAAGTTACCCCCTTCATGGAAAGATTTTAAACATAATCTAAAACATATGAAGGGGAAATTGACATTGGAAGAACTTGGGAGTCACTTCAGAATTAAAGAGTCTCTAAGATCTTTTGAAAATGTCTGGAAGGATGATAAGAAACAAGTTGGTCAATCGTCTGTGAACATGGTTGAGGATGCTGGAACATCCAAAGGAAATAACAAGTTTAAGGGAAAACGAAAATTTCAAGGAAACAGTAACACGGGTCCAAACAAAAAGGCCAATTCGGGGGCTTGTTGGAAATGTGGCAAGACGGGTCATTTTAAGAAGGACTGTAAGGCTGGAAAAGGGAATTTCAATGGTTCAAAGAATAAGCACGAGACTGGTCCAAGTGGGTCTAAGGACCAAGGAAAGCAACTAGGTCAGAATTTAGTACAAAACAATAATTCGGTAGAGAATTATGTGTCTCTAATTTCTGAACTGTTTTATGTGCAGGATGATGATGTTGCCTGGTGGGTTGATTCAGGAGCGACTTGTCATGTATGTAAAAATCTTCAATGGTTCAATGACTTGAAGCCTATTGAAGAAGGATCAATATTAAAGATGGGCAACGTTACTACTGAACCAGTCAAGGGCGTTGGATCTGTTAATTTAAAGTTTACTTCTGGAAATTCTCTAGTTTTAAATAATGTGTTATTTGTACCTGGTATTCGTAAGAACTTAGTGTCTGGTGTTGTATTAAACAATTTGGGTTTCAAGCAGGTTATCGAGTCGGATAAGTATATCTTGTCCAAACATGGTACTTTTGTGGGTTTTGGATATTTGCATGGAATGTTTAAGTTAAATTTGGATGTTTCTTTTGGTGATGAATCTGTTTGTATGGCTTCCACTAGTTCAAAAATTGTTTTAAATGAATCGGAAAAGTGGCATGCTAGATTAGGACATGTTCATTACAAAAGGTTGAAAGATATGTCTAAAATGAGTTTGATTCCAGCTTTTGATTTAAATGATGAAAAATGTAATACTTGCAAGCTAACAAAGATCACTAGACAACCATTTAAAAATGCTATTGTTAGAGATTCAAATGTATTAGATTTAATTCATAGTGACTTATGTGACTTTCATGCAACTCCGTCTATTGGAAATAAAAAGTATGTTGTTACTTTTATAGATGATGCATCTAGGTTTTGTTATGTGTATCTTTTATATTCAAAAGATGAATCTTTAGAAAAATTTAAGATATACAAAACCGAAGTAGAGTTGCAAAGAAATGCTTTAATCAAAACTTTACGCACAGATAGGGGAGGTGAATATTATGATCCAAGTTATTTTCAATCAGTGGGGATTATACATCAAACCACTGCTCCTTATACACCACAGCAAAATGGTGTATCTGAGAGGAAGAATAGGACATTAAAAGAAATGGTCAATTCCATGTTGTCCTATTCAGGGTTAAGTGAAGGATTTTGGGGTGAAGCTATGTTGACAGCTTGCTATTTGTTAAATAGAATTCCTAATAAAAGGAATAAAATTACCCCTTATGAACTTTGGTATCGTGTACCCCCAAAATTTCATTATATGAAAATATGGGGTTGTAGAGCTATAGTGAGGCTTACTGAACCCAAAAGACAAAATTTGGGTGAAAGAGGTATAGATTGTATTTTTATTGGATATGCTCAGCATTCCAAAGCTTATAGGTTCTATGTTATAGAACCTAATGATTATGTATCAGTGAACACTGTTATTGAATCAAGAGATGCAATTTTTGATGAAGAAAGATTCACTTCTATACCTAGACCAAAGGACATGATTGGAAGTTCAAGTAACTCTCATGGAACTAGTAATAAGGTTCCATTTACTTCTGCTGAACCCAGGAAAAGTGCTAAAGGCAGAAAACCAAAGAACTCTGGTGATGACTTTCAACTATATTTGGTTGAAGGATCTAGAGATGAAATTCAAAAGAAATATCAATATTGTTTTAATATTGAGGAAGATCCTAAAACCTATAGTGAGGCCATGGCATCTAGAGATGTTGCTTTCTGGAAAGAGGCAATAAATGATGAGATAGATTCTACCATGCAAAATAACACTTGGATTTTAACTGATTTACCCCTTGGTTGTAAACCACTTGGTTGTAAATGGATCTTCAAAAAGAAGATGAAAGTAGATGGTTCTATTGATAAGTTTAAAGCCAGATTGGTCATCCAAGGCTTTAGACAAAAGGAAGGAATAGACTACTTTGATACATATGCTCCTGTAGCAAGAATATCCACTATAAGATTATTGATTGCTTTAGCTGCAATACATAATCTTGTGATTCATCAAATGGATGTGAAAACTACATTCTTGAATGGTGACTTGGATGAGGAGATATATATGAAACAACCAGAAGGTTTTGCTTTGCCTGGTAATGAGTATAAGGTGTGTAAGCTTGTTAAGTCACTTTATGGATTAAAACAAGCTCCAAAACAATGGCATCAAAAATTTGATGAAAAGGTGTTGTCTAATGGTTTTATGTTAAACCAATCAGACAAGTGTGTATATAGCAAGTTTGATGACTCGAGTAATGGAGTCATAATTTGCTTATATGTAGATGACATGTTGATATTTGGTACAAACCAATATCAGGTTGATAAAACGAAGACATTTTTGTCATCTTGTTTTGATATGAAAGACATGGGGGAGGCGGAAGTGATTCTTGGAATAAGAATCAAACGTGGGAACAATAGTATTTCAATATCTCAATCTCATTATATTGAAAAGATTTTAAAGAAATTTAATTTTCTTGATTGTTCTCCTGTTAGTACTCCTATGGATGCTTCTTGTAAGTTCTTGCCTAATAAAGGCAATGCAGTAAATCAACCTGAATATGCAAGAGCTATAGGGATCTCTCATGTATGCAATGATAAGTACCAGACCAGATATAGCCTATGCTGTTGGAAAGCTTAGTAGGTATACTAGCAATCCAAGTTCCCATCATTGGCAAGCTATAAACAGAGTATTTAGGTACTTGAAAGGAACCATGACTTATGGTTTGAATTACACGGGATTTCCTTCGGTTATAGAAGGTTATTCAGATGCAAGTTGGATTAATAATATGGAAGATCATTCTTCCACAAGTGGATGGACTTTTCTACTTGGGGGAGGTCCTATTTCTTAGGCTTCTAAGAAACAGACTTGTATCACTAACTCGACAATGGAATCTGAGTTTGTAGCATTAGCAGCAGCTGGTAAAGAAGCTGAGTGGTTAAGGAACTTGATTTATGAGATTCCATTGTGGCCTAAGCCGATATCACCCATATCTACAGATGTGATAGTACAGCTACTTTGGCTAAAGCCTATAGTCAATCGGAAAATGGGAAGTCTAGACACTTAGGTGTTAGACATAGCATAATTCGTGAGCTCATTGTGAATGGTGTGATATCAGTGGAGTTCATAAGAACTCAACAGAATTTAGCCGATCATTTAACAAAAGCGTTAAGTAAAGATCTTGTGCACAAGTCGGCTGTGGGGATGGGTTTAAAGTCCACCTAAGATTTCTCATGTTGAGATACCTAATTCCCATCTAATTTGATATTAGGTGCTGAATTCAATGTGGAAGGCTTAACATCTAGAAATTGGAACACATTATTACATCATCCCAAGGTATGTGTTTAGACCTGCAAGTTGAGGAGGTTGAAGTTTAGCTTCTTAATAGTTCTTTTGAAAAATTGCATGTGCAGGTGCGAGAAGAAAAGAGCTACCTATATGAGCATGAAGTTTAGCCGCTTCAAGAAGCTGGGACTTGGCTTTGATATGTTCATTGAAGGATAGGACACAGGCTAGTAAAAATAGTGTCATGTAAGAATATTAAGTATGTGAACTTATGTGTATATTATCTTCGAGTGTTCATTATGAGTAGAAAGGGTTCAATCGTTGCGACACCCCTATATTCGAATATTTGGAATGTGTAATATACTAATGTGAAATTCAATCGACACGATATTTCATTTATGCATAAGTTTGTTATTTGTGAGAGTTTGCTTAAGTTAATCAAGGATTACACAAAAATGGAGGAGGTTTGTTGGCTATTTTCGTGTAATTGGATTAACTTGTTGATCAAGTTAATTGTAATATGAATCATGATAAGTCGGGTGTGGGGTGCACACTTATCTTGATCTTGTTATAATATGTTAATGGGGGTTCCAAGGGGGCAACGCCCCCTTGGCGGGGTCCGGGGGCAGCGCCCCTGGTAGCGGGGTCCAAGGGGCGGCAGCCCCTAGTGGGGTCCAAGGGGCAAAGCCCCTGGCTGGGGTCGAGCTGCCAGGTCAGCTTGGAAATTTTTTATTTTGGACATATATTGCTTTATAGAAAATGCACACGAAATTTAATTTTATTAAATTTCTGTGATATTTGTGTCACAGTTAATATATGTTTTGTTTAATAATTCGAATTTAAATTTATTCCCTAAACTGCTTTGGCAGTTATCCCCTCCCAAGTAAACTGCCGTATATGCAGTTGGATTCTTGATCATTTTTTTTTCTTCTTTGGTTCAATTTTTTTTTTCTCTCTAAAATGACATACAAAATTCTTGTCTCGAATCTGAGTTTTATCCGGTCAGATTATTTGGGTGAACCACAAATAAATTTGATCTGAAAACGTTTTTCGTGACTCTCAGATTTTCCTTCGGTCAACAAAATTTCCCAACAATTTTCACAAAACCTAATTAAAAAAAGTAGGAGATTATTCTGTGTGTAAAATCCTACATTTTCCATTGAATCAAAATCATCTCCATCCACATCCCACATCTTTACAACATCATTTGGATTCCTTGACAAGTCGGAGATTATTTTGTGTGTAAACCAAGTCTTGAGCACGACTTGTAGTCTACTTGTTCCTCCTAAGCGAGTGAATAAATAGATAAGTACTCCAATTACGCTCAGCACAAGAAGAAGAACTAGGTTGTCTAATAAATCTAAAAGCCAAAGTCTCACGGAGGAAAGGAGTTTGAGCACCAAAGTTAGCCCACCAATTCTTGGGTTCATACTAACTGTAAGGATCAAGTCTTTATGGATTACAATATCAACTGAAAAGCAAAAACTTAATTCATGTGAGAAGTACAAGGATGCGAGAACTTCAAATTTATTGATGAAGAACTTAACGCGCGAAAGCTTGGAGTTGTCGCGTGAGAACTTGATGTTCTCACGCGAGAATTTGAAGTTCTCATGTGAGAACATCTGCATAGGGTATATATAGATGTTTTTTCTTTGTATTTCAGTATGTGTGTTCATTTGTAAAAATGCTCTGAGATTCAGAGAGCAGAGAGGTGTGTGATAGGCCACCCGAGGGGAGCTTACCTCAGGTGGATAGAGCTTAAACGATGTATACTCCTTTGGTATTGTAATCATTTGATTAATAATATTCAATTAAGTTTGTTTAAAGTTCGTTGATATCACACACGCACACATCCGTCTTAATTTGATTATCAAGTGCAACAATATGTGGAATCTATCGAGATGAGGACTTTACAGTTGGTATCAGAGCAAGGTGTTTCTCTTGATACACGGATTTTCATTCCGTGATCATCAGTTTAAGACGTTAAACATGGAGGTTGAAGATCTAAAGGTTTAGATCGAGTTTGGACCGGTTTCAAAGGAGAAGAAGGTGAAACCGAGGGTGAACACACATGAAATCGGCCTTGTTATATCATTACGCTCGGTCTCTTCAAATTTTGGTGGAAAGCAAAGATTTCAGACCATAGCAGTGATTCAAAATCATAAAAGTTGATTTTGGTTGAAGTTTTCACGGGAGTAATTGCATCGTGTGAGAACTTGGCAAAAATAACCATATTTTGCGAAAACTTTTTTTATGAGAGAATTTTCATGAGAAAACGTTTCCATGCGAAAATTTTCATGCGAAAACTTTCATGCGAAAACTTTCATGCGAGAACTTTCATGCGAGAACTTTCATGCGAGAACTTTCATGCGAGAACTTTCCATGTGAGAACTTTCCATGTGAAAACTTTCCATGTGGGAACTTTCCATGTGAGAACTTTCCATGTGAGAACTTTCCATGTGAGAACTTTTTAAGTGAGAACTTTTCATGAGAAAAGTTTATGCAAAATCTTCGCAGCGGTAACCATCATTTGTGAAAATTTTCTCATGCAAAAACTTCACCACGTTACTTAAAAAAGGGGTTTTGTGATATTTAATCAAGTTCAAGATTCTATATCTACAACATTTGATTCGGGTCGTTCGTGAATTGAAACTTGACAATGTGGGCTTATTTTATCTTACTGATAGGGACAATGATCGAACGGGTTGATTAAGTGAAGAATCAAGATTGTTTGGTATTCTTGCTCTGAAAATATGAGTTTATTACATCTTACACAGGAGGAAGAATATTTTAGGTGATCTTGTTCATAGTCATAGAATCTTGTCATCAGATTGAAGAATCGGGTTATTTGGGAATCCAAAATGGAAGTTAGATCTTTCTGTCATATGCCTAATACATATTAAGTCGTAAATAATCAAGATTGATTCAGATGTTATATCCTCGATAACGCTATACATTAGGAGGCGGTTACAGCTGAGGGGGAAGACTGAAGTGAACGATACCCAAGGATCAGATAATTCATGAAGATGAGTGACTGAAGTCAAATATAACTTGATATCGCAATCCATAAGGGGAAATTGTAAGGACCAAGTCTTTATAGATTACAATATGAAGTGAAAAGCAAAAACTTAATTCATACGAGAAGTACAAGGATGCGAGAACTCCAAATTTATTGATGAAGAACTTATCGCGCGAAAGCTTGGAGTTACCGCGTGAGAACTTGAAGTTCTCACGCGAGAACTTGAAGTTCTCACGCGAGAACATCTGCATAGGGTATATATAGATGTTTTTCCTTTGTATTTCAGTATGTGTGTTCATTTGTAAAAATGCTCTGAGATTGAGAGAGCAGAGAGGTGTGTGATAGGCCACCCGAGGGGAGCTCATCTCGGGTGGATCGAGCTTAAACACTGCATACTCCTTTGGTATTATAATCATTTGATTAATAATATTCAATTGAGTTTGTTTAAAGTTCGTTAATATCACACACGCACACATCCGTCTTAATTTGATTATCAAGTGCAACAATGTGTGGAATCGATCGAGATGAGGACTTTACACTAACCATCTTTGAAATGCTTGTTAAATCCTCAAAAAACCACTCTTTATTGAAAACATTGCATATTCATGAAGGACTTTCTTATGCTCATCTTCATTAGGAAATAACCTTTTAAAACATTTAATCATTTCTTGTGAAATTTCTTTATCTCTACGTGGAGCAAGTATTCTAGAATCCTCTAATAATCATGTATCACTATAATATCTACAACATTAAAAGGTTAAAACATAAGTAAATAATAGAAATCAAGCATATAACTTATAATCATATAAATTAGATTTATAGAGTAAGCTAAATAATACAGGTGAGTGTTATTCTTCGCCCATCGAGCCACTAAAATATCATGCATAACATCAATAAAGATACTTAAATCAGATGTCGAACGTTTTTCTTTCTTGTAGATCTCAATCTTCACTTTCTCAATCATCAAATCCCACATCTCATAGACCAAGTGTAAGCATGGCTTGTCGGTGTCACAAACTATAATCATCTCATATATAGGTGCAGTGAACTAAGAATATATGATAATTTTTCCCACCATTTATCATTCAAAATCTTTTCTTTAACAAAGCTTGCTTTCACAGTGTCTTCTTTATAAGAGGACCATTCTTCGCTTATGACCATAGCTTGAAGACCTCTTTTGATCAGTTTTAATCTCTTAACCATCACAATGTTAGAGGCAAAGCAAGTACCCATAGCTAAAAGTCGAGAGTCACATGTTATGATTCATAATGAATTTTTTTATTGCAAGCGCATCTCTATGAACGTCTTTTATCCAGTTGCACTCTTCATATGTTTTTTTCATTTGTTTCCAAATTCCTTGGTGAATAAATGTTCTTCAAAGCAAGATTAAGTGTATGAATATCACATGGTGTCTAATAGATGTGAGGAAACTGACTCTCTATAATCTCTCCAACCGCCTTACAATTTGCTGCATTATCGGTAATGATTTGCATAATTTTTTTGATGACCAATTTCACTAATGACTTCTTTCTTTAAATCAGAAAAAAAATCTATCTTTTACTTCCCCAAAATAATTACCTGCCTTCAGAAACAAAGGACCATTACCTAAGGTAGCCATGAAATTGATCAGAGGCTTTCTTGTAGGATCACTCCAACTATCACTCATAATAGTGTCACCTTTTTCTTTTCATGTAGACTTAAGTGGTTCCAATAGCCTCTGAACACTATCCTTTTCTTTTTGTAGTAAGGTTTTTCTCAGCTTATTATGTCACACCCTCAAATTTCCACGTACGGGGTATTACCGTTAGGCGTGTGACTTCCAGGATCGCAGCCACTAGTTACACCAAACGACACGTTATTAATAAAACATAATCTATTTTTGAAGTTTGATATTACCAAAGATTAAGTTTTTAATGTAAACAAACAGAAGTTGCGGAAGCATAGTAAACCTTAATTGTTTAAATGGCGCAACACGCGCAAACTGAATAAATGGAAGTTACTGAAAAATATTAAATAAGCCACGTGAGATATGCATGAGTGAATGCTCCTAATCGTGCGCGTCTTGTGAACCTGAAAGAAACATGCTAAAGTGTCAACACAAGGTTGGTGAGTTCACAGGTTTTTTAGAAAACAGTATGTATCAGTAATGAAATCCCCGGATTATGTAATCCGTCAAGTATGTATTTTGATAAACAGAACATAAAGTAAACCGATACAGTAAACAAAGTAATATCAGTAGGTAGCTAGTCTACTAAACCAGTTACTCAGTGTATGAAGTTCGAACCGAAGCTGACAATCGAAACTGAACGCCTCGGCTGTGAATACCAGGTCACAGCAACAGAACTTAGGTCAATTAAACACCCGTTTGACGAACGTTGTGCTAGCGCGACTAGCCCGGGTGGGGTTTGTCAAACCCAGTAGATCTACTCAGAATTGCCTCGCTATACTACATACATTAACGGTTCGAGAGTGAGGACTTTAGTGGTATCACACTAGTAAACCGGTGATATTACAATAATACTGATCAACGAAAATGAAATTGTTTCCACGTTTCTACTTGCGTAGTAACGGACCGAACGAAATTGTTTCCACGTTTCTACTTGCGTAGTAACGGACTGAATGAAATTGTTTCCACGTTTCTACTTGCGTAGTAACGGACCGAACGAAATTGTTTCCACGTTTCTACTTGCGTAGTAACGGACTGAATGAAATTGTTTCCACGTTTCTACTTGCGTAGTAACGGACCGAAGGGCAAAGTATACGAACATAGTATCAAGTATATGCAGTATCACAACAATCCAATATAATGTAATGTTTATGAAAACAACATGTTTCTCTCCCCCAAAAATAGTATAAAGTAAAAGTGGGGCTGTAAACTCACCTTGGATCGATGTAATGTATACGAACAAGAACTTCAAAGAATTGAGCAATGCACGATCAAACACGTTCAATACCTATTATTGTTTGTAATGGAGTCTTTAATATAATACGAATATATTTGGTAAGGTTTAGGTCGATTTGTTTTAACACGTGGCACACACACAATTAGATGTATATATATGTTACAATATTTTTATAGATTTGTATTAATAAATAATTATCAATAAGCATTAAGTTTTACCAAATAATTATTTACATTTTGATTTCACTAAAAGGGTTTCATATATGTATTTAAATATTTTTAGACTTAAATATAAAAATGATATGGTTTAGTTATATAATTTATCCAAGAATATTTACAAATAAGGATAATCACATTTATAGTATTTTAATTAATAATAAGGTATTAATATATTTTACAAGAAATAACCCACAATTTCATTTGTAAATAATTTGTGAATTTATAAAATATATTAATCTATATTTAAATATAACATTTATTTTATAGAAATAACTATTTATAATATTTATAAATAATTTATGTACAATTTCTATAATTTTTATGATTATTGCATAGTTATACACGATTTTATTTTACAAAAATAAGTATTTGTAATACTTTTAGATAATATTTTATAAAATTTTATTAAAGTTTTTAAATAAAATAAATTTACAGGAAACTGTTTTGTAAGATTTAAAATAAGGGGAACTTATAAAATTTATTTTTATAATTTTTAGGAATTTTTCCATATTTTTTAAGTATTTTAAAAGCTTAAAAAAAATAAAACAAATAAAAAGAGGCTGCCCGGGGTCGAAACCGGGTCCTCTCCCTGCCCACACACACACCGAACCAGTGAACCAAAGGCCTCAGCCGCACAATAGCTCGGTCCCAAATCCTTTTAACACATCCCTGCCGAATACCCCCAAATCATATAAACCCTAACTTCGATCCGAATCAAATTGAAGCCCGAAATTCGAATGATCACTGCAATAGACATGGGGCTTTTGTTCCCCATGTCAAATCGAGTGTATACATATGTTAAATTACCTGATTGATCATGATTCGAAGTGGATCAATACGAAGAACAAGCCGCGACTACAGTAAGGTGGATTCATGGTTCAAACGTTGTTATTAATCAAATTAACTTTGCAGGAAGCTTCTAATGGTGATGTAGATGCAAAGCCCCTTGTCAATTTTGGAGCTTGAAGCCCGAATGATGGTGTTCGACCAAGCTGCAGGTCGTGAGATGAAGATGATGAAATGGAGTGTTTTGTGTTTGTTTTGGATGAAATGGAACTCGAAGGAAGTTTATATAGGACTAAATATTCGTTAGTGCATAGTTAATTTAATCGTTAATGGGTGTAATGCGTGATATTGGTGGATGGTCGGCCGACTTTCGGTCGAAAGTGGGAATCACACTAACCCGATTCCAATATTCAAATTCAAGTGGGGTACGGGTTCGAGACATTCACGCGAAGATGTTGGTAATGTTTGATTTGATTAAAAGCTGCGTTTATGGAGTGTTTGGGGGTCGCCGGAGCCGCGCCGGAGCTTCGCCGGCCGGCGACCGGAAATGCGGGGATGGGCGGGGGTTTGGGTTGTAATTTCATAAGTTACACAATTGGTCCCTGTAGTTTTCTTGGTTTGTTATTTCATGTGAGAAGTATTTAAAACAAGTTTCAAAATTTACAAACTCACCCCTGGACCCAAGTTTTTAATTACTATTATTATTAAATTTCATAAATTTTTATAAATTACTATTATTATTATTATTATTGTTATTATTATTATTATTTATTTAATAGTAGAATAGATTAATTCGCGATAAACGAAGAAGTTAGTTTAATTAGTATTAACCGGAAAAAGAAAAAAAAATTCGGGTTGTCACATTATCCCCTTGTTGCAGGAATTTTCGTCCCGAAAATTAGAACACACGCGTTAACGAACTACTAGCAAGCAAGCTGGTCAGTGAGTAAGCTGATTAGTTATCTAGAACATAGGCAAGATAGGGTCTCCGGGAGTTTCTGAACAAACCGTAAGGTTTCGTGAGAGCTATTTCTTGCTCACGGTGTAGATACGATGACTTATACTGACTACAACGTTACCACCCGACCAAATTCACCGGACTTAGCATGCACGACAAATTACAATTTCGTGTGCACCCGTAATGGTAATTTACTTTGCATGATCACCCCGGTTCCTCCTATCAGGTTAACATATCTTGTCAAGTACAGTGGTCATCAATGATAGAAGTACCAAGTATGTATGTATTATATCGGGGTTGTTTAATCAAAGTATACGAAAGGATCAGTAAAGTTTTGGGTATCATCGACACGCCAAGGTAATTTGACCCATTTGCCTTAGAGACCTGTGTATTGACCATAGTTTATCACTCATCCCAGAAATCCCCAGGTAAGCATACCAGGTCTCGCAATGAGATATATGCGATATGCTTGCCTTAGCCCGAGGGCCTTTTGCCAGGAAATCCAGAATACAGGTGTCTATGTGTCACACAAATCACGAAGAACATTTAGGCGATGTCAAATGCACACAAACTCTCCCGTGACTCACAGCAACTTGGAGCCACCATCCCGGTAGCCATATGCTCACAGGGATATGTTAAAGCAAAAGTTTTCAGGTAATTAAAAGTTTGGGAAACCTTGTAAGTAACCCTTTTCCCGTGACTCACAGCAACTCGGAGTCACCATCCCTGTAGTCGTAAGCTCGCAGGGATATGTTAAAGCAAAAGTTTTTCAGGTTACTCGTAAGTAATCCTTCCCGTGACTCACCGCAACTCGGAGTCACCCTCCCTGTAGACAAACACTTACAGGTTGACACCAAAGCAAACAGTTCTCAAGCAGATAAAACCAGTAAGGCATGCAAACAAAACCAGCTAACAAAACTAAACGTGTCTATATGCGTGTAACTAAGGCAACGGCTATAGTCTAAATGCAATGCAAATGAGATGCAATGTCAATTTAGTTCGCTATAACCAATGGCTCTGATACCAATCTGTCACACCCTCAAATTTCCACGTACGGGGTATTACCGTTAGGCGTGTGACTTCCAGGATCGCAGCCACTAGTTACACCAAACGACACGTTATTAATAAAACATAATCTATTTTTGAAGTTTGATATTACCAAAGATTAAGTTTTTAATGTAAACAAACAGAAGTTGCGGAAGCATAGTAAACCTTAATTGTTTAAATGGCGCAACACGCGCAAACCGAATAAATGGAAGTTACTGAAAAATATTAAATAAGCCACGTGAGATATGCATGAGTGAATGCTCCTAATCGTGCGCGTCTTGTGAACCTGAAAGAAACATGCTAAAGTGTCAACACAAGGTTGGTGAGTTCACAGGTTTTTCAGAAAACAGTATGTATCAGTAATGAAAAAATCCGGATTATGTAATCCGTCAAGTATGTATTTTGATAAACAGAACATAAAGTAAACCGATACAGTAAACAAAGTAATATCAGTAGGTAGCTAGTCTACTAAACCAGTTACTCAGTGTATGAAGTTCGAACCGAAGCTGACAATCGAAACTGAACGCCTCGGCTGTGAATACCAGGTCACAGCAACAGAACTTAGGTCAATTAAACACCCGTTTGACGAACGTTGTGCTAGCGCGACTAGCCCGGGTACTCAGAATTGCCTCGCTATACTACATACATTAACGGTTCGAGAGTGAGGACTTTAGTGGTATCACACTAGTAAACCGGTGATATTACAATAATACTGATCAACGAAAATGAAATTGTTTCCACGTTTCTACTTGCGTAGTAACGGACCGAACGAAATTGTTTCCACGTTTCTACTTGCGTAGTAACGGACTGAATGAAATTGTTTCCACGTTTCTACTTGCGTAGTAACGGACCGAACGAAATTGTTTCCACGTTTCTACTTGCGTAGTAACGGACTGAATGAAATTGTTTCCACGTTTCTACTTGCGTAGTAACGGACCGAAGGGCAAAGTATACGAACATAGTATCAAGTATATGCAGTATCACAACAATCCAATATAATGTAATGTTTATGAAAACAACATGTTTCTCTCCCCCAAAAATAGTATAAAGTAAAAGTGGGGCTGTAAACTCACCTTGGATCGATGTAATATATACGAACAAGAACTTCAAAGAATTGAGCAATGCACGATCAAACACGTTCAATACCTATTATTGTTTGTAATGGAGTCTTTAATATAATACGAATATATTTGGTAAGGTTTAGGTCGATTTGTTTTAACACGTGGCACACACACAATTAGATGTATATATATGTTACAATATTTTTATAGATTTGTATTAATAAATAATTATCAATAAGCATTAAGTTTTACCAAATAATTATTTACATTTTGATTTCACTAAAAGGGTTTCATATATGTATTTAAATATTTTTAGACTTAAATATAAAAATGATATGGTTTAGTTATATAATTTATCCAAGAATATTTACAAATAAGGATAATCACATTTATAGTATTTTAATTAATAATAAGGTATTAATATATTTTACAAGAAATAACCCACAATTTCATTTGTAAATAATTTGTGAATTTATAAAATATATTAATCTATATTTAAATATAACATTTATTTTATAGAAATAACTATTTATAATATTTATAAATAATTTATGTACAATTTCTATAATTTTTATGATTATTGCATAGTTATACACGATTTTATTTTACAAAAATAAGTATTTGTAATACTTTTAGATAATATTTTATAAAATTTTATTAAAGTTTTTAAATAAAATAAATTTACAGGAAACTGTTTTGTAAGATTTAAAATAAGGGGAACTTATAAAATTTATTTTATAATTTTTAGGAATTTTTCCATATTTTTTAAGTATTTTAAAAGCTTAAAAAAAAATAAAACAAATAAAAAGAGGCTGCCCGGGGTCGAAACCGGGTCCTCTCCCTGCCCACACACACACCGAACCAGTGAACCAAAGGCCTCAGCCGCACAATAGCTCGGTCCCAAATCCTTTTAACACATCCCTGCCGAATACCCCCAAATCATATAAACCCTAACTTCGATCCGAATCAAATTGAAGCCCGAAATTCGAATGATCACTGCAATAGACATGGGGCTTTTGTTCCCCATGTCAAATCGAGTGTATACATATGTTAAATTACCTGATTGATCATGATTCGAAGTGGATCAATACGAAGAACAAGCCGCGACTACAGTAAGGTGGATTCATGGTTCAAACGTTGTTATTAATCAAATTAACTTTGCAGGAAGCTTCTAATGGTGATGTAGATGCAAAGCCCCTTGTCAATTTTGGAGCTTGAAGCCCGAATGATGGTGTTCGACCAAGCTGCAGGTCGTGAGATGAAGATGATGAAATGGAGTGTTTTGTGTTTGTTTTGGATGAAATGGAACTCGAAGGAAGTTTATATAGGACTAAATATTCGTTAGTGCATAGTTAATTTAATCGTTAATGGGTGTAATGCGTGATATTGGTGGATGGTCGGCCGACTTTCGGTCGAAAGTGGGAATCACACTAACCCGATTCCAATATTCAAATTCAAGTGGGGTACGGGTTCGAGACATTCACGCGAAGATGTTGGTAATGTTTGATTTGATTAAAAGCTGCGTTTATGGAGTGTTTGGGGGTCGCCGGAGCCGCGCCGGAGCTTCGCCGGCCGGCGACCGGAAATGCGGGGATGGGCGGGGGTTTGGGTTGTAATTTCATAAGTTACACAATTGGTCCCTGTAGTTTTCTTGGTTTGTTATTTCATGTGAGAAGTATTTAAAACAAGTTTCAAAATTTACAAACTCACCCCTGGACCCAAGTTTTTAATTACTATTATTATTAAATTTCATAAATGTTTATAAATTACTATTATTATTATTATTGTTGTTATTATTATTATTATTTATTTAATAGTAGAATAGATTAATTCGCGATAAACGAAGAAGTTAGTTTAATTAGTATTAACCGGAAAAAGAAAAAAAAAAATTCGGGTTGTCACATATTATAACCTGGAGGTACATAAACATCAAACTTTTTGTTAGCAGCAAACTGAATAGTCCTTACATAGTGAGAATTTCTTGCAAGATTAAAAGGCAAACCTCCAGTATAAAATATTCTAGCTATTTCTTAATCGAGTTGGTCCTTAATTTCAACACCAAAAGCTCTTTCAATAGGGTTTGAAATATCTTTTCTTTTCTTAAATCCAGCACCAGATTCACATGGCAACCCGACTTCTTTCACTTTACACTCGACTTTCTTCTCTTCATGCATATCTTCTAACCGTTTCATCTCAAGTTTGTCACCCGTTGTTGCTTTCTTGCAAATACTAATCCTCAGACCTGTATGTTTCAATGTCCCATACAAGATACACATTTATAAATACAAAACAATGAATCATAGAATTTGATAGTAAGATACAATCAACATAGAATAGTAATCATTGATCATTACCTTTTATACCAAGCGAATATGCTCTAACCCTTAAATATGATCCTTGTCCGATTTCACTACAAAGATTGCATTTAAATTTCCAAGTTCCTCCATTACCTTGCTTTTTGATTTTAGTCACATACTCCCACAATGGAGGTTCTTCTACTGATGTTGATGATCCTTGTGTTTCTTGATAAGCCATAATTGATACTTGATCCTTGTTGACTTGATGATCCTGTTCAATCTATTATGCTATTGATTGTTGAATCGTGGAAGATGGGGATTGATGAATTTCATATGGTGGTGGTGGTTCCGGTAGAATATTAAAGGTTTAAAATTTTTAAACCCTAAATTAAATGTGAAACTCCTCCAAAACATCCATAAAACATCCTGGTATCGTGCTCACCAGAAACTGAAACTTCCTCGAAACGTTTCTGGCACGTTTCGGGAGCGTTTTCGTTTCCTTCAAGTCCCCGAAACAGGTACTGCAAGTAATCGGCCGTTTCGGTGCTTCAAAGTTTAGCACCTCCATAGAACTCATAATATTTTTTCGAATCACCACAATCTATTTTTTTTCCATGATATGGTATCAGACCCTGAGTTTAATACATAGACAACCTTGGTAATCTTGCTACAAAGTGAAATTCTGTCACACCCCAGGTCGGGTACATCCCAACGCGCAAGCCGGATCATTTGGTATCAGCTGATATGTCCCAATATATGTTATATTTTAAAATGACAACGTAGGTTTTTTTCACAATGATTTTGTAAATATTCAAACTTGCTGGTTGACTTTCTATTTGTATTTGTCTCAAATGTTTTATTCTTTAGCTAAAAATATTTAGTTGAGATAATAACCAAATCATCACTTGGGGAGGTATATCAACTCTTGGAGTTGAATTCAAATCATCCATAAATTTCATAAAAAAGATACTTTATCCTTAAGAGATTACATTGTTTTAAACAAAACAACCTTTAGACTTTTGCATAGTGAGCCAAAAGTCTAAAATCAAATTATACATCTTTATGCTTCCATGGCGTTCCCATAATACTTAGGTTAAACTATAACCTCTACTTGCATTACAAATGCATGTCAAGTTTCTAAAAATGATTTTAATATAAAATGCAACACAAAGCTGGTGAATCATGTAAGCAGGCATTTTTTACCAAAACAAAATAACACGATTAATATAATGAACTCATCTATGTCATAACATACAATTACCCATTAATGTGTACATCCTAGATTGACATACATATACCGTGTCAATGTTTGCTTAAACCCATGCTTAATAATATTAATATAGTCATATGTTGGTTTTATAACAATGTAATCATTTTCATATAAACATTTCATAAACATACTAAAAATCATTTTATACGCATAAAACAAGCATGTAAATAAAGATAGAGAAAACATGTTCTCCTTAACAAGTTGCTAGAAATACTACTTATAATCTTCTAAGTATCCCTCCAACACTTCCTTAATATTAGTGGGTGAATATTACTAGCTCACATAGCAAAATATAGAGATATCTGGAGTACAAGTGGCAATTCACACATGTTTTAGATGTGTCTTTTCGACTACACAATGCAGGCTTTTATAGCCTATTCGTGGGTTCCTTCACGAACCACTAAGGGAGAGGGTGGAGGTCCAACACCTGGCCATGGTGGCCAAGACTATTTTCATTTAATTAGAATTTGAAACGTGTCAAAACACATCTCTTTTAGAGTTCATGTAACACCCGAATATTTTTATAGTCGAGAAAGAAAGAATAAACGCGAATAAAAAGGAGAAAAATGTCATTTAACCCAAGTAGAGAGGTTAAAGGTGCCAAAGTGACAAAAGTATCAAATGTTGGTACAAACGTGAGCATGGCCGCCCACTCTAGCCTGCACACTTCATTCTCCTTCGGTTTTATAGAGAGAAACAACAGAGAATTTGAGTTTTAGAGAGAGGAAGAAGAAGAATTCGAAGTTTAAGGTAAGATTTTGTGTTTTAAGTTGTTTTTGGTCGACTTAGCCTCGGTTATGTGCTTATGTGTGTTATTGTATGTTCGGGTTGTGTGTTTTAGTAGGTTTTAGGTGTTGAAAACGTCTGAGAAGCTCAAGTGAAGGGTTTAAACTCAAAAGCAGCTAAGGTGAGTTTCTAGAACCCCCTCTTTACATGTTTTCACTAAGTTTGGGGCGGGAAATACATGTGTGTACGTTTTTATAAAAATGAGTTTTTCATCCGTATGTGTGTGCGAATGTGTATGAGGGTGGGTGCATATTTCGGGTGTATGTGATGTAGTAATGATGTTAAGAATATGTGTTGCTACTCAGATTGTAAGAATTGAGCTTAGAACATGATATATCTGAATTTGGGATTGAAAATGTATTGATTAGGATAAGTTAGTTGCCCATGCGCCTAAACAGTACCCAACCGCCTAAGTGCCCATGCGCCTAAGTCAGACCCATGCGCCTGAATAGTGCCCATGCGCCCAAAAAGGGCCATGCGCCTAAGTGTAAATGACTAAGTGTAAGTCCAGACGCCCGCATAGTAGCAAAACGTCTGAACAGGGCAGAAACGCCGAAATAGTGCCCATGCGCCCCAACACTTAGAAATATTTCTGAATTTTTAGGAAAACTCAGGATTTTAGGGTTTGACCTTATTTGACTAATGGGTTATGATTACCCATTTTAATCATGATTATGGGATGGTTTAGGGTTATTGTAAGTACGAATGATGTATGATATGTAAATGTGTTATCTTTTAATGGTATTCGTAGGTATTTATCTTACGTTATAAAATACGTTAAATATTATGTTATTACTTTACGTAGTATGACAAAGGAATGAACGAACGTAAAGAATAACGTAACTAAGTGGAAGATAATAATGATGAAAAGTGAAACGTAATGAACAGAAGAATGGCTTGCAAGCAAATAAAAAGGAGGTGCACGACCATGTTATCGTTAGCTCAACTGTGATGCGGGTTAGCTACCCCAAAGGATGCACACAGGGTCAATCATTGAGATCGACAAGGCCCTTTGGTATGCCCTAGGTGACTGGATCAGATTCAGGCACAATGATCGTGATTTAATTACCACAGGTCCAGCATCAGCTTCGTGCACAATGTTCGGGGTATTACCAATTGGTTGAATGAATGGGAGAGATGACTTGACCTAGGTGACTGGATCAGCTTCGGGGACAATGTTCGTGCTTTAAGTCCAGCATCAACTTCGTGCATAATGTTCGGGGTATTGTTCATCGATCCATATGAAAGTAAAAGAATGACATAACGTACAAAGAAAGAAAGTAAGAAAGTAAGAAAGTAATAGAATGATGTAAAGTACGTGACAAAATAATGAGAACAAAAGTAAGAAGAATGTTAATGAAAGCATGAACTGAAAGAATGCTATGAATATGATGTGATGGAAAAATGAATGATAATGAAAGCTAATAATAATATTCTCTATCTATACGTATGATGCATGATCGCGTATGGAAGTAAAGAAAGGTTTTATCGAAAGAAAACTATTTTATTTATAAAACTAGAACTCACTAAGCAACACTGACTTTTATGTATTTTTCAATTGGCAGGTAAGAGTTGCTAAGGATGGCACGGGCAGCTACTTGGCATTTTTGGGATGGCATCCATTAGTATAACAATGACATTTTTGTGATGTAATGTAATTATAATATTTTGTAACAGTTAACTGTATTGTATTACCTTGCAAAAGTTGTCATTAAAATATATGAAATGGTTTTAATTAATTTCCGCTGTGATGTTTTAAATAATTGTATGTTTTATGTACGATGAATGACCAACTGTGAGGTGCCCGGGAACGGAACCTTACAGTTCGTCATCAAACACGTGTCATTCTAGGACGACACTTTCCAAGTTCAACACACTTATCAATACCTCACCAAAGGAAATACTCTAGTTGTCATCTCCAGCTCGATAACTTCATTTAACGAGTCAAATGTTGGAATCCAAACATCAACTTCTTCTTAAACTAAGATTAAGAATGATTGATACTTTTAAAGTAGAGAGATGTTCACTGAGATTAACGGACCGTCAACACCAAAACGTAGTAGGGCCAAAGGTAGTAACATCATCTTTCCAGGAAACATCACTATAACAAATGTCCTTCCTGAAAGATTCCCCGATCTTGTTGAATGTGCTGTCATCTCTAAGTAGATGAGAAACCTCGTTAAACCTTGGATTCACCACCATTTGCATATCAATATTTATGGTTGCAATTCGATCGATTATGGTACATGATACTAATTCTTATGCAATCGTATACATACAAGGAAAGTGGGTGAGCTTTAATCTCTTTATAAGGGGCGGGGGGTGAAATTTGGGACAAAGTGTGTTTGTGTGTGTGTGTATATATACACACACACACATGTATATTGTAACACCCTCAAGCAACGCTGACTTTTATGTATTTTCCAGTTGGCAGGTAAGAGTTGCTGAGGATGACACGGGGCAGCTACTTGGCATTTTTGGGATAGCATCCATTAGTATAACAATAACATTTTGGTGATGTAATACAATTATAATATTTTATAACAGTTAACTGTATTGTATTACTTTACAAAAGTTGTCATTAAAATACATGAAATGGTTTTAATTAATTTCCGCTGTGATGTTTTAAATAATTGTATGTTTTATGTACGATGAATGACCAACTGTGAGGTGCCCAGGAACGGGGCCTTACAAGTTGGTATCAGAGCTAAATTTAAGTGAAATGGGTAAATATTTTTAAAAGAAACCTAAACTTAAACTGAGAATGGGACAAAGGGAAGGGATGCCAGTCCAAGTAGCTACGTGCCATTAGGTATTTCCTTAAATGTTAACCGGTATTATGTGCACATGTTATTTGATCTATTTGCCCTTAGTAGATTTAGATACTGATGTAGTTAGGATAGCAAATGCTTGGGGTATGAAGAGTAAAGTAAATGGCTAATCATAACTGGCCACTGTAATTAGGGACTTACTATATTTGACATAAACTGAGGTATTACCATGAATGACCGTGTTAGTGTTTGAATCTTATAGTGTCTTAGAGGATAGCCGAAGGCAGATCTTCTAAGGCTTCACGAGGCGGAGTACGTGGTGGATGTGGTGCTGGGCCACGGGTCACAAGGGGAAGGCCCAGGGTTGAAAAGGTGACCCATGAGGAGCCTGAGACCCCTCATCCGGAGGGTGGTGATGAGAGTGCTAATTTGATAGCCTCGGTGAAGGAGGCCGTGGTGGAGGAGGTTCATCAGGTCATGCAGACGATCTTGCCATCTGTAGTGATTGAAGTGATTAAGGATGTTAGAGAAGGAGAGAGGAGGGATAGGAACAGGTCCTCGGGAGGGAGAGAACAACCTGAGACCGAGAAGGTTATCCCCACTGATAAGGAAGAGGAGGAAAAAGAGCCTATTCCAGAGGCAGCATGAGGCTGTAACTATGGGGCATTTCAAAGATACAAGCCCCCTACCTTTGATGGTAATAGCACTGCTGTTGCTGCTCACCGATGGGTGAGGGAGATGGAGGTTGTCCTTGAAATCAGCGAGTGCCAGAAGGACCAGAAGGTGAAGTTTACCACCTATTCGTTTGTGGACTCGGCTCTATATTGGTAGGACAACATTGTCCAAGCCGAGGGTAGCAAGCCGATTGGTAGAATGAGGTGGAGTGAGCTGAAGAAGTTGGTGATCGAGGAGTTCTGTCCTCATCGGCAGTTGGACAAGGTGGAAAGAGAGTTCCTGCAGCTGGAGACGGGAACCATGACACATCAGCAGTACACCACCAAGTTCAACGAGATGGCACGGCTGGTGCCAGATCAGGTGATGCCCCCTGTCACGGAAGATCAAAAGATACATTCAAGGCTTGCCAGTGGATATTCGTAGGCATATGATTGCCGCCCGACCGAGTACGTTTAGGTCGGTAGTTGATTTGGCTGGGAGGTTGTATGATGAGAGGGAGGTGACGGTGGTCGAGGGGAAAAAGATGGGTGGTGATGACCGGAACCGGAAATGGTTTGGGCGTGGTGGCTTTACCCCGAATAACAAGAAGGCGAGGGTGGATGATCGATGGGTGGTTACAACAGGATCGGGGACGCAGAGGTGCGTTAAGTGTGTGAAGGAGCACGCTGGTGAGTGCAGGCTGGGGCTTAATGTCCGTTTCAAGTGCGAGAAGCCCGACCACATCTCTAGAGATTACGGAGCAGCAAGGTGCTTCAACTGTGGTGAAGTAGGCCACTTGAGCAGAGAGTGAAAGAGGCCGAGGGCAGAAAGTTCCGGAGCGGGAAAGAAGACCGGAACGGTGGAGCAAAGGGCAAGTGCCGGAGCATTCACGATGACTAGGGAGGAGGCTAGGACGGACCTCGATGTTATGTCAGGTACGTTTCTAGTAAATCAAACTCTTGCTTCTGTGTTATTTGATTCTAGTGCTAGTAGGAGTTTTATTTCTACTGCTTTCTGTGCTAAAATGCCTGTTAGTAGTAGATGTATTGATGATGCATTTGATGTAGAAACTGCTATTGGAAAGTCCACTAGAATTACCGATGTGATAGAGGACTGTGCCATAGAATTAGAAGGTCATAGGTTTGCTGCTAAGTGACATGTGATGCCCCTAGGTGGATTTGATGTAGTGCTAGGGATGAATTGGTTAGAAACCTATGAGGCAATCATTGTGTGTCACAAGAAGATGATTAGACTGACAACACCTGATGGGAGTTCGGTGACGGTTTATGGGGATCGGGTCACTACAATTCCGAAAGTGATTTCGATGGTGGTGGCGGGAAAGTGTATGAGACGTGGATGTAGTGCCTATTTGGCCTACGTGAAAGATGTGGATACGTCAACACCACAACTGTCCGATGTGCCGGAGGTATGCGACTTTACGGACGTGTTTCAGAAGATTTACCAGGTGTGCCACCGCACCGCGAGATCGAGTTTCAAAGTGACTTAATACCCGATGTTCAGCCTGTAGCTAAGGCACCGTATCGGTTGGCTCCGACTGAGATGAAGGAATTGATGGAGCAACAGCAGAAGTTTCTCGATAAGGGGTTCATTAGACCGAGTATCTCTCCTTGGGGTGTTGCGGTCCTATTCGTGAAGAAGAAGGACGGTAGTATGAGGATGTGTATTGACTACCGTGAATTGAACAAGTTGACGGTGAAGAATCGGTATCCATTACCAAGGATTGATGACTTTTTTGACCAGCTCCAAGGTGCCAGTTGGTTTTCAAGGATAGATCTTCGATCTGGCTACCATCAGTTGAAGGTGAAGGAGCAAGATATTCCTAAAACAGCTTTCGCACGTGTTATGGACACTACGAGTTTCTCGTTATGTCCTTTGGTTTAACAAACACGCCAGCTGCTTTTATGGACTTGATGAATCGAGTGTGTCGGCCGATGTTAGATAAATCAGTGATTGTATTTATCGATGATATCCTGATTTACTCAAGGAGCAAAGACGAGCACGCCGGTCATATTCGGGAGGTGTTGGAGATATTGAGAAAGGAGAAGTTGTATGTTAAATTCTCCAAGTGCGCGTTCTGGTTGCGTGAAGTTCAGTTCTTAGGTCACATGGTAAATCTCGAGGGAATTATGGTAGACCCGACAAAGGTGGAGGCGGTGATGCAATGGAAGTCTCCAAAGACGCCATCTGAGATTCGTAGTTTTCTAAAATTGGCGGGATATTATTGAAGATTCATCCAAGACTTCTCCAAGATAGCTTCTCCGTTGACTAAGTTGACCCGTAAGGATGTGAAGTTTGTATGGGGTCAAGATCAGGAGAAGGCTTTTGAAGAGTTAAAGATGACGTTAACTCAAGCTCTTGTTTTATCCTTACCCGAAGGAAGCGAGGACTTGGTAGTCTATTCGGATGCTTCATACTCGGGGTTGGGTTGCGTGTTGATGCAATGAGGGAAGGTTATAGCCTACGCATCAGGACAGTTGAAAGTTCATGAGGTTAATTATCCTACTCATGACTTGGAGCTGGCAGCTGCGGTCTTTGCCTTGAAAATTTGGCGGCACTACCTATACGGGACGAAATGCACCATCTTCACTGACCATAAAAGTTTGAAATACTTCTTCGAGCAGAAATATTTGAATATTAGGTAGAGGTGATGGTTGGAGCTCATAAAGGATTACGATTGCGAGATCCATTACCATCTGGGCAAGACCAACGTGGTGGCAGATGCCCTTAGCAGAAAGGAGAGACCCGAGCCGATTCGGGTAAAGGCTTATCAGTTGTTTATGACCTCTGATGTGATGACATAGGTCAAGGAGTTTCAAGATGAGGCGTTGAAAGAAAATCATCTTAACTTTGAAAGGATGAGAGGCCTAGTCGCAGAGTTGGGTGAAAACACTCTCGGTGTTAGAACCCGATATGGGCGGATATGGATTCCTCGTCACGGGGACTTACATGGAAAGATCATGGACGAGGATCATAAGACTCGATACTCCATTCATCCCGGTTCTACCAAGATGTACCACAGTATGAAGAAAGATTATTGGTGGTCGGGTATAAAGCGTGACGTAGCAGAGTATGTGAGTAAGTGCCTTACTTGTTTATAAGTGAAGACAAAACATCAGAAGCCGTATGGGAAAATCCAACCTTTGGATATACCCGAGTGGAAGTGGGAGCATATCACCATGGACTTTATTACGAAGTTACCACGTACCCCGAGAGGGTATGATGCCATATGGGTGGTAGTTGATCGTTTGACTAAGAGTGCTCACTTCCTACCGATCCGAGAGACGTATTCCTCTGAGAGACTCGCAGATCTATTTATCAAAGAGATTGTAGCTCGCCATGGTGTACCAGTGTCTATTGTATCTGATCGTGACACTCGGTTTACATCTAAGTTTTGTAAGAATTTTCACGATGCGATGGGAACGAGACTACACATCAGCACGGCTTATTATCCTCGGATGGACGGTCAGTCTGAGAGGACGATCTAGACACTCGAGGATATGCTTCGAGCATGCGTGATCGATTTTGGAGGAAGTTGGGATGACCATTTGCCCTTAGCAGAATTCTCAAACAACAACAGTTATCTTGCCGGCATTGGCATGCCACCATACGAGATGCTATATGGTAGGAGATGTTGGACACCCGTTTGTTGGGGTGACATTGGTCAGAAAGAGTTGGGAAGTATTGTGGTGATCGAGGCTATGACTGAGAAACTAGAAAAGATCAAAGCCTTTATGAAGGAATCTAAAGATAGACAGAAGTCGTATGCTGATAAGAAACGTAGACCGATTGAGTTCCAGGTGGGTGATAGGGTTATGTTAAAAGTTTCACCTTAGAAGGGTATCATTCGGTTCAGAAAGCGGGGTAAGCTGAGCCCGAGGTGTATATGACCTTTCCGAATCATTGCTCAAGTAGGAGAGGTGGCTTATAGGTTAGAACTACCCGATGAGTTAAGTGGAATTCACCCGACATTCTTCTCATCTGCGGAAGTGTTTGCCAGATGAGTAAATAGTTGTACCACTGGAAGATATAAAAGTAGATGAACGACTTAATTATGTGGAGCAACCAGTTGCGATCATTGAACGAAAGGAGAAAAGGTTAAGGAATAAAGTGATTCCTCTTGTGCGGGTACAGTGGAAGCACAGGAAGGGATCTGAGTCTACGTGGGAGACTGAAGGAGAGATGAGGCAGCATTAAACTCATCTGTTTGAGGAATAACAGGTTTCGAGGACGAAACCTATATAAGGGGGGTGGACTTGTAACACCCGGATATTTTTATAGACGAGAAAGAAAGAATAAACGCGAATAAAAAGAAGAAAAATGTCATTTAACCCAAGTAGAGGGGTTAAAGGTGCCAAAGTGACAAAAGTATCAAAAGTTGGTACAAAAGTGAGCATGGCCGCCCACTCTAGCCTGCACACTTCATTCTCCTTCGGTTTTAAAGAGAAAAACAACAGAGAATTTGAGTTTTAGAGAGAGGAAGAAGAAGAATTCGAAGTTTAAGGTAAGATTTTGTGTTTTAAGTTGTTTTTGTTCAACTTAGCCTCGGTTATATGCTTATGTGTGTTATTTTATGTTCGGGTTGTGTGTTTTAGTGGGTTTTAGGTGTTGAAAACGTCTGAGAAGCTCAAGTGAAGAGTTTAAACTCGAAAGCAGCTAAGGTGAGTTTCTAGAACCCCCTCTTTATGTGTTTTCACTAAGTTTGGGGCTGGAAATACATGTGTGTACGTTTTTATATAAATGAGTTTTTCACCCGTATGTGTGTGCGAATGTGTATGAGGGTGGGTGCATATTTTGGGTTATGTGATATAGTAATGATGTTAAGAATACATGTTGCTACTCAGATTGTCAGTTTTGCTAAGTGTTCTCAACCGCCCAGAAGTCCATACACCTAAACAGTACCCAACCGCCTAAGTGCCCATGCGCCTGAGTTAGGCCCATGCGCCTGAATAGTGCCCATGCGCCCAAAGGTGGTTACCCGACCGTTGGGCCATGCCCAAATAGTGTAAATGACTAAGTGTAAGTCCAGACGCCCGCATAGTAGCAAAACACATTCACCTAAGTGTAAATGACTAAGTGTAAGTCCAGACGCCCGCATAGTAGCAAAACACCTGAACAGGGAAAAAACGCCCAAATAGTGCCCATGTGCCCCAACACTTAGAAATATTTCTGAATTTTTAGGAAAACTCAGGATTTTAGGGTTTGACCTGATTTGACTAATGGGTCATGATTACCCATTTTAAGCATGATTATGGGATGGTTTAGGGTTATTGTAAGTACGAATGATGTATGATATGTAAATGTGTTATCTTTTAATGGTATTCGTAGGTATTTATTTTACATAATAAAATACGTTAAATATTATGTTATTACTTTACGTAGTATGACAAAGGAATGAACGAACGTAACGAATAACGTAACGAAGTGGAAGATAACAATGATGAAAAGTGAAACGTAACGAACGGAAGAATGGCTTGCAAGCAAAAAAAGGAGGTGCACGACCATGTTGTCATTAGCTCAACTGTGATGCGGGTTAGCTACCCCAAAGGATGCACATGGTCAATCATTGAGATCGACAAGGCCCTTTGGTATGCCCTAGGTGACTGGATCAGCTTCGGGCACAATGATCGTGATTTAATTACCACAGGTCCAGCATCAGCTTCGTGCACAATGTTCGGGGTGTTACCAATTGGTTGAATGAATGGGAGAGATGACTTGTCCTAGGTGACTGGATCAGCTTCGGGGACAATGTTTGTGGTTTAATTACCACAGGTCCAGCATCAGCTTCGTGCATAATGTTCGCGGTATTATTCATCACTCCATATGAAAGTAAAAGAATTACGTAACGTACAAAGAAAGAAAGTAAGAAAGTAAGAAAGTAAAAGAATGATGTAAAGTACGTTACGAAAGAATGAGAACAAAAGTAAGAAGAATGTTAATAAAAAGCATGAACTGAAAGAATGCTACGAATATGATGTGATGGAAAATTGAATGATAATGAAAGCTAATAATAATATTCTCTATCTATACGTATGATGCATGATCGCGTATGGAAGTAAAGAAAGGTTTTATCGAAAGAAAAGTATTTTATTTATAAAACTAGAACTCACTCAGCAACACTGACTTTTATGTATTTTCCAATTGGCAGGTAAGAGTTGCTAAGGATGGCACGGGGCAGCTACTTGGGATTTTTGGGATGACATCCATTAGTATAACAATGACATTTTTGTGATGTAATGCAATTATAATATTTTGTAACAGTTAAATATATTGTATTACTTTGCAAAAGCTGTCATTAAAATATATGAAATGGTTTTAATTAATTTCCGCTGTGATGTTTTAAATAATGTATGTTTTATGTGCGATGAATGACCAACTGTGAGGTGCCCGGAAATGGGGCCTTACAGTTTTCATCAAACACGTGTCATTCTAGGATGACACTTGCCAAGTTCAACACACTCACCAATACCTCACCAAAGGAAATACTCTAGTTGTCATCTCCAGTTCGATAACTTCATTTAACGAGTCGAATGTTGGAATCTAAACATCAACTTCTTCTTAAACTAAGATTAAGAATGATTGATACTTTTAAAGTAAAGAGATATTCACCGAGATTAACGGACCATCAACACCAAAACGTAGTAGGGCCAAAGGTAGTAACATCATCTTTCCCGGAAACATCACTATAACAAATGTCCTTCCCGAAAGATTCCTCGATCTTGTTGAATGTCCTGTCATCTCTAAGTAGATGAGAAACCTCGTTAAACCTTGGATTCACCACCATTTTCATATCAATATGTATGGTTGCAATTTGATCGATTATGGTACATGATACTAATTCTTATGCAATCGTATACATACAAGCACAGTGGGTGAGCTTTAATCTCTTTGTAAGGGGCGAGGGGTGAAATTTGGGACAAAGTGTGTTTATATGTGTGTGTGTGTGTATAGACACACACACACATGTATATTGTCACACCCTCAAGATCCACGTGCGGGGTTACGAGGCGTGTGAACAAATCAGGATCTCAGTCATTAGTTACTTAGAACGACACTATATGCGACGTTTAAATAGAAACTAATCAGAGTTTAAAACTTGAAAGTTATGCAAAAGCATTTGTAATTAAATTAAAACCCAAAGTAAAATGTAACATTGGAAAAACACGCACCAAACTATTATTTAAAAACTTATAAATAATAAAACAGATGTCTTGATACAATATGAAACTTTGCAAAGCATGTTGGACCGTGATGTGCTCCTACTAGCAGTCAGAATTCTCGACCTAAGAATAGCATACTAAAGTGTCAATACAATTATTGGTGAGTTTAAGAGTTTGAGTTTAACATAAATAGTAACAGTTAAATAAAAATAAGTTATGTGCTGAAACAGATAGCTAGTCTAGTTTCACAAGTAGTAAGTATAGTGATTTCACGATCGAAGCTGACATGTGTTTCGTTTGTTTGCATCCATCACAATCTACCAAGTTGTGATGATGTTTGTGTTTAGGACGATATTGCACCCGTTTGACCTCAAGTTGCACGGGTGGGGCTTGTCAGGCCCAGTAGTACTACCCATCATTTCCCGCTAGTTACAAATATTAATGATTTGAGAGTGTGAGGGCTTTCATGGTAATGATACACTACCTTATACTAGCATAACTTATCCATAAAAGCACTTGTAAAAGAAAACAGTATGCTATCTCCCCCAAAAAAGAAGTAAGTAAACAGTGGGGCATGAACTCACCTGATGTGCAACAAACAATACAGGTAAGCAAATAACCCGAAAGAAAGCTAGCTCATCTCTCAGAATGGATCCGGTCGTAGAGACTGGTTGATCGGTCACCAACCTGCACGACTAAGAATTTGAAGAAAGATCTCTGCAGTAAGAAAACAACCCTTTAAAGGTTACCTAGATCACGTGAGTTTGTAAGTATACTAGAGAAGAATAGTTGAATAGACCCTAAGTGCTTAAGATAGCACATTGACCTATATGGTTTAGGAAGAAGACATAGTTGACCCAGTTGACCCATTGACCCATTGGTGACATATTAGTTTCAATCCCATTTAAGCAAGTGTAACAATGCATCATACATGATAATCATACAAATAGTTCACGTATGTCACATCATCAACTCTAATTCTAATAAGATCCTTGTACTACTTCAGTTTAGCATAATCACGTTAATCAACAAGGTTCATATTTAACCAACATTCATAACAATAATCAATTTCAATCCTAACATGACTTCCTAATCACATGCCATAATCCATGTTATACATCTTAAATCTCACCAAAATCATTATTCGTCATACACATAATTGGTATAAAACATCATACTAGTATTCTTGCACATTTTCCAAGAAATCTAGATTTTTTCAAATAGTTCATCAACCATCCAATTAACCCAATTAACATAATCCAACACATTAGACATCATCAATAAACATTCTAACATGATCCTAGCATCATAGACATGCCTAACTCATAATATCCAATGATCTTCCAAATTAAAGTTTCCCTTTTGGGAAAGTAATATCACAAGGTCAATCTAACACTTAATTCTTTCATGAATTCATCAACAGCATACCTAATCAAGCCCATGCTAACATCTAGACATGACCAACATCATCAAATCATCATAATTTACAAATCTCATATCTAAAAGTTTCTACTAATGGCAAGTTATGAGCTACATGATCAATTCATGGATTTCTTGCATAATATTCACAATCCAACATTAATATAACATCATTAACATCATAACATATCCATCCATCATCAATTCATCAATTCCATGCACAAAAGTTACTATTATTAGTAAGGTATGAACTACACATCAAAACCATGGATTTCTTGTACAATCACCCCAGATTAACATTTATACAATCTAAATAACATCATATCATCATCAAATCATCATCAATCTCATCTTTTCTTCATGATTTTTGAATTAGGGTTCATCATCAGAAAAAACTATGAAAAACTTGATAAAACTTATCTTTAGGTGTGTTTAGATGATGATTAACACTTGAAATCAACTTGCAACACTGGAAACCAAATCAAATTCGAAGTTTGGTGATTGTTCTTGAACAAAAATAAAAAACGGTGAAGGGATGGGGGTTCGGCCGAATGGGAAGGGGTTTGGCGGCTAAGGTTTTGATTAATTTTGTTAAGTTTTAGTTTATGGTAATTACCACTTAACCCCCTATTGTTTATATTTATAAAACTAATCTTTTGGACACTTTTTAAATAATTTTAACTACAAAATACAAATATTATTAATCAATAATAATAATCATATACATTTCTCAATTACTCACAAAACACATTAAATATATATTACACGTAGTCACGTTATCACGTACAATCCTCAAATAATATTTAAAATCCATAAATTCATAAATCACATAAGCCCAAACTAATAATCAACATTATTAGGTAAATTATTATCTAATTATCATATATGATTGTTATTAAGTCACTAACGTTCAACGACAACTAGTGTGTGCTCAAGATACGTGTGTGTAAGATCCAACGGAACTAACGGAGTTTGGTAATGGAAAATTACCGGATGTCAGATATATATATATATATATATATATATATATATATATATGTACATGATATATATCTATATGTACATGTATATATATATATACACACACGTGTGTGTGTGTATATACATATACATGTATATATATATACATGTGTGTGTATATATATACATATATATATATATGCATATATATACATATATATGTATATACATGTATATATACATGTATAGATGTATATATATATACATATATATATATATATATATATTACATACAATATACATATATTTTTTGTTATTTTCATTTTTAAAAGGTTATTTAAGTTTTTGTTACATATATGTTGAATGTAAATACGAGAATAAAGAGTTTTACGTATACGTAATACTATATCAAATAAAAAACGGTTACGTATACGTAACATATATGTGACATATATGTAAAACCGTGCTACGATTTTCATTTGATTCATACCCATTTATATATATTCATACACAAATATAAATGGTGGTGACAAGAAAATTATATATATATATATATATATATATATATATATATATATATATATATATATATATAGTTTAAACTATCAGGCCAAAACTTAACACTATTGACAAAAAAATGAGGGACGGTGACCCCCTGACCCCTATTAAACTTTGCCCCTGCACAAGTGTTAAAGTTGAAAGATGCAAACATGGAGATGTGTAGATAGGTATGCAGATACACAATGTTGGACATGATAAGAGATGTCTTTTTAGGACTACTTTGGAAAAACATATATTTTTGATAAGATAAGGGAGATGGGATAGATATGGGTGTGACATGTGCAATAGGAGACAGAAAAGAACCCCTCTAAGGAGCATAGAACCTCTTACAGTGAAAGGGAAGAGGAGCAGAGGCAGACTGAAAATAACAAAGGATGAGTATATTAGGCTTGATATGTTAGACTTCCACATCTTTGAATAAATGATCGGTGGTAGGAGTTTTTGGAGACATCAAACACATGTTAGAGATTTTAGGAGTTGGTTTTCGTTAGGGGTTTGTATAATAGCTTCAACTTCACTTAGGTTATTTAAGTCGTAGTTGTCAATGCTAACCGCTTAGTCTTAGGTGTCCCTTTAGGTGTAGGTGTGCTTTTAGGTGTAGGTGTGCCTTTAGGTGTAGGTGCGTTTTTATTTTTTAGTTATGCTTTTTTCCTATATGTGCCTTTATTTTTAGACAAGTCTTTAGTGTTCAGTGTGTCTTTACATTTTAGGTGTGTCTTTAGTTTTCGTGTAAACTTTTAGTCTTTGGTGTGTCTCTAGTCTAAGCTACTTTCATGTTACGGTTTGTTATGCATTCCCAAATTTGATTTTAAGCACATAACAAACTTTGTTATGATACTATGTTCTGACACTTGTTTTTTTTCCTAGTGTGTTTTTTGTATGTTAAAAAAAGAAGTTTCTTTTTTAAGGTGGGTCATAATGAGAAGGGCTTTTTTTCCTCATATAAAGTAGAGGTAAGTTTGTGTTTATTTCCTCATCTTCGAACCTAATTGTACAAATGAAATTTTTATTAGCTATGTTTGTTTGTTAGTTAGTTAACATCTCTTTTTGTTTGTTAAATATCCATAACTTCCTTGTGGACCGATACACACATTTCTAACAATTGCTATTAATGTATCCATCTTATGCCCATCCTTGTTCTTCAAGTAGTTGTTTTTATTCTTTTAGAACAACTTTTAATATATTTTTATTAATCATTTATATTTGTATTTTACAGGATTTAAACCTTAAACTTCTAGATATAGAAGATGTATTTTACCATCACAATATCTCATGAATACAAAAAGTTGTCTTCACTAACTTCTCTTGATCGAGATCACATTTGTAACTTTTGTTGTCTAAAGTTGTCTTCACTAACTTCTTTCATCGAGATCACATTTATATACATGAGTTCTCTAATCTTGATAGATATCACTCACAATTACAACATGATTTGAATAAATATTAAAAAATGCAAACAAAAAACTTGTTCTCTTGTTAATATATATAATCACCCTTGTAACATGATTTTTTTTAAGAAAATGAGATATTATTCGTGATCGGATCTGGAGCATTTTGGTTAAAGAAATATAAGTTCATTGTCCATTGACTAGAAAACAAAATTTGATTGTACTGCACTACATTTATTAAAGCATTTATTTTAATTTAATCATATTATTTACTTAAATTTTCTAATAGATTTTAATAATTATGTTTTTAATTCGTTATTATCCACGATATTTCGTAATTTATTTTGCGTTCGCTTATATTTCCTTGATTTATTTAAAATCCACTATTACAAATTTTTTTCTTAAATTTTGTAAGGTTTAAATGGAATTTCTCATGATCCATTTTCTGATTAATATTTAGAATAGAGTTATACTAAAAATAGTAAATTACACGGATTGTTTCTAAGGTTTGCTAAAATTTCACATTTCCTCCCTTACATTGAAAAATTACAGGCTTAGTCCTAATGTTTGAAAAAATGTAACACTTTTCGTCCCTCACCTTAACGGCCGTTAAAAAAGCCGTTATGTAAGAGTAATATGATCATTTTGCCCCACGCTGCTTCATCTTCTTCTTCTTCTTCCATATTTTTTTTAATCACCATACCACCTCATCTCAACCATCACCACCACATCATCGCCAATCCACCACCAAATATTTCACCATTCCTTGTTACCACTACCACACACTCCCATCTGCACTACCACCACCCTATCTCCACCACCACTGCAACCCCCCCCAATCTCCACCACCACCACCACTAGACACCTCCATAGCCACCAGCACCACTCGCCCACCTCACGTTTCTTTCTCACTGGAGTAACAATTTACCTCGTCACATGCTGTCGACATGGCCAACCATCACCATCACCTTGTTAACCACCACCTGCAGCGGCTGTAGGCCATTCCTTTCTTTTTGAGTTGTTGTTTGTAGTCGGAGTTCAGGTTGTGGTGGTATGTTGACATCAAAATCTTGTGCAGTGTATTGAATGGAGAAGATGGAAGTGAGTAATATTAAAGTGGGGAAGAAAATTGGTGATGGGGGATTGGTGGTACTGGTGGTGGTGGGGACGGAAGTGTGTGGTGGTGGTTAGGATGAAGAAGAAGAAGAATGAGGTGGAGATATGGGGTATGGTAGTTTTAACTTTTAAGTTAACTTAATAATATTTTTATTTATTTGAAAAAAAGATAAAAGGGTAAATTAGTCATTTAACACACATTTAACAGACTATTTTAGTGACCGTTAAGACGAGGGACAAAAAGCATTACGTTTTTTCAAACTTTAAGGCTAAACCTGTAATTTTTCAATTCCAAGGACGAAAAGTGAAATCTGAGCAAATCTCAGTGATGATCCGTGTAATTGACACTTGTAAAAATAATATTTAATCTAAAAAGATTAAAAAGGATTGTAGCCTTGGCACGTGTCTTTTTGTTTTAAAAAGAATGGTCATTGTGTTAAATAAATCAGCTCATTGTGTCTTATATTTTATTGTGTGGAATATCAATTTATTTTTTATATATTTTACATCATTTGTTATATGTTTTCATTATTGTGTTTTATGTTTTAGATTGTGTTGTTTTTATATTGTTTCTATATGTTATAAAAACTTGTTATCTATCGTTGTATTTTACAATTACAAGTACATAATAACATACATTCACCAATTATTTTTTAAAATTTATAGTGTTGATAAGATAACACAATGTGTGATTTTGTTATTTTTTGTAGATTATATAAAGTTGTTGTTATATATTATTGTGTTTTACAATTAAAAGCACACCATAATGTTATTTCATCATTATTTTTTCCAAAACTCATAGTGTTCAAAATAATGCAATGATGATAAAAAAACACAACGAGACATTGTTTTGCCGTTGTTTTTAACGTATTTGATTAATTAGTTGTTAATTTATTAAACAAACAAACAAACAAACAAACAAACCTAGTATATCCCATATAAGAGCAGAGTCTGGGAGGGGTAGGTGGTGACGAGTGTTTCCTTTATATTGGTAGTTGTTAATTTATTATTATGTTTTAAATATTGAAGATACACAACAATGTTATTTCAACATTATGTTTTTTAAAATTCATATTTTTAGAAAAACACAATAACTAACAAAAAGACATAATGAACTAATTTTTATATCACTATACTATACTCGTTTGAAAGATAAAAACGCTAATTTTTATGATCTAATTTTTATATATAAAAAATACCGTAAATAAAAGTTATGAACATTTAAAAAATGTGGAATTTTATAAAAAGTTAATAAAAGTGTCTTTTCCTGAAAAAACTCTCTAATAATTTTTTTCCTATAACTTGATATCAACAATTGATTAAAAAGATTAATGATTAATATTGCTTTATACATTTTTAGTTTTAAGTGCACTTTTATTTTAACCTTTCACAAATATTTATCGATTTCAAATCCATAGTAGTTATTATATTGTAACATGTTGCATTCCAATTTCCATTTATATTCGTTACATTAATAGCTTCTCATTATTTTGTGACTCGAGTTAGTTTACTTTAGGCTTCAGAAATGATTGAGTTGTCCTTACTATAGGTATGGGTTTAGACCTTATGCAAGCTTTTCAAAATCCAATCGCTAGGTTGATTCTTGGAAACATTTTTTTATAAGTTTTTCCAACCGATCGAGCACCACAACTCGTTAATCGCTAATGAACCATGCGGCATAATGAGGATAATCTTCTCACTGTTATTTAACTATTTCGGTTTCCATTTCGAAATCTTAGTTTGATTTTAAATTCGATCAAATTGAGGGGGAAAATATAGTGAAACTTTAGATATGAATTTTAGATCTGGTCATTCTAGATTTCTAATAGTAGCAGGTAACAAGCATGTTATGGGCTCCCCATGGCCCATAAGTTGAAGAAATTTATCTTTCTTTGAATCTTTCTAGCTAAAAGCCCAATTCTATTTACTTATTGCTACTAATTCATCTTTAGATAGATGATATTGGTGGTGATCTTGCGTCCCTATGTGCTAGGGCTATAGTGAAATACAAGGATGGTGCTAGGGCTATAGTCGAGAGGAGGTGGTTCTCGACTTCTCGTTTGAGAGGAGGTGGTTCTCATTGGAGAAAAAGTGATTCTAGTTCGAGCAACGGGTAACTATTTGCGAGGAGGATTTGACTGGGATTTAAGAACATTTACAGATTTGCACGCTCATATGACCAGACTGATGTAAATAATTCTAGACCGAAAACATGCACTAACAAAAAAAAATATAATCGCGGATAAGATTTTTAGATGAAGAAGATGATGGAAGTAATTTGATGTTTTTTATTTGGATTATGTAATGTTTATGACTAAGTTTTGCTTATGGAAAAAAAAAATAATGTATTAGTTTTGTGGATATCGTAAATTTTGAATTGTGGCATTGGTTTAGCTTTCCTAAAATGACAATTTGGGGCAAACATTGTACAGGTAAAAAGGACCAATGAGTGTTTGTTATCAATTCGACATGTAGTGGTGCATGGATTGCCGGTGATTAGTCACGATCTCCTTTACAATTTGTACCCTTTTTTTTCATTTTATTATCATTTAGGACCGGCAGTTAATCTATCACAGTTGATCAATAGTCAATTAATTTATGTTTTTAGAAATACGTTTTTCATATAAAAATTAAATTACACTAAAAATGTATGCATGGTATGTCTTTTTAACATTTATCAAAACCGTATTTTATGTTACATGATGATCTTAATGCATATATATGTGTGCAATAGTATGTGTAAATCTTATTTGTCTATGATATAATATATTTTAAGACGATAATATTATCTTTTTACATTAAACTTTATGTATTTAACGGGACAAAATTGGTTTTTTTATGACTTTGACTATCTTAACTTTTTTTATACACTTTACGACAATTGACTATTAAAGCAAATTCTCACACGATCTTTAAACGACTATAACTTTTCATACGTTAATATTCTTTTAGAAATAGTATATCATAAATATAAGCATTTTATTCTTTTTTAAGGTATGATATAGTTGTGTTTTTTTTATAAATTTAAAAAGTTACGTGATATGTTTCCGTCACATCCTAAGAACACCTCTCTAGTTCTCTAATATGTTCCTCATGGGTCTCTGCGCATTTGCAGAACCCAAATCACTTTTTTATCCAAATAAATCAATTCTAAATTAATTTTTCCTAAGAAGTCGCAGAAGGTTGGAAGAGGATCAAATCAAGTGCAATCTCCATCAGATGTAGAAAAAAAAAAGAGCATGACATGTTTGTTTTTTTCTTTTTTTTTTTTTTTTTTTGGGGGGGGGGGAATTAAAGAAGGCATTCGAAGATACTTGGTTAAAGCATTTTGTTGATGAAAATGAGGTGACTTGTCTCATGCAGTCATGTTTACAACCATGAATGCCGAGGTGCAATAGACATATGATTTTGATTCTGTATATTATATGATAGAACAACTCAACCGAATATTTTAAATGCAAGCTAATTAATCGGAATGATTTGAGACTATCACCGTCTTTATAACTGTAAGGTCCCGTTCCCGGGACGCACATAAAATATATAATTGCATTAACTTAAGTAAAACATGCAGCGAAAACTTTTAAATCAATCATTTCATTTCCTTTATTAAACACTTTTGCAAAATAATACAACATTCATTACAAAGCATCGTTTGTTCGCATTACAACGCAAAAGCGTTAAACAAAAGAATGTCATCTAAAAATAGCTGAGTAGCCGCCCGTGCCATCATCAGCAACGTTACCTGCCAACTGGAAACGCATAAAAAGTCAGCGTTGCTGAGTGAGCTCTAGTTTTATAATAAAACATACTTTTCTTTCGTTAAAATCATTCTTTACTTACATGCGATCACACATCATAGGTACACATAGATAATATCATTATTATCTTCATCATTCGTTCGTTAACTTTCGTTCATTTAACGTACATCGTTAACATTTGCATTCGTTACTTTCGTTCACATTCATTCATAAGTTTTTACTTTCATTCGTACGTTCCTTACTTTCATTTGTACATTGATTACATTCATTCGTACGTTCATTACTTTTGATGACATGTACAATACCCCGAACATTGTGCACGAAGCTGGTTACTGGGCCAGAGGTCTTTTATAGACCTCGAACATTGTGCACGAAGCTGACTCCATTACCTAGGGCAAGTACATTCACCGCTTATCTTTTCTCTTTCATTACGGATCAATGCCATATGCTATACCCCGAACATTGTGCGTGAAGCTGGTTACTGGGCCTGAGGTCTTTCATAGACCTCGAACATTATGCACGAAGCTGACTCCAGTACCTAGGGCAAATGGCAAGGATCCCATACATATGGTCAATCATAAGGATTGGACCCAAATGTGCATCCTTTTGGGGTAGCTAACCCGCACACAGTTGAGCTAACACCCTTCATTGGGTGCGAACCTCCATACATTTGCTTGCAAGCCTTGTCTTACTTTCATTCCTTCATTTTTTAATGCATGCATTCTTTCACGTTCCTCTTTTCATTATCTTCCACTTTACGTTACATAATACTTTTCATTCATTCATAAACATAACACGTAAAGTCACGGGAAAGATAAACATACATCATAACGAGGAACATCATCATGCACAAATAGCATTATCATACAGGGCAACATCATACATACATAACATACATCATGCATAATCATGCATCATCATCATTATCATACCCAACATAACATCTAAGGCCTCAACGGCTATCTTACATGCACTTACGGGAACTTCCACGTCAAAACTTACATCTGCACTTTCCCCTGAAAGTCAGTAATCAAACTATGCTTCTCCTCGGGTGCACAGCCCTATTTGGGCGTATGGGAACCCTTCAGTCGCATGGCCTCCATGCGACTGAACATCATGCGAATGGACCACTGCGGATGAACTTCAATACGGATGAACACCCAATCGTGCGAATGGACCTTCAATCGTGCGAGTGAACACTATGTGAATGGACCTCACGCGGTTGAACACTATGCGAATAAGCACCTATGCGAATGGGCTCTCAGTCGCATGACCCCCCATGCGACTAGACCCCCAGTCGTACGACTGAACCTCAGTCGTGCGAATGAACTCCAATCGCACCTCAATCGGCCGAATGGCCTCCAGTTGGTCGCCTAGCCCTAGCTGATGCAGAATGCAGTTCATCCCGAACCCAATCTGCCATTTTCGACCACCAAGCTCATCCAAACCCATTTTAAGCCCAAATCAACCATCCTAAACCTTAGGAATGCATACTACAACACCATTCAAGCACACACAAGCCCGAAACAAACTCCAAACACATCACACGCAATCACACCCAAATGGGTCAAACACACACACATACAAAAACGGGTTTACTATGTGTTCCAGCCCTAAATCAGTTGAAAACGAGTAAAATAGGGGTCCTAGAACTCATACAAACTACAAGAAGAAGGAGAGCTTCGTCTAGACCCGCTATACGATGATTTTGCACACTCGAACCAAGCTTTCTTCTTCTCTTCTCCCTTTTCTCTCTTCTTTCTCTCTTTTGTTGCTGAAATGTGGGTGTGGGGAGAGGGTAAGGGCTGCCCTCTCCCTTCAAATATTACCATTTACTCAACTTTCCCGCGTTGGCGAGTTTGGTCCCCCGACTTTGGACTTTATTTCTTTTTCTTCTTTCGTCGGTTTCAAAGAAAAATATCCGGGTGTTACAATAACCTACATGATGCAAGAGGATACCTATGTCACCAATCATTTAATGAAAATGAAAGCTTATGTTGAACAACTTTCAAGGTTTGGATTTCCCAACATCAAACTGATATCATCTTGCACTCACTACCAAAATCATACAATGAGTTCATGTCGAACTTCAACATAAACAACTAGAAAAATCTGAACCGAAGCTGCATTCAAAAAGAGAGTGTAGGAAACCAAACCATAAAGGAAAGGGAGTCATGAAAAGAAACCAAAAAGCTCCGAACAAGGTGACGGGTAAGGCATATATGCTAAAATTATTCCTAAAAGTCGCACCTACAAAAGATCCTACACATTTCCACTACAATGAGATTGTCCACTAGAAACACAACTGTCTAAAGTATTTGACCAAGTTAAAAATGACAGGCGAGTCCAGCACTTCTAGTATATTTGTTATAGAATTATATGCATTTTCTACTAACTCTTGGGTATTTGATATTGGTTATGGAACTCGTATTTGTAAGAATGTATAGGAGTTAAGGAATTTAGATCTTTATGGGCATACGACTTGTACAATGGAGCAAAGTTGCAGCTGTAGCTATAGGAAGACATAATCTTTTGTTACTAAATGACCTATACCTTATTTTGAACAATTATTGTTATGTACCTAGTATCACTAAGAATATTTTATCTATCGTCATGCATTTTGTAATAGCAATATTTTGGTACCTATTGATAATATTTTCTAGTACAAGGCTTGCCAACATAATGGAATTTATGAAATAAATGTTAATTTTTCACATCCCGACGGAAGCGTGAAATGCTTGGTTGTGACTCTTTGGCTCAAAACACATTGATTACAGATAAACAATTATAACAGTAATTCAAAACATAACATCACACACACACACACACACACACACACACACACACATATATATATATATATATATATATATATATATATATATAAGTCTTTAGGTTATAATTAAGTGTATACAAAACTTGTCTTGTTAAAGACTAATACATGTAACCTAAATACAAAATTTTAGTAACTGCTTTATAATCTTCAGTAGTAATGGATGTGTGCATCCACCATTATGTTAGGCTCAAATATGTTAACAGTTATTTTCACACAAGTTTTCCCAATAACTTCACCCCAACCATTGTATACATCAAACGAAAACATAACGTTGTTAGTCATTTTGTACTCCTGAAAAAGCATACTTAAAGCTATCAACATAGTGTTTGTGAGAAACATATGTTTAATAACCAAACAAAATATATTGATGCAACATAAATAATATTACAACCAAACCTACTTATGTGCCAGGTGATTTATAACTGTTACAAATACAAATCACAAAAGGCAGATAATATAACATCACAACACTTATCTTGTTAGTGCAGGAAACATTTCCTAAGTAGCGCTACCTATATTATCAGATGGTTCCATATCCGAATTAACGGTTGTAGCTTATGGCAAATGACAGTAACTCAAAATTTTTTATTTATTAGCATCAATCACAAAACAATATGCTTTTTCCTCCAAAACTCATAAATATAAAAACGGGGCTATGAATCTCACCTTAATTCTAGCGAAACCCTATAAAATAATTATATGTTAGGAATATATCTTATTTTTTAAAAAATTTTCAGCACTTCAATTAGAAATTCTAAAACAGTGGTTATTGCTACTCATATATCTCCAAAATTTAGTAGCAGTAATATCTAAAAATACAGATTAAAATATAAAAATTTCAACTAATAACTAGTTACAGATAATTTTCTAGAATTTATAAAAAATCCACTTAAAATAGTAGAAATAGCTACTATTTTTATAAAATCACCAAAATTTACTATAATGGTTATTCGAAATCTACATTATCCCATAAAATATCTGGTTTTTAAATCGCAACAAGCAATTTACTATAATTTTTCCAATTTTCACAAAAGCAAAAATAGTTAACTATCTCCAAAACTTACGAAATTTATACATACTGTTCTATCCTGAATATAATAGTTTATGTGAATTGTTAATAATTTAACTCAGTATTTAGATATTTCTTTCCATTTTTATATTACAGATCTTAAAAAATATAAATTTCAGTCATATCTAAGAATTTAATCACGAAATTATTTCTAAATTTCTATAAAATACAAGGGTCGTTATATAATTTTTCTAGATTTTACCAGATTCGGATCTTCCATATAATATTTATCATACGTTTCCTTAATTTAATTATATTAATTAATTTACTTTACATTATTACACCAAAATTCACAGATTATTATTTTTGATATTTTTAAACATGTTTCTGATTTTATTCCCATAATCACAGTCATTTAAGTATTTAAATCATTTTATTATAATATTTCAAGTGACAACAAATGGTAATTCGATTGTGATGAGTAACCATAAATGGTCATGGTTCAGGTTCCTCTGAATGGAGACAATGAGAAGAATTTTCGAATGATACCTGAGTCAGAATAAACACGTGAGACGATTCATTAGCGAACGTTGATATGAACCAAGTCACCTAATGAAATGATTGTTTAGTTGATACGGTGCCCGAATGTGGTGATTTGATATTAATCAATGATAAATAAGTAATATCATTTTCATAAACTAATGTCTTTTGTAAAATAAAAGTTAATTATATTAAACGGAAAATAAGCAAACTATTGGGGGGCAAAATCTATTTATGTAATATATGGGGGACAAAAGATGAAAATAGGAGAGTGCGGGCCGCTGTACGGCGGAAGAATACACAGAAAGAGCGCCGGAACCGCACGAGTTGTGCTCTGCAAAACAAGAAGGTACGACGTCGCATCATGTGTTTATCATTTTATATTTGTTTGGATAATTTCACGTTTTACTTACTTTTACTCCTTTTAACTCGTTCACCATTAATGTGTTGGAAAACATACATTTTCACACATAATTGGGTGAATATAAAAAATCAATTATTAGAAAAATTCTAACAAAAAGAAAAGTGAAGAAAATAAAAATAGGTTTTTAATTATGTGGTACTAATATTTTTGTTTGGTCACAGTTACATTAATTTTCTTTTTCAAAACCTAAGGCTACATTAGTTAAGTAAATACCCCGTGTATTGTTGGGTGTCGAATCCAGCAAATAATGATGAAAATATGAACCTGCCGAACACCCACTAAGAATAGTATGAGCGTAAGTAGGGTTCGTGTCCTCAGGGATACGTGTCAATTATTTTATACCCAAAACGTTATAGCACAGTTACTTTGATTGAATATGGGCTAAGGAATATTGGGGTTTAAATTAAAACTAAAACTAAAAGTAAATTGCAAAAAATAGAAAAATTCCAGTAAGCTGACACGACCGTGTCAAAACAGTAAAGGAAATTCCATGCGGCCGTGATAAGGTTCTGCCAGAAAAACGAAGATTGACATTTTGTTGTATTTTTTTAATTATGAAAAAGGGATTAATAAAGACGTTAATAAAATGGTGAAATTAATTCAAATACGAAGACTAATTCCAACACTAAGGTAATTTCTTGACTCGATTTGGCTTACGATCATCAACAATTACGGTGCAATGACAATTATTCAATTAATGATTTGTATCGATACTAGACATCACGCCGTTCGGATACCCCCTCTATCTAATGTCCAATCAATCGCAGTTCGTTGATTGGAGCCAACCCGCTACTCTGAGCTCACGCCGTTCGGATCTTAGCGTGCGGGTTGCAACGATAGAAGTACCGATTATAATTAAACACACACGCCGTTTGGTATGTTTAAGTGTTTAACTAGATTGTGTGATTCTATAACGGGAATGACTTCATAGACAAACTTAAACCGTTAATTGTTCCTTATATCAAAAATCAAAACTTGATTAGGGTTTTAAATCTTGAAGAACTTTATTGGAGAAATTAATAAAGTGACCAATTTTATTAACAATATAATATATACCGGATTAGATCCGGGTTTAAGCTCAAGAATCAAACAAACAAACCATTAAAATAAAAAAACATCTCATAGACGTTTCACATAAGTTCAAACCTATATCAAAGAAATTAAACCTTAATGTTGAAATCAAAAGTGCCATAGCCAGACATGACGACTAGGTTAATCAAATAAAAATTAATAATGAAATCTTACTAATCTAAACCACCAAATAATTAAGATAGCTTCCAGCAAAATTGAGAAATCTCAAAGATTTCTCTTTCTTTTATGCAGCAATTGTTGACCAAAGTTCTCTATCAATTCCTTTTCTTCGATTCTCCAAGATGCCTTTTTTTTCTTCTTTTTCTCTGGTCCCCCTTTTCTTCTCTGCAGCCCCCCCTTTATCTTTGATTTCCTCCTTTCTTTTCAACAAACTTTCCTTTTTTTTTGGGTTTTAAGTTTTGAGTCCCCATCCCTTTCTTTTCCAGCAACTTAATTAACCTTCAAAACCAAAAATATACAAGAGTAGATTCCATCCTACCAAAAACTACTATTTTATAAATTAAATAAAAGATGTATATAATTAATGCAAAATATATGCAGAAATATACCCTAAAATTACTGAAATTTATGACTAAAAATATAACTAACAAATCTCCCAAGCTTAAACCTTTCCTTGTCCTCAAGGAAGTCAAGAATATGAATAAACCAAGGAGTGAAAACAAAACAAATAGTGATATGATTAGGATATTGGCAACACCTATCCTAGCCTCGTGTAAGTAGTATGAGCATGAAATCATCTTATTATGCTAATTTTCAGTCGTCGTGCACAAATGAGGCTTTCAAGATTTTCATCAACAAATGTACCCAATTTTCTAGTTATGATCCTCTAACCCTTAAGTTCCGGATTTATCGTTTCATATTAATTACTCCATGTTAAATTAGTCATTTACGTGTGCCAACACCTCTCTTCACATGGTGGAAACCT